>WWNC01000258.1:0-184157 GCA_011125475.1 Melanerpes aurifrons
TAGGGCATGGTCTGGGTATCTCAGGTTTTTGGGGGTCGTGAAGGGTCGTAGAATCAAATTATAGTGTGCAAACGGGATGAGCTGGGAACTGGGTTTTGGGGGGGGCATGGGTATTCGATTGGCTCTGGGATGTGACAGGGAGGTGCAGGCAGGTTAAAAAGAATTTGAGGGTGTGTAGAAGTGGCGTTAGTATTCTGTAGGGCATTGTCTGGGTCTCTCAGGTTTTTTTGGAGGTCGTGAAGGGTCGTAGAATCAAAGTGTAGTGTGCCAAAAGGGACGAGCTGGGAACTGGGTTTTGGGGGTGGGGGCATGTGTACGGAGGGCTCTGGGGGCTGACTGAGAGGTCCAGGAAGGCTAGAATGTGTTTGAGGGAGTGCAGAGGTGTTCTTATTCTTCCACAGGGCTTCGTCTAAGGGTGTTAGGGTTTACGGGGCGGCATGAAGTGTCATAGAATCGAATTGCAGTGTGCCAAATGGCACAAGGTGCGAATTGGGTGTTCTATGGGGGGGTCATGGGTACGGGGGGCTCTAGGGGCTTACTGGGAGGTCCAGGCAGGTTAAAGAGGGTTTGAGGGTGTGCAGAAGTGTCGTTAGTATTCCGTAGGGCATTCTCTGTGTCTCTTCAGGGTTTCTGGATGGTCGCGATGGGTCGTAGAATCAAATTGTAGTGTGCTAAAGGGATGAGCTCGGAACAGGGTTTGGTGAGGGAGGGGCATGCATTCGGTTGGCTCGGGGGCCTGTCTGGGAGGTAAAGGTAGGTTAAAAAGGGTTTGAGGGTGTGCAGAAGAGTCGTTAGTATTCTGTAGGGCATTGTCTGGCTCCCTCGGGGTTTTTGGGTTGTCGTAGAATCAAATTGTAGTGTGCAAAAGGGATGAGCTGGGAACTGGGTTTGGTGGGGGGGGGCACGTATTTGGTTGGATTTGGGTTGTGACAGGGAGGTGTAGGCAGGTTAAAAAGGGTTTGAGGGCGTGCAGAAGTGTCGATAGTATTCCGTAGGGCATTCTCTGTGTCTCTTCAGGGTTTCTGGATGGTCGCGATGGGTCGTAGAATCAAAGTGTAGTGTGCTAAAGGGATGAGCTCGGAACAGGGTTTGGTGAGGGAGGGGCATGCATTCGGTTGGCTCTGGGGTGTGACAGGGAGGTGCAGGCAGGTTAAAAAGAGTTTGAGGGTGTGCAGAAGTGTCGTTAGTATTCCGTAGGGCTTCATCTGGGGCTGTCAGTGTTTTGGGGGTGTCGTGAAGGGTTGTAGAATCAAATTTTTGTGTGCCAAATGGGACGAGGAGGGAGCTGGATTTTGGGGGTGGGGGCATGGGGTGGGGGCTCTGGGAGCTGACTGGGAGGTCCAGGCACGTTAAAAAGGGTTTGAGGGTGTGCAGAAGCGTTGTAAGTATTCTGTAGGGCATGGTCTGGGGGTGTCAGGGTTTTGGGGGAGTTCTGAAGGGTCGTAGAATCGAATTGTAGTGTGCCAAAAGGGACAAGGTGGGACTCGGGTTTTGTAGGGGGGGGTCATGAGTACGGGGGGCTCTAGGGGCTTACTGGGAGGTCCAGGCAGGTTAAAAAGGGTTTGAGGGTGTGCAGAAGTGTCGTTAGTATTCCGTAGGGCATTGTCTGGCTCTCTCAGGGTTTTTGGGGGGTTGTGAAGGGTCGTAGAATCAAATTGTAGTGTGCAAAAGGGACGAGATGGGAACTGGGTTTTGGGGTGGGGGGCATGGGTACGGAGACCTCTGGGGGCTGACTGCGAGGTCCAGGCAGGCTAGAAAGTGTTTGAGGGAGTGCAGAGGTGTTCTTCTTATTCCATAGGGCTTTGTCTGAGGGTGTCAGGGTTTTGGGGAGGTCGTGAAGGGTCGTAGAATCAAAGTGTAGTGTGCCAAAAGGGACGAGATGGGAACTGGGTTTTGGGGTGGGGGAATGGGTACGGGGAGGTCTAGGGGCTGACTGGGAGGTACAGGCAGGTTAAAGAGGGCTTGAGGGAGTGCAGAAGCGTTGTAAGTATTCTGTAGGGCATCGTCTGGGGGTGTCAGGGTTTTGGGGGAGTTCTGAAGGGTCGTAGAATCGAATTGTAGTGTGCCAAAAGGGACAAGGTGGGAATTGGGTTTTGTAGGGGGGGGTCATGAATACGGAGGGCTCTAGGGGCGTACGGGGAGGTCCAGGCAGGTTAAAAAGAGTTTGAGGGTGTGCAGAAGTGTCGTTAGTATTCCGTAGGGCATTGTCTGGCTCTCTCAGGGTTTTTGGGGGGTTGTGAAGGGTCGTAGAATCAAATTGTAGTGTGCAAAAGCGACAAGCTGGCTACTGGGTTTTCGGGTGGGGGAGACATGTATTCGATTGGCTCTGGGGTGTGACAGGGTGGTGCAGGCAGGTTAAAAAGAGTTTGAGGGTGTGCAGAAGTGTCGTTATTATTCCGTAGGGCTTCATCTGGGGCTGTCAGTGTTTTGGGGGTGTCATGAAGGGTTGTAGAATGAAATTCTTGTGTGCCAAATGGTACGAGGTGGGAGCTTGCTTTGGGGGTGGGGGGCATGGGTACGGGGGGCTCTGGGAGCTGACTGGGAGGTCCAGACAGGTTAAAAAGAGTTTGAGGGTGTGCAGAAGCGTTGTAAGTATTCTGTAGGGCATCGTCTGGGGGTGTCAGGGTTTTGGGGGAGTTCTGAATTTGTCGTAGAATCGAATTGTAGTGTGCCAAAAGGGACAAGGAGGGAATTGGGTTTTGTAGGGGGGGGTCATGGGTACGGGGGGCTCTAGGGGCTTGCTGGGAGGTCCAGGCAGGTTAAAAAGGGTTTGAGAGTGTGCAGAAGTGTCGTTAGTATTCCGTAGGGCATTGTCTGGCTCTCTCAGGGTTTTTGGGGGGTTGTGAAGGGTCGTAGAATCAAATTGTAGTGTGCAAAAGGGACGAGCTGGGAACTGGGTTTTGGGGTGGGGGGCATGGGTACGGGGAGCTCTGGGGGCTGACTGAGAGGTCCTGGCAGGCTAGAAAGTGTTTGAGGGAGTGCAGAGGTGTCGTTAGTATTCCATGGAGCATTATCTGGCTCTCTCAGGGTTTTGGGGAGGTCGTGAAGGGTCGTAGAATCAAAGTGTAGTGTGCCAAAAGGGACGAGATGGGAACTGGGTTTTGGGGGTCAGGGTTTTGGGGGCAGGGTCATGGGTGCCAAAAGGGACAAGGAGGGAATTGGGTTTTGAGGGGGTCATGGGTATGGGGGCTCTGGGAGGTCTAGGGGCTGACTGGGAGGTCAGGCGGGTTAAAGAGGGTTTGATGGGTACGGGAGGAGGGGCTGACTGGGAGTCCAAGCGGGTTAAAGAGTATTCTGTATTCTGTAGGGCTTCGTCTGGGGGTGTCAGGGTTTTGGGGGAGTTCTGAAGGGTCATAGAATCGAATTGTAGTGTGCCAAAAGGGACAAGGAGGGAATTGGGTTTTGTAGGGGGGGGTCATGGGTATGGGGGGCTCTAGGGGCTGACTGGGAGGTCCAGGAAGGTTAAAAAGGCTTTGAGGGTGTGCAGAACTATCGTAAGTATTCCGTAGGGCATTGTCTGGCTCTCCCAGGGTTTTGTGATGTCGTGAAGGGTCGTCGAATCAAATTGTAGTGTGCAAACGGGACGAGCAGGGAGCTGGGTTTTGGGGTGGGGGGCATGGGTACGGAGAGCTCTGGGGGCTGACTGGGAGGTCCAGGCAGGCTAGAAAGTGTTTGAGGGAGTGCAGAGGTTTCGTTAGTATTCCGTGGAGCATTATCGGGCTATCTCAGGGTTTTGGGGAGGTCGTGAAGGGTCGTAGAATCAAAGTGTAGTGTGGCAAAAGGGACGAGATGGGAACTGGGTTTTGGGGTGGGGGCATGGGTACAGGGAAGTCTAGGGGCTGACTGGGAGGTCCAGGCAGTTTAAAGAAGGTTTGAGGGAGTGCAGAAGCATTGCAAGTATTCTGTAGGGCTTCGTCTGGGGGTGTCAGGGTTTTGGGGGAGTTCTGAAGGGTCATAGAATCGAATTGTAGTGTGCCAAAAGGGACAAGGAGGGAATTGGGTTTTGAGGGGGGGGGTCATGGGTATGGGGGGCTCTGGGAGCTGACTGGGAGGCCCAGGCAGGTTAAAGAGGGTTTGAGGGTGTGCAGAAGTGTCGTTAGTATTCCGTAGGGCATTGTCTGGCTCTCTCAGGGTTTTTGGGGGGTTGTGAAGGGTCGTCGAATCAAATTGTAGTGTGCAAACGGGACGAGCAGGGAACTGGGTTTTGGGGTGGGGGGCATGGGTACGGAGAGCTCAGGGGGCTGACTGGGAGGTCCAGGCAGGCTAGAAAGTGTTTGTGGGAGTGCAGAGGTTTCGTTTGTATTCCTTAGAGCATTGTCTGGGTCTCTCAGGGTTTTTGTGTGGTCGTGAAGGGTCGTAGAATCAAATTGTAGTGTGCAAAAGGGACGAGCTGGGAACTGGGTTTTGGGGTGGGGGGCATGGGTACGGGGAGCTCTGGGGGCTGACTGGGAGGTCCAGGCAGGCTAGAAAGTGTTTGAGGGAGTGCAGAGGTGTCGTTAGTATTCCGTAGGGCATTGTCTGGGTCTCTCAGGGATTTTGTGGGGTCGTGAAGGGTCATAGAATCAAATTGTAGTGTGCAAAAGGGATGAGCTGGGAGCTGGGTTTGGTGGGGGGGGGGGCATGTATTCGATTGGCTCTGGGGTGTGACAGGGAGGTGCAGGCAGGTTAAAAAGAGTTTGAGGGTGTGCAGAAGTGTCGTTAGTATTCCGTAGGGCTTCATCTGGGGCTGTCAGTGTTTTGGGGGTGTCATGAAGGGCTGTAGAATCAAATTTTTGTGTGCCAAATGGGACGAGGTGGGAGTTAGTTTTGGGGGGGGGGAGCATGGGTACGGGGGGCTCTGGGAGCTGACTGGGCGGTCCAGGCAGGTTAAAAAGGGTTTGAGGGAGTGCAGAAGCATTGTAAGTATTCTGTAGGGCATCGTCTGGGGGTGTCAGGGTTTTGGGGGAGTTCTGAAGGGTCGTAGAATCGAATTGTAGTGTGCCAAAAGGGACAAGGTGGGAATTGGGTTTTGTGGGGGTGGTTCATGGGTACGGGGGTCTCTGGGAGCTGACTGGGAGGTTCAGGCAGGTTAAAAAGGGTTTGAGGGTGTGCAGACGTGTCGTTAGTATTCCGTAGGGCATTGTCTGGCTCTCTCAGGGTTTTTGGGGGGTTTGTGAAGGGTCGTAGAATCAAATTGTAGTGTGCAAAAGGGACGAGCTGGGAACAGGGTTTTGGGATGGGGGGCATGGGTACGGAGAGCTCTGGGGGCTGACTGGGAGGTCCAGGCAGGCTAGAAAGTGTTTGAGGGAGTGCAGAGGTGTCGTTAGTATTCCGTAGGGCTTCATCTGGGGCTGTCAGTGTTTTGGGGGTGTCGTGAAGGGCTGTAGAATCAAAGTTTTGTGTGCCAAATGGGACGAGGTGGGAGTTTGTTTTGGTTGGGGGGAGCATGGGTACGGGGGGATCTGGGAGCTGACTGGGAGGTCCAGGCAGGTTAAAAACAGTTTGAGGGTGTGCAGAAGTGTCGTTAGTATTCCGTAGGGCATTGTCTGGCTCTCTCAGGGTTTTTGGGGGGTTGTGAAGGGTCGTAGAATCAAATTGTAATGTGCAAAAGGGACGAGCTGGGAACTGGGTTTTGGGGTGGGGGGCATGGGTACGGGCAGCTCTGGGGGCTGACTGGAGGTCCAGGCAGGCTAGAAAGTGTTTGAGGGAGTGCAGAGGTGTCGTTAGTATTCCGTAGGGCATTGTCTGGGTCTCTCAGGGTTTTTGTGATGTCGTGAAGTGTCGTAGAATCAAATTGTAGTGTGCAAAAGGGATGAGCTGGGATCTGGGTTTTGTAGGGGGGGGTCATGGGTACGGGGGGCTCTGGGAGATGACTGGGAGGTCCAGGCAGGTTAAAAAGAGTTTGAGGGTGTGCAGAAGTGTCGTTAGTATTCCGTGGGGCATTGTCTTGCTCTCTCAGGGTTTTTGTGGGGTCGTGAAGGGTCGTAGAATCAAATTGTAGTGTGCAAAAGGGATGAGCTGGGAACTGGGTTTGGGGGGGGAGGGGCATGTATTCGATTGGCTCTGGGGTGTGACAGGGAGGTGCAGGCAGGTTAAAAAGAGTTTGAGGGTGTGCAGAAGCGTTGTAAGTATTCTGTAGGGCATCGTCTGGGGGTGTCAGGGTTTTGGGGGAGTTCTGAAGGGTCGTAGAATCGAATTGTAGTGTGCCAAAAGGGACAAGGTGGGAATTGGGTTTTGTAGGGGTGGGTCATGGGTACGGGGGGCTCTGGGAGCTGACTGGGAGGTCCAGGCAGGTTAAAGAGGGTTTGAGGGTGTGCAGAAGTGTCGTTAGTATTCCGTAGGGCATTGTCTGGCTCTCTCAGGGTTTTTGGGGGGTTGTGAAGGGTCGTACAATCAAATTATAGTGTGCAAAAGGGACGAACTGAGAACTGGGTTTTGGGGTGGGGGGCATGGGTATGGGGAGCTCTGGGGGCTGACTGGGAGGTCCAGGCAGGCTAGAAAGTGTTTGAGGGAGTGCAGAAGTGTCGTTAGTATTCCGTAGGGCATTGTCTGGGTCTCTCAGGGTTTTTGTGGGGTCGTGAAGTGTCGTAGAATCAAATTGTAGAGTGCAAAAGGGATGAGCTGGGAGCTGGGTTTGGTTGGGGGGGGCATGCATTCGATTGGCTGTGGGGTGTGACAGGGAGGTGCAGGCAGGTTAAAAAGAGTTTGAGGGTGTGCAGAAGTGTTGTTAGTATTCCGTAGGGCTTCATCTGGGGCTGTCAGTGTTTTGGGGGTGTCGTGAAGGGTTGTAGAATCAAACATTTGTGTGCCAAATGGGACGAGGTGGGAACTGGGTTTTGGGGGGGGGGCATGGGTACGGTGGGCTCTGGGAGCTGACTGGGAGGTCCAGGCAGGTTAAAAAGGGTTTGAGGGTGTGCAGAAGTGTAGTTAGTATTCCGTAGGGCATTGTCTGGCTCTCTCAGGGTTTTTGGGGGGTTGTGAAGGGTCGTAGAATCAAATTGTAGTGTGCAAAAGGGACGAGCCGGGAACTGGGTTTTGGGGTGGGGGCATGGGTACGGGGGGCTCTGGGAGCTGACTGGGAGGTCCAGGCAGGTTAAAAAGAGGTTGAGGGTGTGCAGAAGTGTCGTTAGTATTCCGTAGGGCTTCATCTGGGGCTGTCAGTGTTTTGGGGGTGTCGTGAAGGGCTGTAGAATCAAATTTTTGTGTGCCAAATAGGAGGAGGTGGGAGTTAGTTTTGGGGGGGGGAGCATGGGTACGGTGGGCTCTGGGAGCTGACTGGGAGGTCCAGGCAGGTTAAAAAGGGTTTGAGGGTGTGCAGAAGCGTTGTAAGTATTCTGTAGGGCATCGTCTGGGGGTGTCAGGGTTTTGGGGGAGTTCTGAAGGGTCGTAGAATCGAATTGTAGTGTGCCAAAAGGGACAAGGTGGGAATTGGGTTTTGTAGGGGGGGGTCATGGGTACGGGGGGCTGTGGGATCTGACTGGTAGGTCCAGGCAGGTTAAAAAGGCTTTGAGGGTGTGCAGAAGTGTCGTTAGTATTCCTTAGGGCATAGTCTGGCTCTCTCAGGGTTTTTGGGGGGTTGTGAAGGGTCGTAGAATCAAATTATAGTGTGCAAAAGGGACGAGCTGAGAACTGGGTTTTGGGGTGGGGGGCATGGGTATGAGGAGCTCTGGGGGCTGACTGGGAGGTCCAGGCAGGCTAGAAAGTGTTTGAGGGAGTGCAGAGGTGTCGTTAGTATTCCGTAGGGCATTGTCTGGGTCTCTCAGGGTTTTTGGGGTCGTGAAGGGTCGTAGAATCAAATTGTAGTGTGCAAAAGGGATGAGCTGGGAGCTGGGTTTGGGGGGGGAGGGGGCATGTATTCGATTGGCTCTGGGGTGTGACAGGGAGTTGCAGGCAGGTTAAAAAGAGTTTGAGGGTGTGCAGAAGTGTCGTTATTATTCCGTAGGGCTTCATCTGGGGCTGTCAGTGTTTTCGGGGTGTCGTGAAGGGCTGTAGAATCAAATTTTTGTGTGCCAAATGGGACGAGGTGGGAGTTTGTCTTAGGGGGGGGGAGCATGGGTACGGGGGGCTCTGGCAGCTGACTGGGAGGTCCAGGCAGGTTAAAAAGGGTTTGAGGGTGTGCAGAAGCGTTGTAAGTATTCTGTAGTGCATCGTCTGGCGGTGTCAGGGTTTTGGGGGAGTTCTGAAGGGTCGTAGAATCGAATTGTAGTGTGCCAAAAGGGTCAAGGTGGGAATTGGGTTTTGTGGGGGTCATGGGTACGGTGGTCTCTAGGTGCTGACTGGTAGGTCCAGGCAGGTTAAAAAGGCTTTGAGGGTGTGCAGAAGTGTTGTAAGTATTCTGTAGGGCATAGTCTGGCTCTCTCAGGGTTTTTGGGGGGTTGTGAAGGGTCGTAGAATCAAATTGTAGTGTGCAAAAGGGACGAGCTGAGAACTGGGTTTTGGGGTGGGGGGCATGGGTACGGGGAGCTCTGGGGGCTGACTGGGAGGTCCAGGCAGACTAGAAAGTGTTTGAGGGAGTGCAGAGGTTTCGTTAGCATTCCGTGGGGCATTGTCTGGGTCTCTCAGGGTTTTTGGGGGGTTGTGAAGGGTCGTAGAATCAAATTGTAGTGTGCAAAAGGGATGAGGTGGGAACTGGGGTTGGGGGGGAGGGGGCATGTATTCGATTGGCTGTGGGGTGTGACAGGGAGGTGCAGGCAGGTTAAAAAGAGT
Source organism: Melanerpes aurifrons (assembly GCA_011125475.1). Taxonomy (NCBI): domain Eukaryota; kingdom Metazoa; phylum Chordata; class Aves; order Piciformes; family Picidae; genus Melanerpes; species Melanerpes aurifrons. Next base: position 8,686 of record WWNC01000258.1, read on the forward strand.
TTGAGGGTGTGCAGAAGTGTTGTTAGTATTCCGTAGGGCTTCATCTGGGGCTGTCAGTGTTTTGGGGGTGTCGTGAAGGGCTGTAGAATCAAATTTTTGTGTGCCAAATGGGACAAGGTGGGAGTTTCTTTTGGGGGGGGCATGGGTACGGTGGGCTCTGGGAGCTGACTGGGAGGTCCAGGCAGGTTAAAAAGGCTTTGAGGGTGTGCAGAAGTGTCGTTAGTATTTCGTAGGGCATTGTCTGGCTCTCTCAGAGTTTTTGGGGGGTTGTGAAGGGTCGTAGAATCAAATTGTAGTGTGCAAGAGGGACGAACTCGGAACTGGGTTTTGGGTGGGGGGCATGGGTACGGGGGGCTCTGGGAGCTGACTGGGAGGTCCAGGCAGGTTAAAAAGAGGTTGAGGGTGTGCAGAAGTGTCGTTAGTATTCCGTAGGGCTTCATCTGGGGCTGTCAGTGTTTTGGGGGTGTCGTGAAGGGCTGTAGAATCAAAGTTTTGTGTGCCAAATGGGACGAGGTGGGAGTTAGTTTTGGGGGGGGAGCATGGGTACGGGGTGCTCTGGGAGCTGACTGGGAGGTCCAGGCAGGTTAAAAAGGGTTTGAGGGTGTGCAGAAGCGTTGTAAGTATTCTGTAGGGCGTCGTCTGGGGGTGTCAGGGTTTTGGGGGAGTTCTGAAGGGTCGTAGAATCGAATTGTAGTGTGCCAAAAGGGACAAGGTGGGAATTGGGTTTTGTAGGGGGGGGTCATGGGTACGGGGGGCTCTGGGAGCTGACTGGGAGGTCCAGGCAGTTTAAAGAGGGTTTGAGGGTGTGCAGAAGTGTCGTTAGTATTCCGTAGGGCATTGTCTGGCTCTCTCAGGGTTTTTGGGGGGTTGTGAAGGGTCGTACAATCAAATTATAGTGTGCAAAAGGGACGAGCTCAGAACTGGATTTTGGGGTGGGGGGCATGGGTATGGGGAGCTCTGGGGGCTGACTGGGAGGTCCAGGCAGGCTAGAAAGTGTTTGAGGGAGTGCAGAGGTGTAGTTAGTATTCCGTAGGGCATTGTCTGGGTCTCTCAGGGTTTTTGAGGGGTTGTGAAGGGTCGTAGAATCAAATTGTAGTGTGCAAAAGGGATGAGCTGGGAGCTGGATTTGGTGGGGGGGGGGGCATGTGTTTGATTGGCTCTGGGGTGTGACAGGGAGGTGCAGGCAGGTTAAAAAGATTTTGAGGGTGTGCAGAAGTGTCGTTAGTATTCCGTAGGGCTTCATCTGGGTCTCTCAGGGTTTTTGTGGGGTCGTGAAGGGTCGTAGAATCAAATTGTAGTGTGCAAAAGGGATGAGCTGGGAGCTGGATTTGGTGGGGGGTGGGGCATGTATTTGATTGGCTCTGGGGTGTGACAAGGAGGTGCAGGAAGGTTAAAAAGAGTTTGAGGGTGTGCAGAAGTGTCGTTAGTATTCCGTAGGGCTTCATCTGGGGCTGTCAGTGTTTTGGGGGTGTCGTGAAGGGCTGTAGAATCAAATATTTGTGTGCCAAATGGGACGAGGTGGGAGTTTGTTTTGGGGGGGGGCATGGGTACGGTGGGCTCTGGGAGCTGACTGGGAGGTCCAGGCAGGTTAAAAAGGGTTTGAGGGTGTGCAGAAGTGTAGTTAGTATTCCGTAGGGCATTGTCTGGCTCTCTCAGGGTTTTTGGGGGGTTGTGAAGGGTCGTAGAATCAAATTGTAGTGTGCAAAAGGGACGAGCTGGGAACTGGGTTTTGGGGTGGGGGCATGGGTACGGGGAGCTCTGGGGGCTGACTGGGAGGTCCAGGCAGGCTAGAAAGTGTTTGAGGGAGTGCAGAAGTGTCGTTAGTATTCCGTAGGGCATTGTCTAGGTCTCTCAGGGTTTTTGTGATGTCGTGAAGGGTCGTAGAATCAAATTGTAGTGTGCAAAAGGGATGAGCTGGGAGCTGGGTTTGGTGGGGGGGGGGGCATGTATTCCATTGGCTCTGGGGTGTGACAGGGAGGTGCAGGCAGGTTAAAAAGTGTTTGAGGGTGTGCAGAAGTGTCGTTAGTATTCCGTAGGGCTTCATCTGGGGCTGTCAGTGTTTTGGGGGTGTCGTGAAGGGCTGTAGAATCAAATTTTTGTGTGCCAAATGGGACGAGGTGGGAGTTTGTTTTGTGGGGGAGCATGGGTAGGGGGCTCTGGGAGCTGACTGGGAGGTCCAGGCAGGTTAAAAAGGGTTTGAGGGTGTGCAGAAGCGTTGTAAGTATTCTATAGTGCATCGTCTGGGGGTGTCAGGGTTTTGGGGGAGTTCTGAAGGGTCGTAGAATCGAATTGTAGTGTGCCAAAAGGGACAAGGTGGGAATTGGGTTTTGGGGGGGGGGTCATGGGTACGGTGGGCTCTGGGAGCTGACTGGGAGGTCCAGGCAGGTTAAAAAGGCTTTGAGGGTGTGCAGAAGTGTCGTTAGTATTCCGTAGGGCATTGTCTGGCTCTCTCAGGGTTTTTGGGGGGTTGTGAAGGGTCGTAGAATCAAATTATAGTGTGCAAAAGGGACGAGCTGAGAACTGGGTTTTGGGGTGGGGGGCATGGGTATGAGGAGCTCTGGGGGCTGACTGGGAGGTCCAGGCAGGCTAGAAAGTGTTTGAGGGAGTGCAGAGGTGTCGTTAGTATTCCGTAGGGCATTGTCTGGGTCTCTCAGGGTTTTTGTGGGGTCGTGAAGTGTCGTAGAATCAAATTGTAGTGTGCAAAAGGGATGAGCTGGGAGCTGGGTTTGGTGGGGGAGGGGGCATGTATTTGATTGGCTCTGGGGTGTGACAGGGAGTTGCAGGCAGGTTAAAAAGAGTTTGAGGGTGTGCAGAAGTGTCGTTATTATTCCGTAGGGCTTCATCTGGGGCTGTCAGTGTTTTCGGGGTGTCGTGAAGGGCTGTAGAATCAAATTTTTGTGTGCCAAATGGGACGAGGTGGGAGTTTGTCTTGGGGGGAGCATGGGTACGGGGGCTCTGGCAGCTGACTGGGAGGTCCAGGCAGGTTAAAAAGGGTTTGAGGGTGTGCAGAAGCGTTGTAAGTATTCTGTAGTGCATCGTCTGGCGGTGTCAGGGTTTTGGGGGAGTTCTGAAGGGTCGTAGAATCGAATTGTAGTGTGCCAAAAGGGTCAAGGTGGGAATTGGGTTTTGTGGGGGTCATGGGTACGGTGGTCTCAGGTGCTGACTGGTAGGTCCAGGCAGGTTAAAAGGCTTTGAGGGTGTGCAGAAGTGTTGTAAGTATTCTGTAGGGCATAGTCTGGCTCTCTCAGGGTTTTGGGGGTTGTGAAGGGTCGTAGAATCAAATTGTAGTGTGCAAAAGGGAGAGCTGGGAACAGGGTTTTGGGGTGTGGGGGCATGGGTACGGGGAGCTCTGGGGGCTGACTGGGAGGTCCAGGCAGACTAGAAAGTGTTTGAGGGAGTGCAGAGGTTTCGTTAGCATTCCGTGGGGCATTGTCTGGGTCTCTCAGGGTTTTTGGGGGGTTGTGAAGGGTCGTAGAATCAAATTGTAGTGTGCAAAAGGGACGAGCTGGGAACTGGGTTTTGGGGTAGGGGGCATGGTTATGGGGTGCTCTGGGGGCTGACTGGGAGGTCCAGACAGGCTAGAAAGTGTTTGAGGGAGTGCAGAGGTTTCGTTAGTATTCCGTAGGGCATTGTCTGGGTCTCTCAGGGTTTTTGTGATGTCATGAAGTGTCGTAGAATCAAATTGTAGTGTGCAAAAGGGATGAGGTGGGAGCTGGGTTTTGAGGGGGGGGGGGCATGGGTACGGGGAGCTCTGGGGGCTGACTGGGAGGTCCAGGCAGGCTAGAAAGTGTTTGAGGGAGTGCAGAGGTGTCGTTAGTATTCCGTAGGGCATTGTCTGGGTCTCTCAGGGTTTTTGTGGGGGCGTGAATGTTCGTAGAATCAAATTGTAGTGTGCAAAAGGGACGAGCTGGGAACTGGGTTTGGGGGGGGGGGGCATGTATTGGATTGGCTCTGGGGTGTGACAGGGAGGTGCAGGCAGGTTAAAAAGAGTTTGAGGGTGTGCAGAAGTGTTGTTAGTATTCCGTAGGGCTTCATCTGGGGCTGTCAGTGTTTTGGGGCTGTCGTGAAGGGCTGTAGAATCAAAGTGTAGTGTGCCAAATGGGACGAGGTGGGAGTTTGTTTTGGGGGGGGGGGAGCATGGGTACGGGGGGCTCTGGGAGCTGACTGGGAGGTCCAGACAGGTTAAAAAGAGTTTGAGGGTGTGCAGAAGCATTGTAAGTATTCTGTAGGGCATCGTCTGGGGGTGTCAGGGTTTTGGGGGAGTTCTGAAGGGTCGTAGAATCGAATTGTAGTGTGCCAAAAGGGACAAGGTGGGAATTGGGTTTTGTGGGGGGGGTCATGGGTACGGGGGATCTGGGAGATGACTGGGAGGTCCAGGCAGGTTAAAAAGGGTTTGAGGGTGTGTAGAAGTGTCGTTAGTATTCCGTAGGGCATTGTCTGGCTCTCTCAGGGTTTTTGGGAGGTAGTGATGTGTCGTAGAATCAAATTGTAGTGTGCAAAAGGACGAGCTGGGAACTGGGTTTTGGGGTGGGGGCATGGGTATGGGGAGCTCTGGGGCTGACTGGGAGGTCCAGGCAGGCTAGAAAGTGTTTGAGGGAGTGCAGAGGTGTCGTTAGTATTCCGTAGGGCATTGTCTGGGTCTCTCAGGGTTTTTGTGGGGGCGTGAATGTTCGTAGAATCAAATTGTAGTGTGCAAAAGGGACGAGCTGGGAGCTGGGTTTGGTGGGGTGGGGGGCATGTATTCTATTGGCTCTGGGGTGTGACAGGGAGGTGCAGGCAGGTTAAAAAGAGTTTGAGGGTGTGCAGAAGTGTCGTTAGTATTCCGTAGGGCTTCATCTGGGGCTGTCAGTGTTTTGGGGGTGTCGTGAAGGGCTGTAGAATCAAAGTGTAGTGTGCCAAATGGGACGAGGTGGGAGTTTGTTTTGGGGGGGGAGCATGGGTACGGGGGGCTCTGGGAGCTGACTGGGAGGTCCAGGCAGGTTAAAAAGGGTTTGAGGGTGTGCAGAAGCATTGTAAGTATTCTGTAGGGCATCGTCTGGGGGTGTCAGGGTTTTGGGGGAGTTCTGAAGGGTCGTAGAATCGAATTGTAGTGTGCCAAAAGGGACAAGGTGGGAATTGGGTTTTGTGGGGGGGGTCATGGGTACGGGGGGATCTGGGAGATGACTGGGAGGTCCAGGCAGGTTAAAAAGGGTTTGAGGGTGTGCAGAAGTGTCGTTAGTATTCCGTAGGGCATTGTCTGGCTCTCTCAGGGTTTTTGGGAGGTAGTGATGTGTCGTAGAATCAAATTGTAGTGTGCAAAATGGACGAGCTGGGAACTGGGTTTTGGGGTGGGGGCATGGGTATGGGGAGCTCTGGGGGCTGACTGGGAGGTCCAGGCAGGCTAGAAAGTGTTTGAGGGAGTGCAGAGGTGTCGTTAGTATTCCGTAGGGCATTGTCTAGGTCTCTCAGGGTTTTTGTGATGTCGTGAAGGGTCGTAGAATCAAATTGTAGTGTGCAAAAGGGATGAGCTGGGAGCTGGGTTTGGTGGGGGGGGGGGCATGTATTCGATTGGCTCTGGGGTGTGACAGGGAGGTGCAGGCAGGTTAAAAAGAGTTTGAGGGTGTGCAGAAGTGTCGTTAGTATTCCGTAGGGCTTCACCTGGGGCTGTCAGTGTTTTGGGGGTGTCGTGAAGGGCTGTAGAATCAAATTTTTGTGTGCCAAATGGGACGAGGTGGGAGTTTGTTTTGTGGGGGGGGAGCATGGGTACGGGGGGCTCTGGGAGCTGACTGGGAGGTCCAGGCAGGTTAAAAAGGGTTTGAGGGTGTGCAGAAGCGTTGTAAGTATTCTATAGTGCATCGTCTGGGGGTGTCAGGGTTTTGGGGGAGTTCTGAAGGGTCGTAGAATCGAATTGTAGTGTGCCAAAAGGGACAAGGTGGGAATTGGGTTTTGGGGGGGGGGGTCATGGGTACGGTGGGCTCTGGGAGCTGACTGGGAGGTCCAGGCAGGTTAAAAAGGCTTTGAGGGTGTGCAGAAGTGTCGTTAGTATTCCGTAGGGCATTGTCTGGCTCTCTCAGGGTTTTTGGGGGGTTGTGAAGGGTCGTAGAATCAAATTATAGTGTGCAAAAGGGACGAGCTGAGAACTGGGTTTTGGGGTGGGGGGCATGGGTATGGGGAGCTCTGGGGGCTGACTGGGAGGTCCAGGCAGGCTAGAAAGTGTTTGAGGGAGTGCAGAGGTGTCGTTAGTATTCCGTAGGGCATTGTCTGGGTCTCTCAGGGTTTTGTGGGGTCGTGAAGGGTCGTAGAATCAAATTGTAGTGTGCAAAAGGGATGAGCTGGGAGCTGGGTTTGGTGGGGGAGGGGGCATGTATTTGATTGGCTCTGGGGTGTGACAGGGAGTTGCAGGCAGGTTAAAAAGAGTTTGAGGGTGTGCAGAAGTGTCGTTATTATTCCGTAGGGCTTCATCTGGGGCTGTCAGTGTTTTCGGGGTGTCGTGAAGGGCTGTACAATCAAATTTTTGTGTGCCAAATGGGACGAGGTGGGAGTTTGTCTTAGGGGGAGCATGGGTACGGGGCTCTGGCAGCTGACTGGGAGGTCCAGGCAGGTTAAAAAGGGTTTGAGGGTGTGCAGAAGCGTTGTAAGTATTCTGTAGTGCATCGTCTGGCGGTGTCAGGGTTTTGGGGGAGTTCTGAAGGGTCGTAGAATCGAATTGTAGTGTGCCAAAAGGGTCAAGGTGGGAATTGGGTTTTGTGGGGGGGGGTCATGGGTACGGTGGTCTCCAGGTGCTGACTGGTAGGTCCAGGCAGGTTAAAAAGGCTTTGAGGGTGTGCAGAAGTGTTGTAAGTATTCTGTAGGGCATAGTCTGGCTCTCTCAGGGTTTTTGGGGGGTTGTGAAGGGTCGTAGAATCAAATTGTAGTGTGCAAAAGGGACGAGCTGGGAACAGGGTTTTGGGGTGTGGGGCATGGGTATGGGGAGCTCTGGGGGCTGACTGGGAGGTCCAGGCAGACTAGAAAGTGTTTGAGGGAGTGCAGAGGTTTCGTTAGCATTCCGTGGGGCATTGTCTGGGTCTCTCAGGGTTTTTGGGGGGTTGTGAAGGGTCGTAGAATCAAATTGTAGTGTGCAAAAGGGACGAGCTGGGAACTGGGTTTTGGGGTCGGGGGCATGGTTATGGGGTGCTCTGGGGGCTGACTGGGAGGTCCAGACAGGCTAGAAAGTGTTTGAGGGAGTGCAGAGGTTTCGTTAGTATTCCGTAGGGCATTGTCTGGGTCTCTCAGGGTTTTTGTGATGTCATGAAGTGTCGTAGAATCAAATTGTAGTGTGCAAAAGGGATGAGGTGGGAGCTGGGTTTTGGGGGCCATGGGTACGGGGAGCTCTGGGGGCTGACTGGGAGGTCCAGGCAGGCTAGAAAGTGTTTGAGGGAGTGCAGAGGTGTCGTTAGTATTCCGTAGGGCATTGTCTGGGTCTCTCAGGGTTTTTGTGGGGGCGTGAATGTTCGTAGAATCAAATTGTAGTGTGCAAAAGGGACGAGCTGGGAACTGGGTTTGGTGGGGGAGGGGGCATGTATTGGATTGGCTCTGGGGTGTGACAGGGAGGTGCAGGCAGGTTAAAAAGAGTTTGAGGGTGTGCAGAAGTGTTGTTAGTATTCCGTAGGGCTTCATCTGGGGCTGTCAGTGTTTTGGGGCTGTCGTGAAGGGCTGTAGAATCAAAGTGTAGTGTGCCAAATGGGACGAGGTGGGAGTTTGTTTTTTGGGGGAGCATGGGTACGGGGGCTCTGGGAGCTGACTGGGAGGTCCAGACAGGTTAAAAGAGTTTGAGGGTGTGCAGAAGCATTGTAAGTATTCTGTAGGGCATCGTCTGGGGTGTCAGGGTTTTGGGGAGTTCTGAAGGGTCGTAGAATCGAATTGTAGTGTGCCAAAAGGGACAAGGTGGGAATTGGGTTTTGTGGGGGGGGTCATGGGTACGGGGGGATCTGGGAGATGACTGGGAGGTCCAGGCAGGTTAAAAAGGGTTTGAGGGTGTGTAGAAGTGTCGTTAGTATTCCGTAGGGCATTGTCTGGCTCTCTCAGGGTTTTTGGGAGGTAGTGATGTGTCGTAGAATCAAATTGTAGTGTGCAAAAAGGACGAGCTGGGAACTGGGTTTTGGGGTGGGGGGCATGGGTATGGGGAGCTCTGGGGGCTGACTGGGAGGTCCAGGCAGGCTAGAAAGTGTTTGAGGGAGTGCAGAGGTGTCGTTAGTATTCCGTAGGGCATTGTCTGGGTCTGCCAGGGTTTTTGTGGGGGCGTGAATGTTCGTAGAATCAAATTGTAGTGTGCAAAAGGGACGAGCTGGGAGCTGGGTTTGGTGGGGGGGGGGCATGTATTCTATTGGCTCTGGGGTGTGACAGGGAGGTGCAGGCAGGTTAAAAAGAGTTTGAGGGTGTGCAGAAGTGTCGTTAGTATTCCGTAGGGCTTCACCTGGGGCTGTCAGTGTTTTGGGGGTGTCGTGAAGGGCTGTAGAATCAAAGTGTAGTGTGCCAAATGGGACGAGGTGGGAGTTTGTTTTGGGGGAGCATGGGGCGGGGGCTCTGGGAGCTGACTGGGAGGTCCAGGCAGGTTAAAAAGGGTTTGAGGGTGTGCAGAAGCATTGTAAGTATTCTGTAGGGCATCGTCTGGGGTGTCAGGGTTTTGGGGGAGTTCTGAAGGGTCGTAGAATCGAATTGTAGTGTGCCAAAAGGGACAAGGTGGGAATTGGGTTTTGTGCTGGGGGTCATGGGTGCAGAAGTGGGGGATCTGGGAGATGACTGGGAGGTCCAGGCAGGTTAAAAGGGTTTGAGGGTGTGCAGAAGTGTCGTTAGTATTCCGTAGGGCATTGTCTGGCTCTCTCAGGGTTTTTGGGAGGTAGTGATGTGTCGTAGAATCAAATTGTAGTGTGCAAAATGGACGAGCTGGGAACTGGGTTTTGGGGTGGGGGGCATGGGTATGGGGAGCTCTGGGGGCTGACTGGGAGGTCCAGGCAGGCTAGAAAGTGTTTGAGGGAGTGCAGAAGTGTCGTTAGTATTCCGTAGGGCATTGTCTAGGTCTCTCAGGGTTTTTGTGATGTCGTGAAGGGTCGTAGAATCAAATTGTAGTGTGCAAAAGGGATGAGCTGGGAGCTGGGTTTGGTGGGGGGCATGTATTCGATTGGCTCTGGGTGTGACAGGGAGGTGCAGGCAGGTTAAAAAGAGTTTGAGGGTGTGCAGAAGTGTCGTTAGTATTCCGTAGGGCTTCACCTGGGGCTGTCAGTGTTTTGGGGGTGTCGTGAAGGGCTGTAGAATCAAATTTTTGTGTGCCAAATGGGACGAGGTGGGAGTTTGTTTTGTGGGGGGGGAGCATGGGTACGGGGGGCTCTGGGAGCTGACTGGGAGGTCCAGGCAGGTTAAAAAGGGTTTGAGGGTGTGCAGAAGCGTTGTAAGTATTCTATAGTGCATCGTCTGGGGGTGTCAGGGTTTTGGGGGAGTTCTGAAGGGTCGTAGAATCGAATTGTAGTGTGCCAAAAGGGACAAGGTGGGAATTGGGTTTTGGGGGGGGGGTCATGGGTACGGTGGGCTCTGGGAGCTCACTGGGAGGTCCAGGCAGGTTAAAAAGGCTTTGAGGGTGTGCAGAAGTGTCGTTAGTATTCCTTAGGGCATAGTCTGGCTCTCTCAGGGTTTTTGGGGGGTTGTGAAGGGTCGTAGAATCAAATTATAGTGTGCAAAAGGGACGAGCTGAGAACTGGGTTTTGGGGTGGGGGGCATGGGTATGGGGAGCTCTGGGGGCTGACTGGGAGGTCCAGGCAGGCTAGAAAGTGTTTGAGGGAGTGCAGAGGTGTCGTTAGTATTCCGTAGGGCATTGTCTGGGTCTCTCAGGGTTTTTGTGGGGTCGTGAAGGGTCGTAGAATCAAATTGTAGTGTGCAAAAGGGATGAGCTGGGAGCTGGGTTTGGTGGGGGAGGGGGCATGTATTTGATTGGCTCTGGGGTGTGACAGGGAGGTGCAGGCAGGTTAAAAAGAGTTTGAGGGTGTGCAGAAGTGTCGTTATTATTCCGTAGGGCTTCATCTGGGGCTGTCAGTGTTTTCGGGGTGTCGTGAAGGGCTGTAGAATCAAATTTTTGTGTGCCAAATGGGACGAGGTGGGAGTTTGTCTTAGGGGGAGCATGGGTACGGGGGCTCTGGCAGCTGACTGGGAGGTCCAGGCAGGTTAAAAGGGTTTGAGGGTGTGCAGAAGCGTTGTAAGTATTCTGTAGTGCATTGTCTGGCGGTGTCAGGGTTTTGGGGGAGTTCTGAAGGGTCGTAGAATCGAATTGTAGTGTGCCAAAAGGGTCAAGGTGGGAATTGGGTTTTGTGGGGGTCATGGGTCGGTGGTCTCTAGGTGCTGACTGGTAGGTCCAGGCAGGTTAAAAAGGCTTTGAGGGTGTGCAGAAGTGTTGTAAGTATTCTGTAGGGCATAGTCTGGCTCTCTCAGGGTTTTTGGGGGGTTGTGAAGGGTCGTAGAATCAAATTGTAGTGTGCAAAAGGGACGAGCTGGGAACAGGTTTTTGGGGTGTGGGGCATGGGTACGGGGAGCTCTGGGGGCTGACTGGGAGGTCCAGGCAGGTTAAAAAGGGTTTGAGGGTGTGCAGAAGCATTGTAAGTATTACGTAGGGCATCGTCTGGGGGTGTCAGGGTTTTGGGGAGTTCTGAAGGGTCGTAGAATCGAATTGTAGTGTGCCAAAAGGGACAAGGTGGGAATTGGTTTTGTGGGGGGGGTCATGGGTACGGGGGGATCTGGGAGATGACTGGGAGGTCCAGGCAGGTTAAAAAGGGTTTAAGGGTGTGCAGAAGTGTCGTTAGTATTCCGTAGGGCATTGTCTGGCTCTCTCAGGGTTTTTGGGAGGTAGTGATGTGTCGTAGAATCAAATTGTAGTGTGCAAAATGGACGAGCTGGGAACTGGGTTTTGGGGTGGGGGGCATGGGTATGGGGAGCTCTGGGGGCTGACTGGGAGGTCCAGGCAGGCTAGAAAGTGTTTGAGGGAGTGCAGAGGTGTCGTTAGTATTCCGTAGGGCATTGTCTGGGTCTCTCAGGGTTTTTGTGATGTCGTGAAGGGTCGTAGAATCAAATTGTAGTGTGCAAAAGGGATGAGCTGGGAGCTGGGTTTGGTGGGGGGGGGGGCATGTATTCCATTGGCTCTGGGGTGTGACAGGGAGGTGCAGGCAGGTTAAAAGAGTTTGAGGTGTGCAGAAGCGTTGTAAGTATTCTATAGTGCATCGTCTGGGGTGTCAGGGTTTTGGGGAGTTCTGAAGGGTCGTAGAATCGAATTGTAGTGTGCCAAAAGGGACAAGGTGGGAATTGGGTTTTGTATGGGGGTCATGGGTACGGTGGGCTCTGGGAGCTCACTGGGAGGTCCAGGCAGGTTAAAAAGGCTTTGAGGGTGTGCAGAAGTGTCGTTAGTATTCCTTAGGGCATAGTCTGGCTCTCTCAGGGTTTTTGGGGGGTTGTGAAGGGTCGTAGAATCAAATTATAGTGTGCAAAAGGGACGAGCTGAGAACTGGGTTTTGGGGTGGGGGCATGGGTATGGGGAGCTCTGGGGCTGACTGGGAGGTCCAGGCAGGCTAGAAAGTGTTTGAGGGAGTGCAGAGGTGTCGTTAGTATTCCGTAGGGCATTGTCTGGGTCTCTCAGGGTTTTGTGGGGTCGTGAAGGGTCGTAGAATCAAATTGTAGTGTGCAAAAGGGATGAGCTGGGAGCTGGGTTTTGGGGGAGGGGGCATGTATTTGATTGGCTCTGGGGTGTGACAGGGAGTTGCAGGCAGGTTAAAAAGAGTTTGAGGGTGTGCAGAAGTGTCGTTAGTATTCCGTAGGGCTTCATCTGGGGCTGTCAGTGTTTTGGGGGTGTCGTGAAGGGCTGTAGAATCAAATTTTTGTGTGCCAAATGGGACGAGGTGGGAGTTTGTCTTAGGGGGAGCATGGGTACAGGGGGGCTCTGGCAGCTGACTGGGAGGTCCAGGCAGGTTAAAAGGGTTTGAGGGTGTGCAGAAGCGTTGTAAGTATTCTGTAGTGCATCGTCTGGCGGTGTCAGGGTTTTGGGGAGTTCTGAAGGGTCGTAGAATCGAATTGTAGTGTGCCAAAAGGGTCAAGGTGGGAATTGGGTTTTGTGGGGGGGGGTCATGGGTACGGTGGTCTCTAGGTGCTGACTGGAGGTCCAGGCAGGTTAAAAAGGCTTTGAGGGTGTGCAGAAGTGTTGTAAGTATTCTGTAGGGCATAGTCTGGCTCTCTCAGGTTTTGGGGGGTTGTGAAGGGTCGTAGAATCAAATTGTAGTGTGCAAAAGGGACGAGCTGGGAACAGGGTTTTGGGGTGTGGGGCATGGGTACGGGGAGCTCTGGGGCTGACTGGGAGGTCCAGGCAGACTAGAAAGAGTTTGAGGGAGTGCAGAGGTTTCGTTAGCATTCCGTGGGGCATTGTCTGGGTCTCTCAGGGTTTTTGGGGGGTTGTGAAGGGTCGTAGAATCAAATTGTAGTGTGCAAAAGGGACGAGCTGGGAACTGGGTTTTGGGGTCGGGGGCATGGTTATGGGGTGCTCAGGGGGCTGACTGGGAGGTTCAGACAGGCTAGAAAGTGTTTGAGGGAGTGCAGAGGTGTCGTTAGTATTCCGTAGGGCATTGTCTGGGTCTCTCAGGGTTTTTGTGATGTCATGAAGTGTCGTAGAATCAAATTGTAGTGTGCAAAAGGGATGAGGTGGGAGCTGGGTTTGGTGGGGGGGGGGGCATGTATTCGATTGGCTCTGGGGTGTGACAGGGAGGTGCAGGCTGGTTAAAAAGAGTTTGAGGGTGTGCAGAAGTGTCGTTAGTATTCCGTAGGGCTTCATCTGGGGCTGTCAGTGTTTTGGGGGTGTCGTGAAGGGCTGTAGAATCAAATTTTTGTGTGCCAAATGGGACGAGGTGGGAGTTTGTTTTGGTGGGGGAGAATGGGTATGGGGGCTCTGGGAGCTGACTGGGAGGTCCAGGCAGGTTAAAAAGGGTTTGAGGGTGTGCAGAAGCGTTGTAAGTATTCCGTAGGGCACCGTCTGGGGGTGTCAGGGTTTTGGGGGAGTTCTGAAGGGTCGTAGAATCGAATTGTAGTGTGCCAAAAGGGACAAGGTGGGAATTGGGTTTTGTAGGGGGGGGTCATGAGTACGGGGGACTCTAGGGGCTTACTGGGAGGTCCAGGCAGGTTAAAAAGGGTTTGAGGGTGTGCAGAAGTGTCGTTAGTATTCCGTAGGGCATTGTCTGGCTCTCTCAGGGTTTTTGGGGGGTTGTGAAGGGTCGTAGAATCAAATTGTAGTGTGCAAAAGGGACGAGCTGGGAACTGGGTTTTGGGGTGGGGGGCATGGGTACGGAGAGCTCTGGGGGCTGACTGGGAGGTCCAGGCAGGCTAGAAAGTGTTTGAGGGAGTGCAGAGGTGTTCTTCTTATTCCATAGGGCTTTGTCTGAGGGTGTCAGGGTTTTGGGGAGGTAGTGAAGGGTCGTAGAATCAAAGTGTAGTGTGCCAAAAGGGATGCATGGGAACTGGGTTTTGGGGTGGGGGCATGGGTACAGGGAGGTCTAGGGGCTGACTGGGAGGTCCAGGCAGGTTAAAGAGGGTTTGAGGGTGTGCAGAAGCGTTGTAAGTATACCGTAGGGCATCGTTTGGGGGTGTCAGGGTTTTGGGGGAGTTCTGAAGGGTCATAGAATCGAATTGTAGTGTGCCAAAAGGGACAAGGTGGGTATCGGGTTTTGTAGGGGGGGGTCATGGGTACGGGGGGCTCTAGGGGCTTTCTGGGAGGTCCAGGCTGGTTAAAGAGGGTTTGAGGGTGTGCAGAAGTGTTGTTAGTATTCCGTAGGGCATTGTCTGGCCCTCTCAGGGTTTTTGTGATGTCGTGAAGGGTCGTAGAATCAAATTGCAGTGTGCAAAAGGGATGAGCTGGGAACTGGGTTTGGTGGGGGGGGGGGCATGTATTCGATTGGCTCTGGGGTGTGACAGGGAGGTGCAGGCAGGTTAAAAAGAGTTTGAGGGTGTGCAGAAGTGTCGTTAGTATTCCGTAGGGCTTCATCTGGGGCTGTCAGTGTTTTCGGGGTGTCGTGAAGGGTTGTAGAATCAAATTTTTGTGTGCCAAATGGGACGAGGTGGGAGTTTGTTTTGGGGGGGGGGCATGGATACGGTGGGCTCTGTGAGCTGACTGGGAGGTCCAGGCAGGTTAAAAAGGGTTTGAGGGTGTGCAGAAGCGTTGTAAGTATTCCGTAGGGCATCGTCTGGGGGTGTCAGGGTTTTGGGGGAGTTCTGAAGGGTCGTAGAATCGAATTGTAGTGTGCCAAAAGGGACAAGGTGGCAATTGGGTTTTGTGTGGGGGGGTCATGGGTACGGGGGGCTCTGGGAGATGACTGGGAGGTCCAGGCACGTTAAAAAGGGTTTGAGGGTGTGCAGAAGCGTTGTTAGTATTCTGTAGGGCATCGTCTGGGGGTCTAAGGGTTTTGGGGGAGTTCTGAAGGGTCGTAGAATCGAATTGTAGTGTGCCAAAAGGGACAAGGTGGGAATTGGGTTTTGTATGGGGGGTCATGGGTACGGGGGGCTCTGGGAGATGACTGGGAGGTCCAGGCAGGTTAAAAAGGGTTTGAGGGTGTGCAGAAGCGTTGTAAGTATTCTGTAGTGCATCGTCTGGGGGTGTCAGTGTTTTGGGGGAGTTCTGAAGGGTCGTAGAATCGAATTGTAGTGTGCCAAAAGAGACAAGGTGGGAATTGGGTTTTGTCGGGGGGGTCATGGGTACGGGGAGCTCTGGGAGCTGACTGGGAGGTCCAGGCAGGTTAAAAAGGGTTTGAGGGTGTGCAGAAGTGTCGTTAGTATTCCGTAGGGCATTGTCTGGGTCTCTCAGGGTTTTTGTGGGGTCGTGAAGTGTCGTAGAATCAAATTGTAGTGTGTAAAAGGGATGAGCTGGGAGCTGGGTTTGGTGGGGGGGGGGCATATATTCGATTGGCTCTGGGGTGTGACAGGGAGGTGCAGGCAGGTTAAAAAGAGTTTGAGGGTGTGCAGAAGTGTCGTTAGTATTCCGTAGGGCTTCATCTGGGGCTGTCAGTGTTTTCGGGTTGTCGTGAAGGGCTGTAGAATCAAAGTTTTTTGTGCCAAATGGGACGAGGTGGGAGTTTGTTTTGGTGAGGGGGAGCATGGGTACGGGGGTCTCTGGGAGCTGACTGGGAGGTCCAGGCAGGTTAAAAAGGCTTTGAGGGTGTGCAGAAGTGTCATTAGTATTCCGTAGGGCATTGTCTGGCTCTCTCAGGGTTTTTGGGGGGTTGTGAAGGGTCGTAGAATCAAATTGTAGTGTGCAAAATGGATGAGCTGGGTACTGGGTTTTGGGGTGGGGGCATGGGTATGGGGAGCTCTAGGGGCTGACTGGGAGGTCCAGGCAGGCTAGAATGTGTTTGAGGGAGTGCAGAGGTGTCGTTAGTATTCCGTAGGGCATTGTCTGGGTCTCTCAGGGTTTTTGTGGGGTCGTGAAGGGTCGTAGAATCAAATTGTAGTGTGCAAAAGGGATGAGCTGGGAGCTGGGTTTGGGGGGGGCATGTATTCGATTGGCTCTGGGGTGTGACAGGGAGGTGCAGGCAGGTTAAAAAGAGTTTGAGGGTGTGCAGAAGTGTCGTTAGTATTGCGTAGGGCTTCATCTGGGGCTGTCAGTGTTTCGGGGGTGTCGTGAAGGGCTGTAGAATCAAATTTTTGTGTGCCAAATGGGACGAGGTGGGAGTTTGTTTTGGTTGGGGGGAGCATGGGTACGGGGGGCTATGGGAGCTGACTGGGAGGTCCAGGCTGGTTAAAAAGGGTTTGAGGGTGTGCAGAAGTGTCTTTAGTATTCCGTAGGGCATTGTCTGGTTCTCTCAGGGGTTTTGGGAGGTTGTGAAGGGTCGTAGTATCAAATTCTAGTGTGCAAAAGGGACGAGCTGGGAACTGGGTTTTGGGGTGGGTATAATGGGTACGGGGGGCTCTGGGAGCTGACTGGGAGGTCCAGGCAGGTTAAAAAGGCTTTGAGGGTGTGCAGAAGTGTTGTTAGTATTCCGTAGGGCATTGTCTGGCTCTCTCAGGGTTTTTGGGGGGTTGTGAAGGGTCGTAGAATCAAATTGTAGTGTGCAAAAGGGACGAGCTGGGAACTGGGTTTTGGGGTGGGGGCATGGGTACGGAGAGCTCTGGGGGCTGACTGGGAGGTCCAGGCAGGCTAGAAAGTGTTTGAGGGAGTGCAGAGGTGTTCTTCTTATTCCATAGGGCTTTGTCTGAGGGTGTCAGGGTTTTGGGGAGGTCGTGAAGGGTCGTAGAATCAAAGTGTAGTGTGCCAAAAGGGACGAGATGGGAACTGGGTTTTGGGGTTGGGGCATGCGTACAGGGAGGTCTAGGGGCTGACTGTGAGGTCCAGGCAGGTTAAAGAGGGTTTGAGGGTGTGCAGAAGCATTGGAAGTATTCCGTAGGGCATCGTCTGGGGGTGTCAGGGTTTTGGGGGAGTTCTGAAGGGTCGTAGAATCGAATTGTAGTGTGCCAAAATGGACAGGGTGGGTATCGGGATTTGTAGGAGGGGGTCATGTTTACGGGGGGCTCTAGGGGCTGACTGGGAGGTCCAGGCAGTTTAAAGAGGGTTTGAGGGTGCAGAAGTGTTGTTAGTATTCTGTAGGGCATTGTCTAGCCCTCTCAGGGTTTTTGTGATGTCGTGAAGGGTCGTAGAATCAAATTGTAGTGTGCAAAAGGGATGAGCTGGGAACTGGGTTTGGGGGCATGTATTCGATTGGCTCTGGGGTGTGACAGGAGGTGCAGGCAGGTTAAAAGAGTTTGAGGTGTGCAGAAGTGTCGTTCGTATTCCGTAGGGCTTCATCTGGGGCTGTCAGTGTTTTGGGGGTGTCGTGAAGGGTTGTAGAATCAAATATTTGTGTGCCAAATGGGACGAGGTGTAAGCTTGTTTTGGGGGTGGGGAGCATGGGTACGGGGGGCTCTGGGAGCTGACTGGGAGGTCCAGGCAGTTTAAAAGGCTTTGAGGGTGTGCAGAAGTGTCGTTAGTATTCCGTAGGGCTTCATCTGGGGCTGTCAGTGTTTTGGGGGGGTCGAGAAGGGTCGTAGAATCAAAGTGTAGTGTGCCAAATGGGACGAGGTGGGAACTGGTTTTGGGGGGGTGATCATGTGTACGGTGGGCTCTGGGAGCTGACTGGGAGGTCCAGGCAGGTTAAAAGTATTTGAGGGTGTGCAGAACCGTTGTAAGTATTCTGAAGGGCATCGTCTGGGGTGTCAGGGTTTTGGGGAGTTCTGAAGGGTCGTAGAATCGAATTGTAGTGTGCCAAAAGGGACAAGGTGGGAATTGGGTCTTGTAGGGGGGGTTCATGAGTACGGGGGACTCTAGGGGCTTACTGGGAGGTCCAGGCAGGTTAAAAAGGGTTTGAGGGTGTGCAGAAGTGTAGTTAGTATTCCGTAGGGCATTGTCTGGCTCTCTCAGGGTTTTTGGGGGGTTGTGAAGGGTCGTGGAATCAAATTGCAGTGTGCAAAAGGGACGAGCTGGGAACTGGGTTTTGGGGTGGGGGCATGGGTACGGGGAGCTCTGGGGGCTGACTGGGAGGTCCAGGCAGGCTAGAAAGTGTTTGAGGGAGTGCAGAGCTGTCGTTAGTATTCCGTAGGGCATTGTCTGGGTCTCTCAGGGTTTTTGTGGGGTCGTGAAGGGTCGTAGAATCTAATTGTAGTGTGTAAAAGGGATGAGCTGGGAGCTGGGTTTGGTGGGGGGGGGGGCATGTATTCGATTGGCTCTGGGGTGTGACAGGGAGGTGCAGGCAGGTTAAAAAGAGTTTGAGGGTGTGCAGAAGTGTCGTTAGTATTCCGTAGGGCTTCATCTGGGGCTGTCAGTGTTTTGGGGGTGTCGTGAAGGGTTGTAGAATCAAATATTTGTGTGCCAAATGGGACGAGGTGGGTGTTTGTTTTGGGGGCATGGGTACAGGGGGCTCTGGGAGCTGACTGGGAGGTCCAGGCAGGTTAAAAAGGCTTTGAGGGTGTGCAGAACTGTCGTTAGTATTCCGTAGGGCATTGTCTGGCTCTCTCAGGGTTTTTGGGGGGTTGTGAAGGGTCGTGGAATCAAATTGCAGTGTGCAAAAGGGACGAGCTGGGAACTGGGTTTTGGGGTGGGGATAATGGGTACGGGGGGCTCTGGGAGCTGACTGGGAGGTCCAGGCAGGTTAAAAAGGCTTTGAGGGTGTGCAGAGGTGTCGTTAGTATTCCGTAGGGCATTGCCTGGCTCTCTCAGGTGTTTTGGGGGGTTGTGAAGTGTCGTAGAATCAAATTGTAGTGTGCAAAATGGACGAGCTGGGAACTGGGTTTTGGGGTGGGGGCATGGGTACGGAGAGATCTGGGGCCTGACTGGGATGTCCAGGCAGGCTAGAAAGTGTTTGAGGGAGTGCAGAGGTGGTGTTCTTATTCCATAGGGCTTTGTCTGAGGGTGTCAGGGTTTTGGGGAAGTGGTGAAGGGTCGTGGAATCAAAGTCTAGTGTGGCAAAGGGACGAGATGGGAACTGGGTTTTGGGGTTGGGGCATGGTTACACGGAGGTCTAGGGGCTGACTGGGAGGTCCAGGCAGGTTAAAGAGGGTTTGAGGGTGTGCAGAAGCGTTGTAAGTATTCTGTATTGCATCGTCTGGGGGTGTCAGGGTTTTGGGGGAGTTCTGAAGGGTCATAGAATCGAATTGCAGTGTGCCAAAAGGGACGAGGTGGGAGTTTGTTTTGGGGGAGCATGGGTACCGGGGGCTCTGTGAGCTGACTGGGAGGTCCAGGCAGGTTAAAAAGGGTTTGAGGGTGTGCAGAAGTGTCGTTAGTATTCCGAAGGGCATTGTCTGGCTCTCTCAGGGTTTTTAGGAGGTTGTGAAGGGTCGTAGAATCAAATTGTAGTGTGCAAAATGGACGAGCTGGGAACTGGGTTCTGGGGTGGGGGCATGGGTACGGAGAGATCTGGGGCCTGACTGGGAGGTCCAGGCAGGCTAGAAAGTGTTTGAGGGAGTGCAGAGGTGGTGTTCTTATTCCATAGGGCTTTGTCTGAGGGTGTCAGGGTTTTGGGGAAGTGGTGAAGGGTCGTGGAATCAAAGTGTAGTGTGGCAAAAGGGACGAGATGGGAACTGGGTTTTGGGGTTGGGGCATGGTTACACGGAGGTCTAGGGGCCGACTGGGAGGTCCAGGCAGGTTAAAGAGGGTTTGAGGGTGTGCAGAAGCGTTGTAAGTATACCGTAGGGCATCGTCTGGGGGTGTCAGGGTTTTGGGGGAGTTCTGAAGGGTCATAGAATCGAATTGTAGTGTGCCAAAAGGGACAAGGTGGGAATCGGGTTTTTAGGGGGTCATGTGTACGGGGGGCTCTAGGGGCTGACTGGAAGGTGCAGGCAGGTTAAAGAGGGTTTGAGGGTGTGCAGAAGTGTTGTTAGTATTCTGTAGGGCATTGTCTGGCCCTCTCAGGGTTTTTGTGATGGCGTGAAGGGTCGTAGAATCAAATTGTAGTGTGCAAAAGGGATGAGCTGGGAACTGGGTTTTGGGGGGTGGGGGGCATGTATTGGATTGGCTCTGGGGTGTGACAGGGAGGTGCAGGCAGGTTAAAAAGAGTTTGAGGGTGTGCAGAAGTGTCGTTAGTATTCCGTAGGGCTTCATTTGGGGCTGTCAGTGTTTTGAGGGTGTCGTGAAGGGTTGTAGAATCAAATATTTGTGTGCCAAATGGGGCGAGGTGTGAGCTTGTTTTGGGGGTGGGGAGCATGGGTACGGGGGCCTCTGGGAGCTGACTGGGAGGTCCAGGCAGGTTAAAAAGGGTTTGAGGGTGTGCAGAAGCGTTGTAAGTATTCTGTAGTGCATCGTCTGGGGGTGTCAGGGTTTTGGGTGAGTTCTGAAGGGTCATAGAATCGAATTGTAGTGTGCCAAAAGGGACGAGGTGGGAGTTTGTTTTGGGGGAGCATGGGTACGGTGGGCTCTGGGAGCTGACTGGGAGGTCCAGGCAGGTTAAAAAGGGTTTGAGGGTGTGCAGAAGCGTTGTAAGTATTCTGTAGGGCATTGTCTGGGGGTGTCAGGGTTTTGGGGGAGTTCTGAAGGGTCGTAGAATCAAATTGTAGTGTGCAAAAGGGACGAGCTGGGAACTGGGTTTTGGGGTGGGGGACATGGGTACAGGGAGCTCTGGGGGCTGACTGGGAGGTCCAGGCAGGTTAAAAAGAGTTTGAGGGTGTGCAGAAGTGTCGTTAGTATTCCGTAGGGCATTGTCTGGGTCTCTCAGGGTTTTTGTGGGGTCGTGAAGGGTCGTAGAATCAAATTGTAGTGTGCAAAATGGATGAGCTGGGAACTGGGTTTGGTGGGGTGGGGGGCATGTATTCGATTGGCTCTGGGGTGTGACAGGGAGGTGCAGGCAGGTTAAAAAGAGTTTGAGGGTGTGCAGAAGTGTCGTTAGTATTCGGTAGGTCTTCATCTGGGGCTGTCAGTGTTTTGGGGGTGTCGTGAAGGGCTGTAGAATCAAATTTTTGTGTGCCAAATGGGACAAGGTGGGAGTTTGTTTTGGGGGGGGCGAGCATGGGTACGGGGGTCTCTGGGAGCTGACTGGGAGGTCCAGGCAGGTTAAAAAGGGTTTGAGGGTGTGCAGAAGTGTCGTTAGTATTCCGTAGGGCATTGTCTGGCTCTCTCAGGGTTTTTGGGAGGTTGTGAAGGGTCGTAGAATCAAATTGTAGTGTGGCAAAAGGGACGAGATGGGAACTGGGTTTTGGGGTGGGGGCATGGGTACACGGAGGTCTAGGGGCTGACTGGGAGGTCCAGGCAGGTTAAAGAGGGTTTGAGGGTGTGCAGAAGCGTTGTAAGTATTCCGTAGGGCATCGTCTGGGGGTGTCAGGGTTTTGGGGGAGTTCTGAAGGGTCATAGAATCGAATTGTAGTGTGCCAAAATGGACAGGGTGGGTATCGGGTTTTGTAGGGGGGGGTCATGGGTACGGGCGGCTCTAGGGGCTGACTGGGAGGTCCAGGCAGGTTAAAGAGGGTTTGAGGGTGTGCAGAAGTGTTGTTAGTATTCTGTAGGGCATTGTCTGGCCCTCTCAGGGTTTTTGTGATGTCGTGAAGGGTCGTAGAATCAAATTGTAGTGTGCAAAAGGGATGAGCTGGGAACTGGGTTTGGGGGGGGGGCATGTATTCGATTGGCTCTGGGGTGTGTCAGGGAGGTCCAGGCAGGTTAAAAAGAGTTTGAGGGTGTGCAGAAGTGTCGTTCGTATTCCGTAGGGCTTCATCTGGGGCTGTCAGTATTTTGAGGGTGTCGTGAAGGGTTGTAGAATCAAATATTTGTGTGCCAAATGGGACGAGGTGTGAGCTTGTTTTGGGGGTGGGGGACATGGGTACGGGGCTCTGGGAGCTGACTGGGATGTCCAGGCAGGTTAAAAAGGGTTTGAGGGTGTGCAGAAGCGTTGTTAGTATTCTGTAGGGCATCGTCTGGGGGTGTCAGGGTTTTGGGGGAGTTCTGAAGGGTCGTAGAATCGAATTGTAGTGTGCCAAGAGGGAGAAGGAGGGAATTGGGATTTGTAGGGGGGGGTCATGAGTACGGGGGGCTCTAGGGGCTTACTGGGAGATCCAGGCAGGTTAAAAAGGGTTTGAGGGTGTGCAGAAGTGTCGTTAGTATTCCGTAGGGCATTGTCTGGCTCTCTCAGGGTTTTTGGGGGGTTGTGAAGGGTCGTAGAATCAAATTGTAGTGTGCAAAAGGGACGAGCTGGGAACTGGGTTTTGTGGTGGGGGGCATGGGTATGGGGAGCTCTGGGGGCTGACTGGGAGGTCCAGGCAGGCTAGAAAGTGTTTGTGGGAGTGCAGAAGTGTCGTTAGTATTCCGTTGGGCATTGTCTGGGTCTCTCAGGGTTTTTGTGGGGTCGTGAAGGTTCGTAGAATCAAATTGTAGTGTGCAAAAGGGATGAGCTGGGAGATGGGTTTGGTGGGGGGGAACATGTATTCGATTGGCTCTGGGGTGTAACAGGGAGGTGCAGGCAGGTTAAAAAGAGTTTGAGGGTGTGCAGAAGTGTCGTTAGTATTCCGTAGGGCTTCATCTGGGGCTGTCAGTGTTTTGGGGGTGTCGTGAAGGGTTGTAGAATCAAATATTTGTGTGCCAAATGGGACGAGGTGGGAGTTTGTTTTGGGGGGGGGGAGCATGGGTACGGGGGTCTCTGGGAGCTGACTGGGAGGTCCAGGCAGGTTAAAAAGGGTTTGAGGGTGTGCAGAAGCGTTGTAAGTATTCTGTAGGGCATCGTCTGGGGGTGTCAGGGTTTTGGGGGAGTTCTGAAGGGTCGTAGAATCGAATTGTAGTGTGCCAAAAGGGACAAGGTGGGAATTGGGTTTTGTAGGGGGGAGTCATGGGTACGGGGGGCTCTGGGAGCTGACTGGGAGGTCCAGGCAGGTTAAAAAGGGTTTGAGGGTGTGCAGAAGTGTTGTTAGTATTCCGTAGGGCATTGTCTGGCTCTCTCAGGGTTTTTGGGGGGTTGTGAAGGGTCGTGGAATCAAATTGTAGTGTGCAAAAGGGACGAGCTGGGAACTGGGTTTTGGGGTGGGGGGCATGGGTACGGGGAGCTCTGGGGCTGACTGGGAGGTCCAGGCAGGCTAGAAAGTGTTTGAGGGAGTGCAGAGGTTTCGTTAGTATTCCGTAGGGCATTGTCTGGGTCTCTCAGGGTTTTTGTGGGGTCGTGAAGGGTCGTAGAATCAAATTGTAGTGTGCAAAAGGGATGAGCTGGGAGCTGGGTTTGGGGGGGGGGGGGCACGTATTCGATTGGCTCTGGGGTGTGACAGGGAGTTGCAGGCAGGTTAAAAAGAGTTTGAGGGTGTGCAGAAGTGTCGTTAGTATTCCGTAGGGCTTCATCTGGGGCTGTCAGTGTTTTGGGGGTGTCGTGAAGGGTTGTAGAATCAAATATTTGTGTGCCAAATGGGACGAGGTGGGTGTTTGTTTTGGGGGGGGGGAGCATGGGTACGGGGGGCTCTGGGAGCTGACTGGGAGGTCCAGGCAGGTTAAAAAGGGTTTGAGGGTGAGCAGAAGCGTTGTAAGTATTCCGCAGGGCATCGTCTGGGGGTGTCAGGGTTTTGGGGGAGTTCTGAAGGGTCGTAGAATCGAATTGTAGTGTGCCAAAAGGGACAAGGTGGGAATTGGGTTTTGTAGGGGGGGACATGAGTACGGGGCCTCTAGGGGATTACTGGGGGTTCCAGGCAGGTTAAAAATGGTTTGAGGGTGTGCAGAAGTGTCGTTAGTATTCCGTAGGGCATTGTCTGGCTCTCTCAGGGTTTTTGGGGGGTTGTGAAGGGTCGTAGAATCAAATTGTAGTGTGCAAAAGGGACGAGCTGGGAACTGGGTTTTGGGGTGGGGGCATGGGTACGGGGGGAGATCTGGGGCCTGACTGGGAGGTCCAGGCAGGCTAGAAAGTGTTTGAGGGAGTGCAGAGGTGTTCTTCTTATTCCATAGGGCTTTTTCTGAGGGTGTCAGGGTTTTGGGGAGGTGGTGAGGGGTCGTATAATCAAAGTGTAGTGTGCCAAAAGGGACGAGATGGGAACTGGGTTTTGGGGTGGGGGCATGGTTACACGGAGGTCTAGGGGCTGACTGGGAGGTCCAGGCAGGTTAAAAAGGGTTTGAGGGTGTGCAGAAGCGTTGTAAGTATTCCGTAGGGCATCATCTGGGGGTGTCAGGGTTTTGGGGGAGTTCTGAAGGGTCATAGAATCGAATTGTAGTGTGCCAAAAGGGACAAGGTGGGTATCGGGTTTTGTAGGGGGCGGTCATGGGTACGGGGGGCTCTAGGGGCCGACTGGGAGGTCCAGTCAGGTTAAAGAGGGTTTGAGGGTGTGCAGAAGTGTTGTTAGTATTCTGTAGGGCATTGTCTAGCCCTCTCAGGGTTTTTGTGATGACGTGAAGGGTCATAGAATCAAATTGTAGTGTGCAAAAGGGATGAGCTGGGAACTGGGTTTGGGGGGGGGGCATGTATTCGATTGGCTCTGGGGTGTGACAGGGAGGTGCAGGCAGGTTAAAAAGAGTTTGAGGGTGTGCAGAAGTGTCGTTCGTATTCCGTAGGGCTTCATCTGGGGCTGTCAGTGTTTTGAGGGTGTCGTGAAGGGTTGTAGAATCAAATATTTGTGTGCCAAATGGGACGAGGTGTGAGCTTTTTTTGGGGGTGGGGGGCATGGGTACGGGGGGCTCTGGGAACTGACTGGGAGGTCCAGGCAGGTTAAAAAGGGTTTGAGGGTGTGCAAAAGCGTTGTAAGTATTCTGTAGGGCATCGTCTGGGGGTGTCAGGAATTTGAGGGCGTTCTGAAGGGTCGTAGAATCGAATTGTAGTGTGCCAAAAGGGACAAGGTGGGAATTGGGTTTTGTGGGGGGGGGTCATGGGTACGGGGGGCTGTGGGAGCTGACTGGGAGGTCCAGGCAGGTTAAAAAGGCTTTGAGGGTGTGCAGAAGTGTCATTAGTATTCCGTAGGGCATTGTCTGGCTCTCTCAGGGTTTTTGTGGGGTCGTGAAGGGTCGTAGAATCAAATTGTAGTGTGCAAAAGGGATGAGCTGGGAACTGGGTTTGGTGGGGGGGGGGGCATGTATTCGATTAGCTCTGGGGTGTGACAGGGAGGTGCAGGCAGGTTCAAAAGAGTTTGAGGGTGTGCAGAAGTGTCGTTAGTATTCCGTAGGGCTTCATCTGGGACTGTCAGTGTTTTGGGGGTGTCGTGAAGGGTTGTAGAATCAAATTTTTGTGTGCCAAATGGGACGAGGTGGGAGTTTGTTTGGCTGGGGGGGAGCATGGGTACGGTGGGCTGTGGGAGCTGACTGGGAGGTCCAGGCACGTTAAAAAGGGTTTGAGGGTGTGCAGAAGCGTTGTAAGTGTTCCGTAGGGCATCGTCTGGGGGTGTCAGGGTTTTGGGGGAGTTCTGAAGGGTCGTGGAATCGAATTGTAGTGTGCCAAAAGGGACAAGGTGGGGGCTGGTTTTGGGGGGGGGTCATGGGTACGGGCGGCTCTAGGGGCTGACTGGGAGGTTCAGGCAGGTTAAAGAGGGTTTGAGGGTGTGCAGAAGTGTCGTTAGTATTCCGTAGGGCATTGTCTGGATCTCTCAGGGTTTTTGTGATATCGTGAAGGGTCGTAGAATCAAATTGTAGTGTGCAAAAGGGATGAGCTGGGAACTGGGTTTGGGGGGAGGGGGGGCATGTATTGGATTGGCTCTGGGGTGTGACAGGGAGGTGCAGGCAGGTTAAAAAGAGTTTGAGGGTGTGCAGAAGTGTCGTTAGTATTCGGTAGGGCTTCATCTGGGGCTGTCAGTGTTTTGGGGGTGTCGTGAAGGGTTGTGGAATCAAATTTTTGTGTGCCAAATGGGACGAGGTGGGAGTTTGTTTTGGGGGCATGGGTACGGTGGGCTCTGGGAGCTGACTGGGAGGTCCAGGCAGGTTAAAAAGGGTTTGAGGGTGTGCAGAAGCGTTGTAAGTATTCTGTAGGGCTTTGTCTGGGGGTGTCAGGGTTTTGGGGGAGTTCTGAAGGGTCATAGAATCGAATTGTAGTGTGACAAAAGGGACAAGGTGGGAGCTGGTTTTGGGGGGGGGGGCATGTGTACGGGGGTGTGGTGGTTTAGGCTGGGTGCTGGCCCGGCTGCCACTGCACAGAACACACCTGGGAGGTCCCTACGGGTGGGCCCAGCCCAGGGGGTGGTCACAGGCAGGTATGCAATCCCATAATGCCCTGCTCCCCTATAAAAAGCCCATGCAGGGTCTCCACTCTCTCTATTGTCCCCAGCTGCAGACTAGGTAACATGGTGTGAGCCACCTCCCTTGGGCCTGCCCAGGCCCAAGGCTGGGTTGGGGGGGAGGAAAGAGCCCTGGGGGGGGGGTTTGGCTGTACCCCCAGGTGGGGATGGGATGTTCTTGAGTATGTTTCTGGGATCTCTCTCTTTGTCACAGTGCTTGTGGTTCTCTGCAAAGCTTTCATTGGTGTTTGTTTTTTTTAAAATTGTTTTCCTATTTAAACTTTCCACCACTTTTGCAATCCCTTTGTCTGAGCCGTTGTTTCTGCCCGTGGTGGGGAGGGGGTTTGCCCCATCCCATTGCAAGGGGGCTCTAGGGGCTGACTGGGAGGTCCAGGCAGGTTAAAAAGGGTTTGAGGGTGTGCAGAAGTGTCTTTAGTATTCCGTAGGGCATTGTCTGGCTCTCTCAGGGTTTTTGAGGGGTTGTGAAGGGTCGTAGAATCAAATTGTAGTGTGCAAAACGGACGAGCTGGGAACTGGGTTTTGGGGTGGGGGGCATGTGTACGGGGAGCTCTGGGGGCTGACTGGGAGGTCCAGGCAGGCTAGAAAGTGTTTGAGGGAGTGCAGAGGTGTCGTTAGTATTCCGTGGGGCATTGTCTGGCTATCTCAGGGTTTTTGTGTGGTCGAGAAGGGTCGTAGAATAAATTGCAGTGTGCAAAAGGGATGAGCTGGGAACTGGGTTTGGTGGGGGGGGGCATGTATTTGATTGGCTCTGGGGTGTGACAGGGAGGTGCAGGCAGGTTAAAAAGAGTTTGAGGGTGTGCAGAAGTGTTGTTAGTATTCCGTAGGGCTTCATCTGGGGCTGTCAGTGTTTTGGGGGTGTCGTGAAGGGTTGTAGAATCAAATTTTTGTCTGCCAAATGGGACGAGTTGGCAGCTGGATTTGGGGGGTGGGGGCATGGGTACGGGGGCTCTGGGAGCTGACTGGGAGGTCCAGGCAGGTTAAAAAGGCTTTGAGGGTGTGCAGAAGCGTTGTAAGTATTCTGTAGGGCATCGTCTGGGGGTGTCAGGGTTTTGGGGGAGTTCTGAAGGGTCGTAGAATCGAGTTGTAGTGTACCAAAAGGGACAAGGTGGGAAATGGGTTTTGCAGGGGGTGGTCATGAGTAGGGGAGGATCTAGGGGCTTACTGGGAGGTCCAGGCAGGTTAAAAAGGGTTTGAGGGAGTGCAGAAGCGTTGTTGGTGTTCTGTAGGGCATCGTCTGGGGGTGTCAGGGTGTTGGGGGAGTTCTGAAGGGTTGAAGAATCCAATTGAAGTGTGCCAAAAGGCATAAGGTGGGAATTGGGTTTTGTAGGGGTGTGTCATGAGTACGGGGGGCTCTAGGGGCTTACTGGGAGGTCCAGGCAGGTTAAAAAGGGTTTGAGGGTGTGCAGAAGTGTCGTTAGTATTCCGTAGGGCATTGTCTGGCTCTCTCAGGGTTTTTGTGATGTCGTGAAGGGTCGTAGAATCAAATTGTAGTGTGCAAAAGGGATGAGCTGGGAACTGGGTTTTGGGGTGGGGGGGGGACATGTGTTCGATTGGCTCTGGGGTGTGACAGGGAGGTGCAGGCAGGTTTAAAAGCGTTTGAGGGTGTGCAGAAGTGTCGTTAGTATTCCGTAGGGCTTCATCTGGGGCTGTCAGTGTTTTGGGGGTGTCGTGAAGGGTTGTAGAATCAAATTTTTGTGTGCCAAATGGGACGAGGTGGGAGCTTGTTTTCGGGGTAGGGAGCATGGGTACGGGGGGCTCTGGGAGCTGACTGGGAGGTCCAGGCAGGTTAGAAAGCGTTTGAGGGTGTGCAGAAGCGTTGTTAGTATTCTGTAGGGCATCGTCTGGGGGTGTCAGGGTTTTGGGTGAGTTCTGAAGGGTCGTAGAATCGAATTGTAGTGTGCCAAAAGGGACAAGGTGGGAATTGGGTTTTGTAGGGGGTAGTCATGAGTACGGGGGCCTCTAGGGGCTTACTGGGAGGTCCAGGCAGGTTAAAAAGGGTTTGAGGGTGTGCAGAAGTGTCGTTAGTATTCCGTAGGGCATTGTCTGGCTCTCTCAGGGTTTTTGGGGGTTTGTGAAGGGTCGTAGAATCAAATTGTAGTGTGCAAAAGGGACGAGCTGGGAACTGGGTTTTGGGGTGGGGGGCATGGGTACGGAGAGCTCTGGGGGCTGACTGGGAGGCCCAGGCAGGCTAGAAAGTGTTTGAGGGAGTGCAGACGTGTTTTTCTTATTCCACAAGGCTTTGTCTGAGGGTGTCAGGGTTTTGGGGAGGTCGTGAAGGTTCGTAGAATCAAAGTGTAGTGTGCCAAAAGGGACGAGCTGGGAACTGGGTTTTCGGGCGGGGGCATGGATATGGGGGGCTCTAGGGGCTGACTGGGGGGTGCAGGGAGGTTAAAGAGGGTTTGAGGGTGTGCAGAAGTGTCGTTAGTATTCCGTAGGGCATTGTCTGGCTCTCTCAGGGTTTTTGTGATATCGTGAAGGGTCGTAGAATCAAATTGCAGTGTGCAAAATGGACGAGTTGGGAACTGGGTTTTGGGGTGGGGGCATGGGTACGGGGAGCTCTGGGGGCTGACTGGGAGGTCCAGGCAGGTTAAAGAGAGTTTGAGGGTGTGCAGAGGAGTCGTTAGTATTCCGTGGGGCATTGTCTGGCTCTCTCAGGGTTTTTGTGATGTCGTGAAGGGTCGTAGAATCAAATTGTAGTGTGCAAAAGGGATGAACTGGGAACTGGGTTTGGTGGGGGGGGGGGCATGTATTCGATTGACTCTGGGGTGTGACAGGGAGGTGCAGGCAGGTTAAAAAGAGTTTGTTTGTGTGCAGAAGTGTCGTTAGTATTCCGTAGGGCTTCATCTGGGGCTGTCGGTGTTTTGGGGGTGTCGTGAAGGGTTGTAGAATCAAATTTTTGTCTGCCAAATGGGACGAGTTGGCAGCTGGATTTGGGGGGTGGGGGCATGGGTACGGGGGCTCTGGGAGCTGACTGGGAGGTCCAGGCAGGTTAAAAAGGGTTTGAGGGTGTGCAGAAGCGTTGTAAGTATTCTGTAGGGCATCGTCTGGGGGTGTCAGGCTTTTGGGGGAGTTCTGAAGGGTCGTAGAATCGAGTTGTAGTGTACCAAAAGGGACATGGTGGGAAATGGGTTTTGCAGGGGGTGGTCATGAGTAGGGGAGGCTCTAGGGGCTTACTGGGAGGTCCAGGCAGGTTAAAAAGGGTTTGAGGGAGTGCAGAAGCGTTGTTGGTGTTCTGTAGGGCATCGTCTGGGGGTGTCAGGGTGTTGGGGGAGTTCTGAAGGGTTGAAGAATCCAATTGAAGTGTGCCAAAAGGTATAAGGTGGGAATTGGGTTTTGTAGGGGTGTGTCATGAGTACGGGGGACTCTAGGGGCTTACTGGGAGGTCCAGGCAGGTTAAAAAGGCTTTGAGGGTGTGCAGAAGTGTCGTTAGTATTCCGTAGGGCATTGTCTGTCTCTCTCAGGGTTTTTGGGGGGTTGTGAAGGGTCGTAGAATCAAATTGTAGTGTGCAAAAGGGACGAGCTGGGAACAGGTTTTTGGGGTGGGAGGCATGGGTACGGGGAGCTCTGGGGGCTGACTGGGAGGTCCAGGCAGGCTAGAAAGTGTTTGAGGGAGTGCAGAGGTGTCGTTACTATTCCATAGGGCATTGTCTGGGTCTCTCAGGGTTTTTGTGGTTTTGTGAAGGGTCGTAGAATCAAATTGCAGTGTGCAAAAGGGACGAGCTGGGAACTGGGTTTTGGGGTGGGGGGCATGGTTATGGGGGGCTCTGGGGCCTGACTGGGAGGTCCAGGCAGGTTAAAGTGGGTTTGAGGGAGTGCAGAAGCATTGTAAGTATTCTGTAGGGCTTCGTCTGGGGGTGTCAGGGTTTTGGGGGAGTTCTGAAGGGTCATAGAATCGAATTGTAGTGTGCCAAAAGGGACAAGGTGGGAGCTGGTTTTGGGGAGGGGTCATGGGTACGGGGGGCTCTTGGGGCTGACTGGGAGGTCCAGGCAGGTTAAAAAGGCTTTGAGGGTGTGCAGAAGTGTTGTAAGTATTCTGTAGTGCATCGTCTGGCGGTGTCAGGGTTTTGGGGGAGTTCTGAAGGGTCGTAGAATCGAATTGTAGTGTGCCAAAAGGGTCAAGGTGGGAATTGGGTTTTGTGGGGGGGGGTCATGGGTACGGTGGTCTCTAGGTGCTGACTGGGAGGTCCAGGCAGGTTAAAAAGGCTTTGAGGGTGTGCAGAAGTGTTGTAAGTATTCTGTAGGGCATAGTCTGGCTCTCTCAGGGTTTTTGGGGGGTTGTGAAGGGTCGTAGAATCAAATTGTAGTGTGCAAAAGGGACGAGCTGGGAACAGGTTTTGGGGTGTGGGGCATGGGTACGGGGAGCTCTGGGGGCTGACTGGGAGGTCCAGGCAGACTAGAAAGAGTTTGAGGGAGTGCAGAGGTTTCGTTAGCATTCCGTGGGGCATTGTCTGGGTCTCTCAGGGTTTTTGGGGGGTTGTGAAGGGTCGTAGAATCAAATTGTAGTGTGCAAAAGGGACGAGCTGGGAACTGGGTTTTGGGGTGCCACTGGGGGGGCATGGTTATGGGGTGCTCTGGGGCTGACTGGGAGGTTCAGACAGGCTAGAAAGTGTTTGAGGGAGTGCAGAGGTTTCGTTAGTATTCCGTAGGGCATTGTCTGGGTCTCTCAGGGTTTTTGTGATGTCATGAAGTGTCGTAGAATCAAATTGTAGTGTGCAAAAGGGATGAGGTGGGAGCTGGGTTTGGTGGGGGGGGGGGCATGTATTCGATTGGCTCTGGGGTGTGACAGGGAGGTGCAGGCTGGTTAAAAAGAGTTTGAGGGTGTGCAGAAGTGTCGTTAGTATTCCGTAGGGCATTGTCTGGCTCTCTCAGGGTTTTTGTGATGTCATGAAGGGTCGTAGAATCAAATTGTAGTGTGCAAAAGGGATGAGCTGGGAACTGGGTTTTGGGGTGGGGGGGGGGAATGTGTTCGATTGGCTCTGGGGTGTGACAGGGAGGTGCAGTCAGGTTAGAAAGAGTTTGAGGGTGTGCAGAAGTGTCGTCAGTATTCCGTAGGGCTTCATCTGGGGCTGTCAGTGTTTTGGGGGTGTCGTGAAGGGTTGTAGAATCAAATTTTTGTGTTCCAAATGGGACGAGGTGGCAGCTTGTTTTGACGGTGGGAGGCATGGGTACGGTGGGCTCTGGGAGCTGACTGGGAGGTCCAGGCAGGTTAAAAAGGGTTTGAGGTTGTGCAGAAGCATTGTAAGTATTCTGTAGGGCATCGTCTGGGGGTGTCAGGGTTTTGGGGGAGTTCTGAATTTGTCGTAGAATCGAATTGTAGTGTGGCAAAAGGGACAAGGTGGGAATTGGGTTTTGTAGGGGGGGGTCATGAGTACGGCGGGCTGTAGGGGCTTACTGGGAGGTCCAGGCAGGTTAAAGAGAGTTTGAGGTTGTGCAGAAGTGTCGTTAGTATTCCGTAGGGCATTGTCTGGCTCTCTCAGGGTTTTTGGGGGGTTGTGAAGGGTCGTAGAATCAAATTGTAGTGTGCAAAAGGGACGAGCTGGGAACTGGGTTTTGGGGTGGGGGCATGGGTACGTGGAGCTCTGGGGGCTGACTGGGAGGTCCAGGCAGGCTAGAAAGTGTTTGAGGGAGTGCAGAGGTGTCGTTAGTATTCCGTAGGGCATTGTCTGGCTCTCTCAGGGTTTTTGGGGCGTTGTGAAGGGTCGTAGAATCAAATTGTAGTGTGCAAAAGGGACGAGCTGGGAACTGGGTTTGGGGTGGGGGGCATGGTTATGGGGAGCTATGGGGGCTGACTGGGAGGTGCAGGCAGTTTAAAGACGGTTTGAGGGAGTGCAGAAGCGTTGTAAGTATTCTGTAGGGCTTCGTCTGGGGGTGTCAGGGTGTTGGGGGAGTTCTGAAGGGTCATAGAATCGAATTGTAGTGTGCCAAAAGGGACAAGGAGGGAGCTGGCTTTGGGGGGGGGGGATCATGGGTACGGGGGGCTCTAGGGGCTGACTGGGAGGTCCAGGCAGGTTAAAGAGGGTTTGAGGGTGTGCAGAACTATCGTTAGTATTCCGTAGGGCATTGTCTGGCTCTCCTCCGGTTTTGTGATGTCGTGAAGGGTCGTAGAATCAAATTGCAGTGTGCAAAAGGGATGAGCTGGGAACTAGGTTTGGTGGGGGGGAGGGGCATGTATTCGATTGGCTGTGGGGTGTGACAGGGAGGTGCAGGCAGGTTAAAAAGAGTTTGAGGGTGTGCAGAAGTGTCGTTAGTATTCGGTAGGGCTTCATCTGGGGCTGTCAGTGTTTTGGGGGTGTCATGAAGGGTTGTAGAATCAAATTTTTGTGTGCCAAATGGGACGAGGTGGGAGTTTGTTTTGGGGGGGGGGCATGGGTACGGTGGCCTCTGGGAGCTGACTGGGAGGTCCAGGCAGGTTAAAAAGGGTTTGAGGGTATGCAGAAGCATTGTAAGTATTCTGTAGGGCATCGTCTGGGGGTGTCAGGGTTTTGGGGGAGTTCTGAAGGCTCGTAGAATCGAATTGTAGTGTGGCAAAAGGGACAAGGTGGGAATTGGGTTTTGTAGGGGGGGGGTCATGAGTACGGGGGGCTCTAGGGGCTTACTGGGAGGTCCAGGCAGGTTAAAAAGGGTTTGAGGGTGTGCAGAAGTGTCGTTAGTATTCCGTAGGGCATTGTCTGGCTCTCTCATGGTTTTTGGGGGGTTGTGAAGGGTCGTAGAATCAAATTGTAGTGTGCAAAAGGGACGAGCTGGGAACTGGGTTTTGGGGTGGGGGGCATGGGTACGGGGAGCTCTGGGGGCTGACTGGGAGGTCCAGGCAGGCTAGAAAGTGTTTGAGGAAGTGCAGAGGTGTCGTTAGTATTCTGTGGGGCATTATCTGGCTCTCTCAGGGTGTTGGGGAGGTCGTGAAGGGTTGTAGAATCAAAGTGTAGTGTGGAAAAAGGGACGAGCTGGGAACTGGGTTTTGGGGTGGGGGCATGGGTACAGGGAGGTCTAGGGGCTGACTGGGAGGTCCAGGCAGTTTAAAGAGGGTTTGAGGGAGTGCAGAAGCGTTGTAAGTATTCTGCAGGGCATCGTCTGGGGGTGTCAGGGTTTTGGGGGAGTTCTGAAGGGTTGTACAATCGAACTGTACTGTGCCAAAAGGGACAAGGTGGGAATTGGGTTTTGTAGGGGGGGGGTAATGAGTACAGGGGGCTCTGGGAGCTGACTGGGAGGTCCAGGCAGGTTAAAAAGGGTTTGAGGGAGTGCAGAAGCGTTGTAAGTATTCTGTAGGGCTTCGTCTGGGGGTGTCAGGGTTTTGGGGGAGTTCTGAAGGGTCATAGAATCGAATTGTAGTGTGCCATAAGCGACAAGGTGGGAGCTGGTTTTGGGGGGGGGGCATGGCTACGGGGGGCTCTAGGGGCTGACTGGGAGGTCCAGGCAGGTTAAAGAGTGTTTGAGGGTGTGCAGAAGTGTCGTTTGTATTCCGTAGGGCTTCATCTGGGGCTGTCAGTGTTTTGGGGGTGTCGTGAAGGGTCGTAGAATCGAATTTTTGTGTGCCAAATGGGACGAGGTGGGAGGGTGTTTTGGGGGGGGGCGTCATGGGTACGGGGGGCTCTGGGAGCTGATTGGAACGTCCAGGCTGGTTAAAAAGGGTTTGAGGGTGTGCAGAAGTGTCGTTAGTATTCCGTAGGGCATTGTCTGGCTCTCTCAGGGTTTTTGGGGGGTTGTGAAGGGTCGTAGAATCAAATTGTAGTGTGCAAAATGGACGAGCTGGGAACTGGGTTTTGGGGTGTGGGTCATGGGTACGGGGAGCTCTGGGGGCTGACTGGGAGGTCCAGGCAGGCTAGAAAGTGTTTGAGGGAGTGCAGAGGTGTCGTTAGTATTCCGTAGGGCATTGTCTGGGTCTCTCAGGGTTTTTGTGATGTCGTGAAGGGTCGTAGAATCAAATTGTAGTGTGCAAAAGGGATGAGCTGGGAACTGGGTTTGGTGGGGCGGGGGGGCATGTATTTGGTTGGCTCTGGGGTGTGACAGGTTGGTGCAGGCAGGTTAAAAAGAGTTTGAGGGTGTGCAGAAGTGTCGTTAGTATTCCGTAGGGCTTCATCTGGGGCTGTCAGTGTTTTGGGGGTGTCGTGAAGGGCTGTAGAATCAAATTTTTGTGTGCCAAATGGGACGAGGTGGGAGTTTGTTTTGGTTGGGGGGAGCATGGGTACGGGGGGCTCTGGGAGCTGACTGGGAGGTCCAGGCAGGTTAAAAAGGGTTTGAGGGTGTGCAGAAGCATTGTAAGTATTCTGTAGGGCATCGTCTGGGGGTGTCAGGGTTTTGGGGGAGTTCTGAAGGGTCGTAGAATCGAATTGTAGTGCGCCAAAAGGCACAGGGTGGGAATTGGGTTTTGTAGGGGGGGGTCATGAGTACGGGGGACTGTAGAGGCTTACTGGGAGGTCCAGGCAGGTTAAAAAGGGTTTGAGGGTGTGCAGAAGTGTCGTTAGTATTCCGTAGGGCATTGTCTGTCTCTCTCAGGGTTTTTGGGGGGTTGTGAAGGGTCGTAGAATCAAATTGTAGTGTGCAAAAGGGATGAGCTGGGAGCTGGGTTTGGTGGGGGTGGGGCATGTATTGGATTGGCTCTGGGGTGTGACAGGGAGGTGCAGGCAGGTTAAAAAGAGTTTGAGGGTGTGCAGAAGTGTCGTTAGTATTCCGTAGGGCTTCATCTGGGGCCGTCAGTGTTTTGGGGGTGTCGTGAAGGGTTGTAGAATCAAAGTTTTGTGTGCCAAATGGGACGAGGTGGGAGTTTATTTTGGTGGGGGGGAGCATGGGTATGGGGGCTCTGGGATTGACTGGGAGGTCCAGGCAGGTTAAAAAGGCTTTGAGGGTGTGCAGAAGTGTCATTAGTATTCCGTAGGGCATTGTTTGGCTCTCTCAGGGGTTTTGGGGCGTTGTGAAGGGTCGTAGAATCAAATTGTAGTGTGCAAAAGGGACGAGCTGGGAACTGGGTTTTCGGGTGGGGGGCATGGGTATGGGGAGCTCTGGGGGCTGACTGGGAGGTCCAGGCAGGTTAAAAAGGCTTTGAGGGTGTGCAGAAGTGTCGTTAGTATTCCGTAGGGCATTGTCTGTCTCTCTCAGGGTTTTTGGGGGGTTGTGAAGGGTCGTAGAATCAAATTGTAGTGTGCAAAAGGGACGAGCTGGGAACAGGTTTTTGGGGTGGGAGGCATGGGTACGGGGAGCTCTGGGGGCTGACTGGGAGGTCCAGGCAGGCTAGAAAGTGTTTGAGGGAGTGCAGAAGTGTCGTTACTATTCCATAGGGCATTGTCTGGGTCTCTCAGGGTTTTGGGGTTTTGTGAAGGGTCGTAGAATCAAATTGCAGTGTGCAAAAGGGACGAGCTGGGAACTGGGTTTTGGGGTGGGGGCATGGTTACGGGGGCTCTGGGGCCTGACTGGGAGGTCCAGGCAGGTTAAAAGGGTTTGAGGGAGTGCAGAAGCATTGTAAGTATTCTGTAGGGCTTCGTCTGGGGGTGTCAGGGTTTTGGGGGAGTTCTGAAGGGTCATAGAATCGAATTGTAGTGTGCCAAAAGGGACAAGGTGGGAGCTGGTTTTGGGGGGGGTCATGGGTACGGGGGGCTCTTGGGAGCTGACTGGGAGGTCCAGGCAGGTTAAAAAGGCTTTGAGGGTGTGCAGAAGTGTTGTTAAGTATTCTGTAGTGCATTGTCTGGCGGTGTCAGGGTTTTGGGGAGTTCTGAAGGGTCGTAGAATCAAATTGTAGTGTGCCAAAAGGGTCAAGGTGGGAATTGGGTTTTGAGGGGGGGGTCATGGTACGGTGGTCTCTGGGAGCTGACTGGGAGGTCCAGGCAGGTTAAAAAGGTTTGAGGGTGTGCAGAAGTGTTGTAAGTATTCTGTAGGGCATAGTCTGGCTCTCTCAGGGTTTTTGGGGGTTGTGAAGGGTCGTAGAATCAAATTGTAGTGTGCAAAAGGGACGAGCTGGGAACTGGGTTTTGGGGTGGGGGCATGGTTATGGGGTGCTCTGGGGCTGACTGGGAGGTTCAGACAGGCTAGAAAGTGTTTGAGGGAGTGCAGAGGTTTCGTTAGTATTCCGTAGGGCATTGTCTGGGTCTCTCAGGGTTTTGTGATGTCATGAAGGTCGTAGAATCAAATTGTAGTGTGCAAAAGGGATGAGGTGGGAGCTGGGTTTGGGGGGGCATGGGTACGGGGGCTCTGGGGCTGACTGGGAGGTCCAGGCAGGTTAAAAAGAGTTTGAGGGTGTGCAGAAGTGTCGTTAGTATTCCGTAGGGCATTGTCTGGCTCTCTCAGGGTTTTTGTGATGTCATGAAGGGTCGTAGAATCAAATTGTAGTGTGCAAAAGGGATGAGCTGGGAACTGGGTTTTGGGGTGGGGGGGGGGAATGTGTTCGATTGGCTCTGGGGTGTGACAGGGAGGTGCAGTCAGGTTAGAAAGAGTTTGAGGGTGTGCAGAAGTGTCGTCAGTATTCCGTAGGGCTTCATCTGCGGCTGTCAGTGTTTTGGGGGTGTCGTGAAGGGTTGTAGAATCAAATTTTTGTGTTCCAAATGGGACGAGGTGGGAGCTTGTTTTGGGTGTGGGAGGCATGGGTACGGTGGGCTCTGGGAGCTGACTGGGAGGTCCAGGCAGGTTAAAAGGGTTTGAGGTGTGCAGAAGCATTGTAAGTATTCTGTAGGGCATCGTCTGGGGTGTCAGGGTTTTGGGGAGTTCTGAATTTGTCGTAGAATCAAATTGTAGTGTGGCAAAAGGGACAAGGTGGGAATTGGGTTTTGTAGGGGGTCATGAGTACGGGGGCTGTAGGGGCTTACTGGGAGGTCCAGGCAGGTTAAAGAGAGTTTGAGGTGTGCAGAAGTGTCGTTAGTATTCCGTAGGGCATTGTCTGGCTCTCTCAGGGTTTTGGGGGTTGTGAAGGGTCGTAGAATCAAATTGTAGTGTGCAAAAGGGACGAGCTGGGAACTGGGTTTTGGGGTGGGGGCATGGGTACGTGGAGCTCTGGGGCTGACTGGGAGGTCCAGGCAGGCTAGAAAGTGTTTGAGGGAGTGCAGAGGTGTCGTTAGTATTCCGTAGGGCATTGTCTGGCTCTCTCAGGGTTTTTGGGGGTGTGAAGGGTCGTAGAATCAAATTGTAGTGTGCAAAAGGGACGAGCTGGGAACTGGGTTTGGGGTGGGGGCATGGTTATGGGGAGCTCTGGGGCTGACTGGGAGGTGCAGGCAGTTTAAAGACAGTTTGAGGGAGTGCAGAAGCGTTGTAAGTATTCTGTAGGGCTTCGTCTGGGGTGTCAGGGTTTGGGGGAGTTCTGAAGGGTCATAGAATCGAATTGTAGTGTGCCAAAAGGGACAAGGTGGGAGCTGGCTTTGGGGGATCATGGGTGCATGGGGCTCTTGGGGGCTGACTGGGAGGTCCAGGCAGGTTAAAGAGGGTTTGAGGGTGTGCAGAACTATCGTTAGTATTCCGTAGGGCATTGTCTGGCTCTCCTCCGGTTTTGTGATGTCGTGAAGGGTCGTAGAATCAAATTGCAGTGTGCAAAAGGGATGAGCTGGGAACTAGGTTTGGTGGTGGGGAGGGGCATGTATTCGATTGGCTCTGGGGTGTGACAGGGAGGTGCAGGCAGGTTAAAAAGAGTTTGAGGGTGTGCAGAAGTGTCGTTAGTATTCGTAGGGCTTCATCTGGGGCTGTCAGTGTTTTGGGGTGTCATGAAGGGTTGTAGAATCAAATTTTTGTGTGCCAAATGGGACGAGGTGGGAGTTTGTTTTGGGGGGGAGCATGGGTACGGGGGCCTCTGGGAGCTGACTGGGAGGTCCAGGCAGGTTAAAAAGGGTTTGAGGGTGTGCAGAAGCATTGTAAGTATTCTGTAGGGCATCGTCTGGGGTGTCAGGGTTTTGGGGAGTTCTGAAGGCTCGTAGAATCAAATTGTAGTGTGGCAAAAGGGACAAGGTGGGAATTGGGTTTTGTAGGGGGTCATGAGTACGGGGGCTCTGGGGCTTACTGGGAGGTCCAGGCAGGTTAAAAAGGTTTGAGGGTGTGCAGAAGTGTCGTTAGTATTCCGTAGGGCATTGTCTGGCTCTCTCAGGGTTTTGGGGGTTGTGAAGGGTCGTAGAATCAAATTGTAGTGTGCAAAAGGGACGAGCTGGGAACTGGGTTTTGGGGTGGGGGCATGGGTATGGGGAGCTCTGGGGGCTGACTGGGAGGTCCAGGCAGGCTAGAAAGTGTTTGAGGAAGTGCAGAGGTGTCGTTAGTATTCTGTGGGGCATTATCTGGCTCTCTCAGGGTTTTGGGGAGGTCGTGAAGGGTTGTAGAATCAAAGTGTAGTGTGGAAAAAGGGACGAGCTGGGAACTGGGTTTTGGGGTGGGGGCATGGGTACAGGGAGGTCTGGGGGCTGACTGGGAGGTCCAGGCAGTTTAAAGAGGGTTTGAGGGAGTGCAGAAGCGTTGTAAGTATTCTGCAGGGCATCGTCTGGGGTGTCAGGGTTTGGGGGGGAGTTCTGAAGGGTTGTACAATCGAACTGTACTGTACGGTGGGCCAAAAGGGACAAGGTGGGAATTGGGTTTTGTAGGGGGTAATGAGTACAGGGGCTCTGGGAGCTGACTGGGAGGTCCAGGCAGGTTAAAAAGGGTTTGAGGGAGTGCAGAAGCGTTGTAAGTATTCTGTAGGGCATTGTCTGGGGGTCTCAGGGTTTTGG
The DNA here is from genome assembly GCA_011125475.1 of Melanerpes aurifrons. NCBI lineage: Eukaryota > Metazoa > Chordata > Aves > Piciformes > Picidae > Melanerpes > Melanerpes aurifrons. The sequence goes on from WWNC01000258.1 coordinate 47,001, forward strand.
GGAGTTCTGAAGGGTCATAGAATCAAATTGTAGTGTGCCAAAGGGACAGCTGGGAGCTGGTTTGGGGGGTGGGGCATGTATTGATTGGCTCTGGGGTGTGACAGGGAGGTCCAGGCAGGTTAAAAGAGTTTGAGGGTGTGCAGAAGTGTCGTTTGTATTCCGTAGGGCTTCATCTGGGGCTGTCAGTGTTTTGGGGTGTCGTGAAGGGTGTAGAATCAAATTTTTGTGTGCCAAATGGGACGAGGTGGGAGTTTGTTTTGGGGGGGAGTCATGGGTACGGGGGCTCTGGGAGCTGATTGGAAGGTCCAGGCTGGTTAAAAGGGTTTGAGGGTGTGCAGAAGTGTCGTTAGTATTCCGTAGGGCATTGTCTGGCTCTCTCAGGGTTTTTGGGGGGTTGTGAAGGGTCGTAGAATCAAATTGTAGTGTGCAAAATGGACGAGCTGGGAACTGGGTTTTGGGGTGGGGTCATGGGTATGGGGAGCTCTGGGGGCTGACTGGGAGGTCCAGGCAGGCTAGAAAGTGTTTGAGGGAGTGCAGAGGTGTCGTTAGTATTCCGTAGGGCATTGTCTGGGTCTCTCAGGGTTTTTGTGATGTCGTGAAGGGTCGTAGAATCAAATTGTAGTGTGCAAAAGGGATGAGCTGGGAACTGGGTTTGGTGGGGTGGGGGGCATGTATTCGGTTGGCTCTGGGGTGACTGGGAGGTGCAGGCAGGTTAAAAAGAGTTTGAGGGTGTGCAGAAGTGTCGTTAGTATTCCGTAGGGCTTCATCTGGGGCTGTCAGTGTTTTGGGGTGTCGTGAAGGGCTGTAGAATCAAATTTTTGTGTGCCAAATGGGACGAGGTGGGAGTTTGTTTTGGGGGGGAGCATGGGTATGGGGGGCTCTGGGAGCTGACTGGGAGGTCCAGGCAGGTTAAAAAGGGTTTGAGGGTGTGCAGAAGCATTGTAAGTATTCTGTAGGGCATCGTCTGGGGGTGTCAGGGTTTTGGGGAGTTCTGAAGGGTCGTAGAATCAAATTGTAGTGTGCCAAAAGGACAGGGTGGGAACTGGGTTTTGTAGGGGGGTCATGGGTATGGGGACTGTGGGAGGCTTACTGGGAGGTCCAGGCAGGTTAAAAAGGTTTGAGGGTGTGCAGAAGTGTCGTTAGTATTCCGTAGGGCATTGTCTGTCTCTCTCAGGGTTTTTGGGGGGTTGTGAAGGGTCGTAGAATCAAATTGTAGTGTGCAAAAGGGATGAGCTGGGAGCTGGGTTTTGTCGGGGGGGGGGCATGTATTGGATTGGCTCTGGGGTGTGACAGGGAGGTGCAGGCAGGTTAAAAGAGTTTGAGGGTGTGCAGAAGTGTCGTTAGTATTCCGTAGGGCTTCATCTGGGGCTGTCAGTGTTTTGGGGTGTCGTGAAGGGTTGTAGAATCAAAGTTTTGTGTGCCAAATGGGACGAGGTGGGAGTTTATTTTGGTGGGGGAGCATGGGTATGGGGGCTCTGGGATTGACTGGGAGGTCCAGGCAGGTTAAAAGGGTTTGAGGGTGTGCAGAAGTGTCATTAGTATTCCGTAGGGCATTGTTTGGCTCTCTCAGGGTTTTGGGGCGTTGTGAAGGGTCGTAGAATCAAATTGTAGTGTGCAAAAGGGACGAGCTGGGAACTGGGTTTTGGGGTGGGGGCATGGGTATGGGGGAGCTCTGGGGCTGACTGGGAGGTCCAGGCAGGCTAGAAAGTGTTTGAGGGAGTGCAGAGGTGTCGTTAGTATTCCGTAGGGCATTGTCTGGTCTCTCAGGGTTTTTGTGGGTCGTGAAGTGTCGTAGAATCAAATTGTAGTGTGCAAAAGGGATGAGCTGGGAGCTGGGTTTGGTGAGGGGGGGGCATGTATTGGATTGGCTCTGGGGTGTGACAGGGAGGTGCAGGCAGGTTAAAAAGAGTTTGAGGGTGTGCAGAAGTGTCGTCAGTATTCCGTAGGGCTTCATCTGGGGCTGTCAGTGTTTTGGGGGTGTCGTGAAGGGCTGTAGAATCAAATTTTTGTGTGCCAAATGGGACGAGGTGGGAGTTTGTTTTGGGGGGGGGAGCATGGGTACGGGGGGCTCTGGGAGCTGACTGGGAGGTCCAGGCAGGTTAAAAAGGCTTTGAGGGTGTGCAGAAGCATTGTAAGTATTCTGTAGGTCATCGTCTGGGGGTGTCAGGGATTTGGGGGAGTTCTGAAGGGTCGCAGAATCGAATTCTAATGTGCCAAAAGGGACAAGGTGGGAATTGGGTTTTGTAGGGGGGGGTCATGGGTACGGGGGGCTGTGGGAGCTGACTGGGAGGTCCAGGCATGTTAAAAAGGCTTTGAGGGTGTGCAGAAGTGTCGTTAGTATTCCGTAGGGCATTGTCTGGCTCTCTCAGGGCTTTTGGGGATTGTGAAGGGTTGTAGAATCAAATTGCAGTGTGCAAAAGGGATGAGCTGGGAACTGGGTTTTGAGGTGGGGGGCATGGGTACGGGGGGCTCTGGGAGCTGACTGGGAGGTCCAGGCAGGTTAAAAAGGGTTTGAGGGTGTGCAGAGGTTTCGTTAGTATTCCGTAGGGCATTGTCTGGCTCTCTCAGGGTTTTTGGGGGCTTGTAGAAGGGTCATAGAATCAAAGTGTAGTGTGCCAAAAGGGACGAGATGGGAACTGGTTTTGGGGTGGGGGCATGGGTACGGAGAGGTCTAGGGGCTGACTGGGAGGTCCAGGCAGGTTAAAGAGGGTTTGAGGGCGTGCAGAAGCGTTGTAAGTATTCTGTAGGGCTTCGTCTGGGGGTGTCTGTGTTTTGGGGGAGTTCTGAAAGGTCATAGAATCGAATTGCAGTGTGCCAAAAGGGACAAGGTGGGTATCGGGTTTTGTAGGGGGGCGTCATGGGTACGGGGGTCTCTGGAGGCTGACTGGGAGGTCCAGGCAGGTTAAAAAGGGTTTGAGGGTGTGCAGAAGCGTCGTTAGTATTCCGTAGGGCATTGTCTGGCTCTCTCAGGGTTTTTGGGGGGTTGTGAAGGGTCGTAGAATCAAATTGTAGTGTGCAAAAGGGACGAGCTGGGAACTGGGTTTTGGGGTGGGGGCATGGGTACGGGGAGCTCTGGTGGCTGACTGGGAGGTCCAGGCAGGCTAGAAAGTGTTTGAGGGTGTGCAGAGGTTTCGTTAGTATTCCGTAGGGCATTGTCTGGCTCTCTCAGGGTTTTTGTGGGGTCGTGAAGTGTCGTAGAATCAAATTGTAGTGTGCAAAAGGGATGAGCTGGGAGCTGGGTTTGGTGGGTGGGGGCATGTATTCGATTGGCTCTGGGGTGTGACAGGGAGGTGCAGGCAGGTTAAAAAGAGTTTGAGGGTGTGCAGAAGTGTCGTTAGTATTCCTTAGGGCTTCATCTGGGGCTGTCAGTGTTTTGGGGGTGTCGTGAAGGGTTGTAGAATCAAAGTTTTGTGTGCAAATGGGACGAGTTGGGAGTTTGTTTTGGGGGGGGGAGCATGGGTACGGGGGGCTCTGGGAGCTGACTGGGAGGTCCAGCCTGGTTAAAAAGGGTTTGAGGGTGTGCAGAAGTGTCATTAGTATTCCGTAGGGCATTGTCTGGCTCTCTCAGGGTTTTTGGGGGGTCATGAAGGGTCGTAGAATCAAATTATACTGTGCAAAAGGGATGACTTGGGAACTGGGTGTGGTGGTGGTGGGGCATGTATTGGATTGGCTCTGGGGTGTGACAGGGAGGTGCAGGCAGGTTAAAAAGAGTTTGAGGGTGTGCAGAAGTGTCGTTAGTATTCCTTAGGGCTTCATCTGGGGCCGTCAGTGTTTTGGGGGTGTCGTGAAGGGCTGTAGAATCAAAGTTTTGTGTGCCAAATGGGACGAGGTGGGAGTTTGTTTTGGTGGGGGGGAGCATGGGTACGGGGGGCTCTGGGAGCTGACTGGGAGGTCCAGGCAGATTAAAAAGGCTTTGAGGGTGTGCAGAAGTGTCATTAGTATTCCGTAGGGCATTGTCTGGCTCTCTCAGGGTTTTTGGGGGAGTTCTGAAGGGTCGTAGAATCAAATTGTAGTGTGCAAAATGGACGAGCTGGGAACTGGGTTTTGGGGTGGGGGCATGGGTATGGGGAGCTCTGGGGGCTGACTGGGAGGTCCAGGCAGGCTAGAAAGTGTTTGAGGGAGTGCAGAAGTGTCGTTAGTATTCCGTAGGGCATTGTCTAGGTCTCTCAGGGTTTTTGTGATGTCGTGAAGGGTCGTAGAATCAAATTGTAGTGTGCAAAAGGGATGAGCTGGGAGCTGGGTTTGGGGTGGGGGGCATGTATGGGATTGGCTCTGGGGTGTGACAGGGAGGTGCAGGCAGGTTAAAAGAGTTTGAGGGTGTGCAGAAGTGTCGTTAGTATTCCGTAGGGCTTGTCTGGGGCTGTCAGTGTTTTGGGGGTGTCGTGAAGGGCTGTAGAATCAAATTTTGTGTGCCAAATGGGATGAGGTGGGAGTTTGTTTTGGGGTGGGAGCATGGGTATGGGGGGCTCTGGGAGCTGACTGGGAGGTCCAGGCAGGTTAAAAAGGTTTGAGGGTGTGCAGAAGCGTTGTAAATATTCTATAGTGCATCGTCTGGGGTGTCAGGGTTTTGGGGAGTTCTGAAGGGTCGTAGAATCGAATTGTAGTGTGCCAAAAGGGACAAGGTGGGAATTGGGTTTTGGGGGTCATGGGTACGGTGGGCTCTGGGAGCTCACTGGGAGGTCCAGGCAGGTTAAAAAGGCTTTGAGGGTGTGCAGAAGTGTCGTTAGTATTCCTTAGGGCATAGTCTGGCTCTCTCAGGGTTTTTGGGGGGTTGTGAAGGGTCGTAGAATCAAATTATAGTGTGCAAAAGGGACGAGCTGAGAACTGGGTTTTGGGGTGGGGGGCATGGGTATGGGGAGCTCTGGGGGCTGACTGGGAGGTCCAGGCAGGCTAGAAAGTGTTTGAGGGAGTGCAGAGGTGTCGTTAGTATTCCGTAGGGCATTGTCTGGGTCTCTCAGGGTTTTTGTGGGGTCGTGAAGGGTCGTAGAATCAAATTGTAGTGTGCAAAAGGGATGAGCTGGGAGCTGGGTTTGGGGGGGGAGGGGGCATGTATTTGATTGGCTCTGGGGTGTGACAGGGAGGTGCAGGCAGGTTAAAAAGAGTTTGAGGGTGTGCAGAAGTGTCGTTATTATTCCGTAGGGCTTCATCTGGGGCTGTCAGTGTTTTCGGGGTGTCGTGAAGGGCTGTACAATCAAATTTTTGTGTGCCAAATGGGACGAGGTGGGAGTTTGTCTTAGGGGGAGCATGGGTACGGGGGCTCTGGGAGCTGACTGGGAGGTCCAGGCAGGTTAAAAAGGGTTTGAGGGTGTGCAGAAGCGTTGTAAGTATTCTGTAGTGCATCGTCTGGCGGTGTCAGGGTTTTGGGGGAGTTCTGAAGGGTCGTAGAATCGAATTGTAGTGTGCCAAAAGGGTCAAGGTGGGAATTGGGTTTTGTGGGGGGGCGTCATGGGTACGGTGGTCTCTAGGTGCTGACTGGGAGGTCCAGGCAGGTTAAAAAGGCTTTGAGGGTGTGCAGAAGTGTTGTAAGTATTCTGTAGGGCATAGTCTGGCTCTCTCAGGGTTTTTGGGGGGTTGTGAAGGGTCGTAGAATCAAATTGTAGTGTGCAAAAGGGACGAGCTGGGAACAGGGTTTTGGGGTGTGGGGCATGGGTAGTGGGAGCTCTGGAGGCTGACTGGGAGGTCCAGGCAGACTAGAAAGTGTTTGAGGGAGTGCAGAGGTTTCGTTAGCATTCCGTGGGGCATTGTCTGGGTCTCTCAGGGTTTTTGGGGGGTTGTGAAGGGTCGTAGAATCAAATTGTAGTGTGCAAAAGGGACGAGCTGGGAACTGGGTTTTGGGGTCGGGGCATGGTTATGGGGTGCTCTGGGGGCTGACTGGGAGGTTCAGACAGGCTAGAAAGTGTTTGAGGGAGTGCAGAGGTTTCGTTAGTATTCCGTAGGGCATTGTCTGGGTCTCTCAGGGTTTTTGTGATGTCATGAAGTGTCGTAGAATCAAATTGTAGTGTGCAAAAGGGATGAGGTGGGAGCTGGGTTTGGTGGGGGGCCATGGGTATGGGGAGCTCTGGGGGCTGACTGGGAGGTCCAGGCAGGCTAGAAAGTGTTTGAGGGAGTGCAGAGGTGTCGTTAGTATTCCGTAGGGCATTGTCTGGGTCTCTCAGGGTTTTTGTGGGGGCGTGAATGTTCGTAGAATCAAATTGTAGTGTGCAAAAGGGACGAGCTGGGAACTGGGTTTGGGGGCATGTATTGGATTGGCTCTGGGGTGTGACAGGGAGGTGCAGGCAGGTTAAAAAGAGTTTGAGGGTGTGCAGAAGTGTTGTTAGTATTCCGTAGGGCTTCATCTGGGGCTGTCAGTGTTTTGGGGGTGTCGTGAAGGGCTGTAGAATCAAAGTGTAGTGTGCCAAATGGGACGAGGTGGGAGTTTGTTTTGGGGGGGGAGCATGGGTACGGGGGCTCTGGGAGCTGACTGGGAGGTCCAGGCAGGTTAAAAGGGTTTGAGGGTGTGCAGAAGCATTGTAAGTATTCTGTAGGGCATCGTCTGGGGGTGTCAGGGTTTTGGGGAGTTCTGAAGGGTCGTAGAATCGAATTGTAGTGTGCCAAAAGGACAAGGTGGGAATTGGGTTTTGTGGGGGTCATGGGCACGGGGGATCTGGGAGATGACTGGGAGGTCCAGGCAGGTTAAAAAGGTTTGAGGGTGTGCAGAAGTGTCGTTAGTATTCCGTAGGGCATTGTCTGGCTCTCTCAGGGTTTTGGGAGGTAGTGATGTGTCGTAGAATCAAATTGTAGTGTGCAAAATGGACGAGCTGGGAACTGGGTTTTGGGGTGGGGGGCATGGGTATGGGGAGCTCTGGGGACTGACTGGGAGGTCCAGGCAGGCTAGAAAGTGTTTGAGGGAGTGCAGAGGTGTCGTTAGTATTCCGTAGGGCATTGTCTGGGTCTCTCAGGGTTTTTGTGATGTCGTGAAGGGTCGTAGAATCAAATTGTAGTGTGCAAAAGGGATGAGCTGGGAGCTGGGTTTGGTGGGGGGGCATGTATTCCATAGGCTCTGGGGTGTGACAGGGAGGTGCAGGCAGGTTAAAAAGAGTTTGAGGGTGTGCAGAAGCGTTGTAAGTATTCTATAGTGCATCGTCTGGGGGTGTCAGGGTTTTGGGGGAGTTCTGAAGGGTCGTAGAATCGAATTGTAGTGTGCCAAAAGGGACAAGGTGGGAATTGGGTTTTGTATGGGGGGTCATGGGTGGCACGGTGGGCTCTGGGAGCTCACTGGGAGGTCCAGGCAGGTTAAAAAGGCTTTGAGGGTGTGCAGAAGTGTCGTTAGTATTCCTTAGGGCATAGTCTGGCTCTCTCAGGTTTTTGGGGGTTGTGAAGGGTCGTAGAATCAAATTATAGTGTGCAAAAGGACGAGCTGAGAACTGGGTTTTGGGGTGGGGGCATGGGTATGGGGAGCTCTGGGGGCTGACTGGGAGGTCCAGGCAGGCTAGAAAGTGTTTGAGGGAGTGCAGAGGTGTCGTTAGTATTCCGTAGGGCATTGTCTGGGTCTCTCAGGGTTTTTGGGGTCGTGAAGGGTCGTAGAATCAAATTGTAGTGTGCAAAAGGGATGAGCTGGGAGCTGGGTTTGGGGGGGGGGCATGTATTCGATTGGCTCTGGGGTGTGACAGGGAGTTGCAGGCAGGTTAAAAAGAGTTTGAGGGTGTGCAGAAGTGTCGTTATTATTCCGTAGGGCTTCATCTGGGGCTGTCAGTGTTTTCGGGGTGTCGTGAAGGGCTGTACAATCAAATTTTTGTGTGCCAAATGGGACGAGGTGGGAGTTTGTCTTAGGGTGGGGGAGCATGGGTACGGGGGGCTCTGGCAGCTGACTGGGAGGTCCAGGCAGGTTAAAAAGGGTTTGAGGGTGTGCAGAAGCGTTGTAAGTATTCTGTAGTGCATCGTCTGGCGGTGTCAGGGTTTTGGGGGAGTTCTGAAGGGTCGTAGAATCGAATTGTAGTGTGCCAAAAGGGTCAAGGTGGGAATTGGGTTTTGTGGGGGGGCGTCATGGGTACGGTGGTCTCTAGGTGCTGACTGGGAGGTCCAGGCAGGTTAAAAAGGCTTTGAGGGTGTGCAGAAGTGTTGTAAGTATTCTGTAGGGCATAGTCTGGCTCTCTCAGGGTTTTTGGGGGGTTGTGAAGGGTCGTAGAATCAAATTGTAGTGTGCAAAAGGGACGAGCTGGGAACAGGGTTTTGGGGTGTGGGGCATGGGTACGGGGAGCTCTGGAGGCTGACTGGGAGGTCCAGGTAGACTAGAAAGTGTTTGAGGGAGTGCAGAGGTTTCGTTAGCATTCCGTGGGGCATTGTCTGGGTCTCTCAGGGTTTTTGGGGGGTTGTGAAGGGTCGTAGAATCAAATTGTAGTGTGCAAAAGGGACGAGCTGGGAACTGGGTTTTGGGGTCGGGGGCATGGTTATGGGGTGCTCTGGGGGCTGACTGGGAGGTCCAGACAGGCTAGAAAGTGTTTGAGGGAGTGCAGAGGTTTCGTTAGTATTCCGTAGGGCATTGTCTGGGTCTCTCAGGGTTTTTGTGATGTCATGAAGTGTCGTAGAATCAAATTGTAGTGTGCAAAAGGGATGAGGTGGGAGCTGGGTTTGGTGGGGGGGGGGCCATGGGTACGGGGAGCTCTGTGGGCTGACTGGGAGGTCCAGGCAGGCTAGAAAGTGTTAGAGGGAGTGCAGAGGTGTCGTTAGTATTCCGTAGGGCATTGTCTGGGTCTCTCAGGGTTTTTGTGGGGGCGTGAATGTTCGTAGAATCAAATTGTAGTGTGCAAAAGGGACGAGCTGGGAACTGGGTTTGGGGGGGGGGGGCATGTATTCTATTGGCTCTGGGGTGTGACAGGGAGGTGCAGGCAGGTTAAAAAGAGTTTGAGGGTGTGCAGAAGTGTTGTTAGTATTCCGTAGGGCTTCATCTGGGGCTGTCAGTGTTTTGGGGATGTCGTGAAGGGCTGTAGAATCAAAGTCTAGTGTGCCAAAAGGGACGAGGTGGAAGTTTGTTTTGGGGGGGGGGGAGCATGGGTACGGGGGGCTCTGGGAGCTGACTGGGAGGTCCAGGCAGGTTAAAAAGGGTTTGAGGGTGTGCAGAAGCATTGTAAGTATTCTGTAGGGCATCGTCTGGGGGTGTCAGGGTTTTGGGGGAGTTCTGAAGGGTCGTAGAATCGAATTGTAGTGTGCCAAAAGGGACAAGGTGGGAATTGGGTTTTGTGGGGGGGGTCATGGGTACGGGGGGATCTGGGAGATGACTGGGAGGTCCAGGCAGGTTAAAAAGGGTTTGAGGGTGTGCAGAAGTGTCGTTAGTATTCCGTAGGGCATTGTCTGGCTCTCTCAGGGTTTTTGGGAGGTAGTGATGTGTCGTAGAATCAAATTGTAGTGTGCAAAATGGACGAGCTGGGAACTGGGTTTTGGGGTGGGGGGCATGGGTATGGGGAGCTCTGGGGACTGACTGGGAGGTCCAGGCAGGCTAGAAAGTGTTTGAGGGAGTGCAGAGGTGTCGTTAGTATTCCGTAGGGCATTGTCTGGGTCTCTCAGGGTTTTTGTGATGTCGTGAAGGGTCGTAGAATCAAATTGTAGTGTGCAAAAGGGATGAGCTGGGAGCTGGGTTTGGTGGGGGGGGGGGGCATGTATTCCATAGGCTCTGGGGTGTGACAGGGAGGTGCAGGCAGGTTAAAAAGAGTTTGAGGGTGTGCAGAAGCGTTGTAAGTATTCTATAGTGCATCGTCTGGGGGTGTCAGGGTTTTGGGGGAGTTCTGAAGGGTCGTAGAATCGAATTGTAGTGTGCCAAAAGGGACAAGGTGGGAATTGGGTTTTGTATGGGGGGGTCATGGGTACGGTGGGCTCTGGGAGCTCACTGGGAGGTCCAGGCAGGTTAAAAAGGCTTTGAGGGTGTGCAGAAGTGTCGTTAGTATTCCTTAGGGCATAGTCTGGCTCTCTCAGGGTTTTTGGGGGGTTGTGAAGGGTCGTAGAATCAAATTATAGTGTGCAAAAGGGACGAGCTGAGAACTGGGTTTTGGGGTGGGGGGCATGGGTATGGGGAGCTCTGGGGGCTGACTGGGAGGTCCAGGCAGGCTAGAAAGTGTTTGAGGGAGTGCAGAGGTGTCGTTAGTATTCCGTAGGGCATTGTCTGGGTCTCTCAGGGTTTTTGTGGGGTCGTGAAGGGTCGTAGAATCAAATTGTAGTGTGCAAAAGGGATGAGCTGGGAGCTGGGTTTGGTGGGGGAGGGGGCATGTATTTGATTGGCTCTGGGGTGTGACAGGGAGTTGCAGGCAGGTTAAAAAGAGTTTGAGGGTGTGCAGAAGTGTCGTTAGTATTCCGTAGGGCTTCATCTGGGGCTGTCAGTGTTTTCGGGGTGTCGTGAAGGGCTGTACAATCAAATTTTTGTGTGCCAAATGGGACGAGGTGGGAGTTTGTCTTAGGGTGGGGGAGCATGGGTACGGGGGGCTCTGGCAGCTGACTGGGAGGTCCAGGCAGGTTAAAAAGGGTTTGAGGGTGTGCAGAAGCGTTGTAAGTATTCTGTAGTGCATCGTCTGGCGGTGTCAGGGTTTTGGGGGAGTTCTGAAGGGTCGTAGAATCGAATTGTAGTGTGCCAAAAGGGTCAAGGTGGGAATTGGGTTTTGTGGGGGGGCGTCATGGGTACAGTGGTCTCTAGGTGCTGACTGGGAGGTCCAGGCAGGTTAAAAAGGCTTTGAGGGTGTGCAGAAGTGTTGTAAGTATTCTGTAGGGCATAGTCTGGCTCTCTCAGGGTTTTTGGGGGGTTGTGAAGGGTCGTAGAATCAAATTGTAGTGTGCAAAAGGGACGAGCTGGGAACAGGGTTTTGGGGTGTGGGGCATGGGTACGGGGAGCTCTGGGGGCTGACTGGGAGGTCCAGGCAGACTAGAAAGAGTTTGAGGGAGTGCAGAGGTTTCGTTAGCATTCCGTGGGGCATTGTCTGGGTCTCTCAGGGTTTTTGGGGGGTTGTGAAGGGTCGTAGAATCAAATTGTAGTGTGCAAAAGGGACGAGCTGGGAACTGGGTTTTGGGGTCGGGGGCATGGTTATGGGGTGCTCTGGGGGCTGACTGGGAGGTTCAGACAGGCTAGAAAGTGTTTGAGGGAGTGCAGAGGTTTCGTTAGTATTCCGTAGGGCATTGTCTGGGTCTCTCAGGGTTTTTGTGATGTCATGAAGTGTCGTAGAATCAAATTGTAGTGTGCAAAAGGGATGAGGTGGGAGCTGGGTTTGGTGGGGGGGCATGTATTCGATTGGCTCTGGGGTGTGACAGGGAGGTGCAGGCTGGTTAAAAAGAGTTTGAGGGTGTGCAGAAGTGTCGTTAGTATTCCGTAGGGCTTCATCTGGGGCTGTCAGTGTTTTGGGGGTGTCGTGAAGGGCTGTAGAATCAAATTTTTGTGTGCCAAATGGGACGAGGTGGGAGTTTGTTTTTGGGGGAGTCATGGGTACGGGGGGCTCTGGGAGCTGACTGGGAGGTCCAGGCAGGTTAAAAAGGGTTTGAGGGTGTGCAGAAGCGTTGTAAGTATTCCGTAGGGCACCGTCTGGGGGTGTCAGGGTTTTGGGGAGTTCTGAAGGGTCGTAGAATCGAATTGTAGTGTGCCAAAAGGGACAAGGTGGGAATTGGGTCTTGTAGGGGGTCATGAGTACGGGGACTCTAGGGTCTTACTGGGAGGTCCAGGCAGGTTAAAAAGGGTTTGAGGTGTGCAGAAGCGTTGTTAGTATTCCGTAGGGCATTGTCTGGCTCTCTCAGGGTTTTTGGGGGGTTGTGAAGGGTCGTAGAATCAAATTGTAGTGTGCAAAAGGGACGAGCTGGGAACTGGGTTTTGGGGTGGGGGGCATGGGTACGGAGAGCTCTGGGGGCTGACTGGGAGGTCCAGGCAGGCTAGAAAGTGTTTGAGGGAGTGCAGAGGTGTTCTTCTTATTCCATAGGGCATCGTCTGGGGGTGTCAGGGTTTTGGGGAGTTCTGAAGGGTCGTAGAATCAAATTGTAGTGTGCCAAAAGGGATGAGATGGGAACTGGGTTTTGGGGTTGGGGCATGCGTACAGGGAGGTCTAGGGGCTGACTGTGAGGTCCAGGCAGGTTAAAGAGGGTTTGAGGGTGTGCAGAAGCATTGGAAGTATTCCGTAGGGCATCGTCTGGGGGTGTCAGGGTTTTGGGGAGTTCTGAAGGGTCGTAGAATCGAATTGTAGTGTGCCAAAATGGACAGGGTGGGTATCGGGATTTGTAGGAGGGGGTCATGTTTACGGGGGGCTCTAGGGGCTGACTGGGAGGTCCAGGCAGGTTAAAGAGGGTTTGAGGGTGTGCAGAAGTGTTGTTAGTATTCTGTAGGGCATTGTCTAGCCCTCTCAGGGTTTTTGTGATGTCGTGAAGGGTCGTAGAATCAAATTGTAGTGTGCAAAAGGGATGAGCTGGGAACTGGGTTTGGGGGCATGTATTCGATTGGCTCTGGGGTGTGACAGGGAGGTGCAGGCAGGTTAAAAGAGTTTGAGGGTGTGCAGAAGTGTCGTTAGTATTCCGTAGGGCTTCATCTGGGGCTGTCAGTGTTTTGGGGTGTCGTGAAGGGTTGTAGAATCAAATATTTGTGTGCCAAATGGGACGAGGTGTAAGCTTGTTTTGGGGTGGGGAGCATGGGTATTTGGGGCTCTGGGAGCTGACTGGGAGGTCCAGGCAGTTTAAAAGGCTTTGAGGGTGTGCAGAAGTGTCGTTAGTATTCCGTAGGGCTTCATCTGGGGCTGTCAGTGTTTTGGGGGGGTCGAGAAGGGTCGTAGAATCAAAGTGTAGTGTGCCAAATGGGACGAGGTGGGAACTGGTTTTGGGGGGGTGATCATGTGTACGGTGGGCTCTGGGAGCTGACTGGGAGGTCCAGGCAGGTTAAAAGTATTTGAGGGTGTGCAGAACCGTTGTAAGTATTCTGAAGGGCATCGTCTGGGGGTGTCAGGGTTTTGGGGAGTTCTGAAGGGTCGTAGAATCGAATTGTAGTGTGCCAAAAGGGACAAGGTGGGAATTGGGTCTTGTAGGGGGTTCATGAGTACGGGGGGACTCTAGGGGCTTACTGGGAGGTCCAGGCAGGTTAAAAAGGGTTTGAGGGTGTGCAGAAGTGTAGTTAGTATTCCGTAGGGCATTGTCTGGCTCTCTCAGGGTTTTTGGGGGGTTGTGAAGGGTCGTGGAATCAAATTGCAGTGTGCAAAAGGGACGAGCTGGGAACTGGGTTTTGGGGTGGGGGGCATGGGTACGGGGAGCTCTGGGGGCTGACTGGGAGGTCCAGGCAGGCTAGAAAGTGTTTGAGGGAGTGCAGAGGTGTCGTTAGTATTCCGTAGGGCATTGTCTGGGTCTCTCAGGGTTTTTGTGGGGTCGTGAAGGGTCGTAGAATCAAATTGTAGTGTGTAAAAGGGATGAGCTGGGAGCTGGGTTTGGTGGGGGCATGTATTCGATTGGCTCTGGGGTGTGACAGGGAGGTGCAGGCAGGTTAAAAAGAGTTTGAGGGTGTGCAGAAGTGTCGTTAGTATTCCGTAGGGCTTCATCTGGGGCTGTCAGTGTTTTGGGGGTGTCGTGAAGGGTTGTAGAATCAAATATTTGTGTGCCAAATGGGACGAGGTGGGTGTTTGTTTTGGGGGGGGGCATGGGTACAGGGGGCTCTGGGAGCTGACTGGGAGGTCCAGGCAGGTTAAAAAGGCTTTGAGGGTGTGCAGAACTGTCGTTAGTATTCCGTAGGGCATTGTCTGGCTCTCTCAGGGTTTTTGGGGGGTTGTGAAGGGTCGTGGAATCAAATTGCAGTGTGCAAAAGGGACGAGCTGGGAACTGGGTTTTGGGGTGGGGATAATGGGTACGGGGGGCTCTGGGAGCTGACTGGGAGGTCCAGGCAGGTTAAAAAGGCTTTGAGGGTGTGCAGAGGTGTCGTTAGTATTCCGTAGGGCATTGCCTGGCTCTCTCAGGTTTTTTGGGGGGTTGTGAAGGGTCGTAGAATCAAATTGTAGTGTGCAAAATGGACGAGCTGGGAACTGGGTTTTGGGGTGGGGGCATGGGTACGGAGAGATCTGGGGCCTGACTGGGATGTCCAGGCAGGCTAGAAAGTGTTTGAGGGAGTGCAGAGGTGGTGTTCTTATTCCATAGGGCTTTGTCTGAGGGTGTCAGGGTTTTGGGGAAGTGGTGAAGGGTCGTGGAATCAAAGTCTAGTGTGGCAAAGGGACGAGATGGGAACTGGGTTTTGGGGTTGGGGCATGGTTACACGGAGGTCTAGGGGCTGACTGGGAGGTCCAGGCAGGTTAAAGAGGGTTTGAGGGTGTGCAGAAGCGTTGTAAGTATTCTGTAGTGCATCGTCTGGGGTGTCAGGGTTTTGGGGAGTTCTGAAGGGTCATAGAATCGAATTGCAGTGTGCCAAAAGGGACGAGGTGGGAGTTTGTTTTGGGGGAGCATGGGTATGGGGGCTCTGGGAGCTGACTGGGAGGTCCAGGCAGGTTAAAAAGGGTTTGAGGGTGTGCAGAAGCGTTGAAGTATTCTGTAGGGCATCGTCTGGGGTGTCAGGGTTTTGGGGGTTCTGAAGGGTCGTAGAATCAAATTGTAGTGTGCCAAAAAGGACAAGGTGGGAATTGGGTTTTGTAGGGGGTGGTCATGGGTACGGGGGACTCTGGGAGCTGACTGGGAGGTCCAGGCAGGTTAAAAAGGGTTTGAGGGTGTGCAGAAGTGTCGTTAGTATTCGAAGGGCATTGTCTGGCTCTCTCAGGGTTTTAGGAGGTTGTGAAGGGTCGTAGAATCAAATTGTAGTGTGCAAAATGGACGAGCTGGGAACTGGGTTTGGGGTGGGGGCATGGGTACGGAGAGCTCTGGGGCCTGACTGGGAGGTCCAGGCAGGCTAGAAAGTGTTTGAGGAGTGCAGAGGTGGTGTTCTTATTCCATAGGGCTTTGTCTGGGGTGTCAGGGTTTTGGGAAGTGGTGAAGGGTCGTAGAATCAAAGTGTAGTGTGGCAAAAGGACGAGATGGGAACTGGGTTTTGGGGTTGGGGCATGGTTACACGGAGGTCTAGGGGCTGACTGGGAGGTCCAGGCAGGTTAAAGAGGGTTTGAGGGTGTGCAGAAGCGTTGTAAGTATACCGTAGGGCATCGTCTGGGGGTGTCAGGGTTTTGGGGGAGTTCTGAAGGGTCATAGAATCGAATTGTAGTGTGCCAAAAGGGACAAGGTGGGTATCGGGTTTTGTAGGGGGGGGTCATGTGTACGGGGGGCTCTAGGGGCTGACTGGGAGGTGCAGGCAGGTTAAAGAGGGTTTGAGGGTGTGCAGAAGTGTTGTTAGTATTCTGTAGGGCATTGTCTGGCCCTCTCAGGGTTTTTGTGATGGCGTGAAGGGTCATAGAATCAAATTGTAGTGTGCAAAAGGGATGAGCTGGGTACTGGGTTTTGGGGGGTGGGGGGCATGTATTGGATTGGCTCTGGGGTGTGACAGGGAGGTGCAGGCAGGTTAAAAAGAGTTTGAGGGTGTGCAGAAGTGTCGTTAGTATTCCGTAGGGCTTCATTTGGGGCTGTCAGTGTTTTGAGGGTGTCGTGAAGGGTTGTAGAATCAAATATTTGTGTGCCAAATGGGACGAGTGGGAGCTTGTTTTGGGGTGGGGAGCATGGGTTCGGGGGCCTCTGGGAGCTGACTGGGAGGTCCAGGCAGGTTAAAAAGGGTTTGAGGGTGTGCAGAAGCGTTGTAAGTATTCTGTAGTGCATCGTCTGGGGGTGTCAGGGTTTTGGGGGAGTTCTGAAGGGTCATAGAATCGAATTGTAGTGTGCCAAAAGGGACGAGGTGGGAGTTTGTTTTGGGGGGGGGGGAGCATGGGTACGGTGGGCTCTGGGAGCTGACTGGGAGGTCCAGGCAGGTTAAAAAGGGTTTGAGGGTGTGCCGAAGCGTTGTAAGTATTCTGTAGGGCATTGTCTGGGGGTGTCAGGGTTTTGGGGGAGTTCTGAAGGGTCGTAGAATCAAATTGTAGTGTGCAAAAGGGACGAGCTGGGAACTGGGTTTTGGGGTGGGGGACATGGGTACAGGGAGCTCTGGGGGCTGACTGGGAGGTCCAGGCAGGTTAAAAAGAGTTTGAGGGTGTGCAGAAGTGTCGTTAGTATTCCGTAGGTCTTCATCTGGGGCTGTCAGTGTTTTGGGGGTGTCGTGAAGGGCTGTAGAATCAAATTTTGTGTGCCAAATGGGACAAGGTGGGAGTTTGTTTTGGGGGAGCATGGGTACACGGGGGTCTCTGGGAGCTGACTGGGAGGTCCAGGCAGGTTAAAAAGGCTTTGAGGGTGTGCAGAAGTGTCGTTAGTATTCCGTAGGGCATTGTCTGGCTCTCTCAGGGTTTTTGGGAGGTTGTGAAGGGTCGTAGAATCAAATTGTAGTGTGGCAAAAGGGACGAGATGGGAACTGGGTTTTGGGGTGGGGGCATGGGTACACGGAGGTCTAGGGGCTGACTGGGAGGTCCAGGCAGGTTAAAGAGGGTTTGAGGGTGTGCAGAAGCGTTGTAAGTATTCCGTAGGGCATCGTCTGGGGGTGTCAGGGTTTTGGGGGAGGTCTGAAGGGTCATAGAATCGAATTGTAGTGTGCCAAAATGGACAGGGTGGGAATGGGTTTTGTAGGGGGTCATGGGTACGGGCGGCTCTAGGGGCTGACTGGGAGGTCCAGGCAGGTTAAAGAGGGTTTGAGGTGTGCAGAAGTGTTGTTAGTATTCTGTAGGGCATTGTCTGGCCCTCTCAGGGTTTTTGTGATGTCGTGAAGGGTCGTAGAATCAAATTGTAGTGTGCAAAGGGATGAGCTGGGAACTGGGTTTGGGGGCATGTATTCGATTGGCTCTGGGGTGTGTCAGGGAGGTCCAGGCAGGTTAAAAAGAGTTTGAGGGTGTGCAGAAGTGTCGTTTGTATTCCGTAGGGCTTCATCTGGGGCTGTCAGTATTTTGAGGGTGTCGTGAAGGGTTGTAGAATTAAATATTTGTGTGCCAAATGGGACGAGGTGTGAGCTTGTTTTGGGGGTGGGGGACATGGGTACGGGGGGCTCTGGGAGCTGACTGGGATGTCCAGGCAGGTTAAAAAGGGTTTGAGGGTGTGCAGAAGCGTTGTTAGTATTCTGTAGGGCATCGTCTGGGGGTGTCAGGGTTTTGGGGGAGTTCTGAAGGGTCGTAGAATCGAATTGTAGTGTGCCAAGAGGGAGAAGGAGGGAATTGGGATTTGTAGGGGGGGGTCATGAGTACGGGGGGCTCTAGGGGCTTACTGGGAGATCCAGGCAGGTTAAAAAGGGTTTGAGGGTGTGCAGAAGTGTCGTTAGTATTCCGTAGGGCATTGTCTGGCTCTCTCAGGGTTTTTGGGGGGTTGTGAAGGGTCGTAGAATCAAATTGTAGTGTGCAAAAGGGACGAGCTGGGAACTGGGTTTTGTGGTGGGGGGCATGGGTATGGGGAGCTCTGGGGGCTGACTGGGAGGTCCAGGCAGGCTAGAAAGTGTTTGTGGGAGTGCAGAAGTGTCGTTAGTATTCCGTAGGGCATTGTCTGGGTCTCTCAGGGTTTTTGTGGGGTCGTGAAGGTTCGTAGAATCAAATTGTAGTGTGCAAAAGGGATGAGCTGGGAGATGGGTTTGGTGGGGGGGAACATGTATTCGATTGGCTCTGGGGTGTAACAGGGAGGTGCAGGCAGGTTAAAAAGAGTTTGAGGGTGTGCAGAAGTGTCGTTAGTATTCCGTAGGGCTTCATCTGGGGCTGTCAGTGTTTTGGGGGTGTCGTGAAAGGTTGTAGAATCAAATATTTGTGTGCCAAATGGGACGAGGTGGGAGTTTGTTTTGGGGGGGGGGAGCATGGGTACGGGGGTCTCTGGGAGCTGACTGGGAGGTCCAGGCAGGTTAAAAAGGGTTTGAGGGTGTGCAGAAGCGTTGTAAGTATTCTGTAGGGCATCGTCTGGGGGTGTCAGGGTTTTGGGGGAGTTCTGAAGGGTCGTAGAATCGAATTGTAGTGTGCCAAAAGGGACAAGGTGGGAATTGGGTTTTGTAGGGGGGAGTCATGGGTACGGGGGGCTCTGGGAGCTGACTGGGAGGTCCAGGCAGGTTAAAAAGGGTTTGAGGGTGTGCAGAAGTGTTGTTAGTATTCCGTAGGGCATTGTCTGGCTCTCTCAGGGTTTTTGGGGGGTTGTGAAGGGTCGTGGAATCAAATTGTAGTGTGCAAAAGGGACGAGCTGGGAACTGGGTTTTGGGGTGGGGGCATGGGTACAGGGGGAGCTCTGGGGGCTGACTGGGAGGTCCAGGCAGGCTAGAAAGTGTTTGAGGGAGTGCAGAGGTTTCGTTAGTATTCCGTAGGGCATTGTCTGGGTCTCTCAGGGTTTTTGTGGGGTCGTGAAGGGTCGTAGAATCAAATTGTAGTGTGCAAAAGGGATGAGCTGGGAGCTGGGTTTGGTGGGGGGGGGGCACGTATTCGATTGGCTCTGTGGTGTGACAGGCAGTTGCAGGCAGGTTAAAAAGAGTTTGAGGGTGTGCAGAAGTGTCGTTAGTATTCCGTAGGGCTTCATCTGGGGCTGTCAGTGTTTTGGGGGTGTCGTGAAGGGTTGTAGAATCAAATATTTGTGTGCCAAATGGGACGAGGTGGGTGTTTGTTTTGGGGGAGCATGGGTAAGGGGGCTCTGGGAGCTGACTGGGAGGTCCAGGCAGGTTAAAAAGGGTTTGAGGGTGAGCAGAAGCGTTGTAAGTATTCCGCAGGGCACCGTCTGGGGGTGACAGGGTTTTGGGGGAGTTCTGAAGGGTCGTAGAATCGAATTGTAGTGTGCCAAAAGGGACAAGGTGGGAATTGGGTTTTGTAGGGGGACATGAGTAGGGCCTCTAGGGGCTTACTGGGGTTCCAGGCAGGTTAAAAATGGTTTGAGGGTGTGCAGAAGTGTCGTTAGTATTCCGTAGGGCATTGTCTGGCTCTCTCAGGGTTTTGGGGGTTGTGAAGGGTCGTAGAATCAAATTGTAGTGTGCAAAAAGGACGAGCTGGGAACTGGGGTTTTGGGGTGGGGGCATGGGTACGGGGGGAGATCTGGGGCCTGACTGGGAGGTCCAGGCAGGCTAGAAAGTGTTTGAGGGAGTGCAGAGGTGTTCTTCTTATTCCATAGGGCTTTTTCTGAGGGTGTCAGGGTTTTGGGAGGTGGTGAGGGTCGTATAATCAAAGTGTAGTGTGCCAAAAGGGACGAGATGGGAACTGGGTTTTGGGGTGGGGGCATGGTTACACGGAGGTCTAGGGGCTGACTGGGAGGTCCAGGCAGGTTAAAAAGGGTTTGAGGGTGTGCAGAAGCGTTGTAAGTATTCCGTAGGGCATCATCTGGGGGTGTCAGGGTTTTGGGGGAGTTCTGAAGGGTCATAGAATCGAATTGTAGTGTGCCAAAAGGGACAAGGTGGGTATCGGGTTTTGTAGGGGGCGGTCATGGGTACAGGGGGCTCTAGGGGCTGACTGGGAGGTCCAGGCAGGTTAAAGAGGGTTTGAGGGTGTGCAGAAGTGTTGTTAGTATTCTGTAGGGCATTGTCTGGCCCTCTCAGGGTTTTTGTGATGACGTGAAGGGTCATAGAATCAAATTGTAGTGTGCAAAAGGGATGAGCTGGGAACTGGGTTTTGGGGGCATGTATTCGATTGGCTCTGGGGTGTGACAGGGAGGTGCAGGCAGGTTAAAAAGAGTTTGAGGGTGTGCAGAAGTGTCGTTAGTATTCCGTAGGGCTTCATCTGGGGCTGTCAGTGTTTTGAGGGTTCGTGAAGGGTTGTAGAATCAAATATTTGTGTGCCAAATGGGACGAGGTGGGAACTTTTTTTTTGGGGGTGGGGGGCATGGGTACGGGGGGCTCTGGGGGCTGACTGGGAGGTCCAGGCAGGCTAGAAAGTGTTTGAGGGAGTGCAGAGGTGTTCTTCTTATTCCATAGGGCATCGTCTGGGGGTGTCAGGGTTTTGGGGGAGTTCTGAAGGGTCGTAGAATCAAATTGTAGTGTGCCAAAAGGGACGAGATGGGAACTGGGTTTTGGGGTTGGGGCATGCGTACAGGGAGGTCTAGGGGCTGACTGTGAGGTCCAGGCAGGTTAAAGAGGGTTTGAGGGTGTGCAGAAGCATTGGAAGTATTCCGTAGGGCATCGTCTGGGGGTGTCAGGGTTTTGGGGGAGTTCTGAAGGGTCGTAGAATCGAATTGTAGTGTGCCAAAATGGACAGGGTGGGTATCGGGATTTGTAGGAGGGGGTCATGTTTACGGGGGGCTCTAGGGGCTGACTGGGAGGTCCAGGCAGTTTAAAGAGGGTTTGAGGGTGTGCAGAAGTGTTGTTAGTATTCTGTAGGGCATTGTCTAGCCCTCTCAGGGTTTTTGTGATGTCGTGAAGGGTCGTAGAATCAAATTGTAGTGTGCAAAAGGGATGAGCTGGGAACTGGGTTTGGGGGGGGGGCATGTATTCGATTGGCTCTGGGGTGTGACAGGGAGGTGCAGGCAGGTTAAAAAGAGTTTGAGGGTGTGCAGAAGTGTCGTTCGTATTCCGTAGGGCTTCATCTGGGGCTGTCAGTGTTTTGGGGGTGTCGTGAAGGGTTGTAGAATCAAATATTTGTGTGCCAAATGGGACGAGGTGTAAGCTTGTTTTGGGGGTGGGGAGCATGGGTACGGGGGGCTCTGGGAGCTGACTGGGAGGTCCAGGCAGTTTAAAAAGGCTTTGAGGGTGTGCAGAAGTGTCGTTAGTATTCCGTAGGGCTTCATCTGGGGCTGTCAGTGTTTTGGGGGGGTCGAGAAGGGTCGTAGAATCAAAGTGTAGTGTGCCAAATGGGACGAGGTGGGAACTGGTTTTGGGGGGGTGATCATGTGTACGGTGGGCTCTGGGAGCTGACTGGGAGGTCCAGGCAGGTTAAAAAGTATTTGAGGGTGTGCAGAACCGTTGTAAGTATTCTGAAGGGCATCGTCTGGGGGTGTCAGGGTTTTGGGGGAGTTCTGAAGGGTCGTAGAATCGAATTGTAGTGTGCCAAAAGGGACAAGGTGGGAATTGGGTCTTGTAGGGGGGGTTCATGAGTACGGGGGACTCTAGGGGCTTACTGGGAGGTCCAGGCAGGTTAAAAAGGGTTTGAGGGTGTGCAGAAGTGTAGTTAGTATTCCGTAGGGCATTGTCTGGCTCTCTCAGGGTTTTTGGGGGGTTGTGAAGGGTCGTGGAATCAAATTGCAGTGTGCAAAAGGGACGAGCTGGGAACTGGGTTTTGGGGTGGGGGCATGGGCAGGGAGCTCTGGGGGCTGACTGGGAGGTCCAGGCAGGCTAGAAAGTGTTTGAGGAGTGCAGAGCTGTCGTTAGTATTCCGTAGGGCATTGTCTGGGTCTCTCAGGGTTTTTGGGGTCGTGAAGGGTCGTAGAATCTAATTGTAGTGTGTAAAAGGGATGAGCTGGGAGCTGGGTTTGGTGGGGGGGCATGTATTCGATTGGCTCTGGGTGTGACAGGGAGGTGCAGGCAGGTTAAAAGAGTTTGAGGTGTGCAGAAGTGTCGTTAGTATTCCGTAGGGCTTCATCTGGGGCTGTCAGTGTTTTGGGGTGTCGTGAAGGGTTGTAGAATCAAATATTTGTGTGCCAAATGGGACGAGGTGGGTGTTTGTTTTGGGGGGCATGGGTACAGGGGGCTCTGGGAGATGACTGGGAGGTCCAGGCAGGTTAAAAAGGCTTTGAGGGTGTGCAGAAGTGTCGTTAGTATTCCGTAGGGCATTGTCTGGCTCTCTCAGGGTTTTTGGGGGGTTGTGAAGGGTCGTGGAATCAAATTGCAGTGTGCAAAAGGGACGAGCTGGGAACTGGGTTTTGGGGTGGGGATAATGGGCAATGGGGGGCTCTGGGAGCTGACTGGGAGGTCCAGGCAGGTTAAAAGGCTTTGAGGGTGTGCAGAGGTGTCGTTAGTATTCCGTAGGGCATTGCCTGGCTCTCTCAGGTTTTTTGGGGGGTTGTGAAGGGTCGTAGAATCAAATTGTAGTGTGCAAAATGGACGAGCTGGGAACTGGGTTTTGGGGTGGGGGCATGGGTACGGAGAGATCTGGGGCCTGACTGGGATGTCCAGGCAGGCTAGAAAGTGTTTGAGGAGTGCAGAGGTGGTGTTCTTATTCCATAGGGCTTTGTCTGAGGGTGTCAGGGTTTTGGGGAAGTGGTGAAGGGTCGTGGAATCAAAGTCTAGTGTGGCAAAGGGACGAGATGGGAACTGGGTTTTGGGGTTGGGGCATGGTTACACGGAGGTCTAGGGGCTGACTGGGAGGTCCAGGCAGGTTAAAGAGGGTTTGAGGGTGTGCAGAAGCGTTGTAAGTATTCTGTAGGGCATCGTCTGGGGTGTCAGGGTTTTGGGGAGTTCTGAAGGGTCATAGAATCGAATTGTAGTGTGCCAAAAGGACAAGGTGGGAATTGGGTTTTGTAGGGGGTCATGTGTGCAGGGGGCTCTAGGGGCTGACTGGGAGGTGCAGGCAGGTTAAAGAGGGTTTGAGGGTGTGCAGAAGTGTTGTTAGTATTCTGTAGGGCATTGTCTGGCCCTCTCAGGGTTTTTGTGATGGCGTGAAGGGTCATAGAATCAAATTGTAGTGTGCAAAAGGGATGAGCTGGGTACTGGGTTTGGGGTGGGGGCATGTATTGGATTGGCTCTGGGGTGTGACAGGGAGGTGCAGGCAGGTTAAAAAGAGTTTGAGGGTGTGCAGAAGTGTCGTTAGTATTCCGTAGGGCTTCATTTGGGGCTGTCAGTGTTTTGAGGGTGTCGTGAAGGGTTGTAGAATCAAATATTTGTGTGCCAAATGGGGCGAGGTGGGAGCTTGTTTTGGGGTGGGGGCATGGGCGGGGGGCCTCTGGGAGCTGACTGGGAGGTCCAGGCAGGTTAAAGGGTTTGAGGGTGTGCAGAAGCGTTGTAAGTATTCTGTAGGCATCGTCTGGGGTGTCAGGGTTTTGGGGAGTTCTGAAGGGTCATAGAATCGAATTGTAGTGTGCCAAAAGGGACGAGGTGGGAGTTTGTTTTGGGGGGGAGCATGGGTACAGGGTGGGCTCTGGGAGCTGACTGGGAGGTCCAGGCAGGTTAAAAAGGGTTTGAGGGTGTGCAGAAGCGTTGCAAAGTATTCTGTAGGGCATTGTCTGGGGTGTCAGGTTTTGGGGAGTTCTGAAGGGTCGTAGAATCAAATTGTAGTGTGCAAAAGGGACGAGCTGAGAACTGGGTTTTGGGGTGGGGGACATGGGTACAGGGAGCTCTGGGGGCTGACTGGGAGGTCCAGGCAGGTTAAAAAGAGTTTGAGGGTGTGCAGAAGTGTCGTTAGTATTCGGTAGGTCTTCATCTGGGGCTGTCAGTGTTTTGGGGGTGTCGTGAAGGGCTGTAGAATCAAATTTTTGTGTGCCAAATGGGACAAGGTGGGAGTTTGTTTTTGGGGGGGAGCATGGGTGGGGGTCTCTGGGAGCTGACTGGGAGGTCCAGGCAGGTTAAAAAGGCTTTGAGGGTGTGCAGAAGTGTCGTTAGTATTCCGTAGGGCATTGTCTGGCTCTCTCAGGGTTTTGGGAGGTTGTGAAGGGTCGTAGAATCAAATTGTAGTG
The DNA here is from genome assembly GCA_011125475.1 of Melanerpes aurifrons. Lineage (NCBI taxonomy): Eukaryota > Metazoa > Chordata > Aves > Piciformes > Picidae > Melanerpes > Melanerpes aurifrons. Next base: position 70,500 of record WWNC01000258.1, read on the forward strand.
TGGCAAAAGGGGAGATGGGAACTGGGTTTTGGGGTGGGGGCATGGGTACACGGAGGTCTAGGGGCTGACTGGGAGGTCCAGGCAGGTTAAAGAGGGTTTGAGGGTGTGCAGAAGCGTTTAAGTATTCCGTAGGGCATCGTCTGGGGGTGTCAGGGTTTTGGGGAGTTCTGAAGGGTCATAGAATCAAATTGTAGTGTGCCAAAATGGACAGGTGGGTATCGGGTTTTGGGGGGGTCATGGGTACGGGGGCTCTAGGGGCTGACTGGGAGGTCCAGGCAGGTTAAAGAGGGTTTGAGGGTGTGCAGAAGTGTTGTTAGTATTCTGTAGGGCATTGTCTGGCCCTCTCAGGGTTTTTGTGATGTCGTGAAGGGTCGTAGAATCAAATTGTAGTGTGCAAAAGGGATGAGCTGGGAACTGGGTTTGGGGGGAGGGGGGGCATGTATTCGATTGGCTCTGGGGTGTGACAGGGAGGTGCAGGCAGGTTAAAAAGAGTTTGAGGGTGTGCAGAAGTGTCGTTAGTATTCGGTAGGGCTTCATCTGGGGCTGTCAGTGTTTTGGGGGTGTCGTGAAGGGTTGTGGAATCAAATTTTTGTGTGCCAAATGGGACGAGGTGGGAGTTTGTTTTGGGGGGGGGGGCATGGGTACGGTGGGCTCTGGGAGCTGACTGGGAGGTCCAGGCAGGTTAAAAAGGGTTTGAGGGTGTGCAGAAGCGTTGTAAGTATTCTGTAGGGCTTTGTCTGGGGGTGTCAGGGTTTTGGGGGAGTTCTGAAGGGTCATAGAATCGAATTGTAGTGTGCCAAAAGGGACAAGGTGGGAGCTGGTTTTGGGGGGCATGTGTGGGGGGGTGTGGTGGTTTAGGCTGGGTGCTGGCCCGGCTGCCACTGCACAGAACACACCTGGGAGGTCCCTACGGGTGGGCCCAGCCCAGGGGGTGGTCACAGGCAGGTATGCAATCCCATAATGCCCTGCTCCCCTATAAAAAGCCCATGCAGGGTCTCCCTCTCTCTATTGTCCCCAGCTGCAGACTAGGTAACATGGTGTGAGCCACCTCCCTTGGGCCTGCCCAGGCCCAAGGCTGGGTTGGGGGGGAGGAAAGAGCCCTGGGGGGGGGGTTTGGCTGTACCCCCAGGTGGGGATGGGATGTTCTTGAGTATGTTTCTGGGATCTCTCTCTTTGTCACGGTGCTTGTGGTTCTCTGCAAAGCTTTCATTGGTGTTTGTTTTTTTTAAAATTGTTTTCCTATTTAAACTTTCCACCACTTTTGCAATCCCTTTGTCTGAGCCGTTGTTTCTGCCCGTGGTGGGGAGGGGGTTTGCCCCATCCCATTGCAAGGGGGCTCTAGGGGCTGACTGGGAGGTCCAGGCAGGTTAAAAAGGGTTTGAGGGTGTGCAGAAGTGTCTTTAGTATTCCGTAGGGCATTGTCTGGCTCTCTCAGGGTTTTTGAGGGGTTGTGAAGGGTCGTAGAATCAAATTGTAGTGTGCAAAAGGGACGAGCTGGGAACTGGGTTTTGGGGTGGGGGGCATGTGTACGGGGAGCTCTGGGGGCTGACTGGGAGGTCCAGGCAGGCTAGAAAGTGTTTGAGGGAGTGCAGAGGTGTCGTTAGTATTCCGTGGGGCATTGTCTGGCTATCTCAGGGTTTTTGTGTGGTCGAGAAGGGTCGTAGAATAAATTGCAGTGTGCAAAAGGGATGAGCTGGGAACTGGGTTTGGTGGGGGGGGGCATGTATTTGATTGGCTCTGGGGTGTGACAGGGAGGTGCAGGCAGGTTAAAAAGAGTTTGAGGGTGTGCAGAAGTGTTGTTAGTATTCCGTAGGGCTTCATCTGGGGCTGTCAGTGTTTTGGGGGTGTCGTGAAGGGTTGTAGAATCAAATTTTTGTCTGCCAAATGGGACGAGTTGGCAGCTGGATTTGGGGGGTGGGGGCATGGGTACGGGGGGCTCTGGGAGCTGACTGGGAGGTCCAGGCAGGTTAAAAAGGCTTTGAGGGTGTGCAGAAGCGTTGTAAGTATTCTGTAGGGCATCGTCTGGGGGTGTCAGGGTTTTGGGGGAGTTCTGAAGGGTCGTAGAATCGAGTTGTAGTGTACCAAAAGGGACAAGGTGGGAAATGGGTTTTGCAGGGGGTGGTCATGAGTAGGGGAGGATCTAGGGGCTTACTGGGAGGTCCAGGCAGGTTAAAAAGGGTTTGAGGGAGTGCAGAAGCGTTGTTGGTGTTCTGTAGGGCATTGTCTGGGGGTGTCAGGGTGTTGGGGGAGTTCTGAAGGGTTGAAGAATCCAATTGAAGTGTGCCAAAAGGCATAAGGTGGGAATTGGGTTTTGTAGGGGTGTGTCATGAGTACGGGGGGCTCTAGGGGCTTACTGGGAGGTCCAGGCAGGTTAAAAAGGGTTTGAGGGTGTGCAGAAGTGTCGTTAGTATTCCGTAGGGCATTGTCTGGCTCTCTCAGGGTTTTTGTGATGTCGTGAAGGGTCGTAGAATCAAATTGTAGTGTGCAAAAGGGATGAGCTGGGAACTGGGTTTTGGGGTGGGGGGGGGACATGTGTTCGATTGGCTCTGGGGTGTGACAGGGAGGTGCAGGCAGGTTTAAAAGCGTTTGAGGGTGTGCAGAAGTGTCGTTAGTATTCCGTAGGGCTTCATCTGGGGCTGTCAGTGTTTTCGGGGTGTCGTGAAGGGTTGTAGAATCAAATTTTTGTGTGCCAAATGGGACGAGGTGGGAGCTTGTTTTCGGGGTAGGGGGCATGGGTACGGGGGGCTCTGGGAGCTGACTGGGAGGTCCAGGCAGGTTAAAAAGGGTTTGAGGGTGTGCAGAAGCGTTGTTAGTATTCTGTAGGGCATCGTCTGGGGGTGTCAGGGTTTTGGGTGAGTTCTGAAGGGTCGTAGAATCGAATTGTAGTGTGCCAAAAGGGACAAGGTGGGAATTGGGTTTTGTAGGGGGTAGTCATGAGTACGGGGGCCTCTAGGGGCTTACTGGGAGGTCCAGGCAGGTTATAAAGGGTTTGAGGGTGTGCAGAAGTGTCGTTAGTATTCCGTAGGGCATTGTCTGGCTCTCTCAGGGTTTTTGGGGGTTTGTGAAGGGTCGTAGAATCAAATTGTAGTGTGCAAAAGGGACGAGCTGGGAACTGGGTTTTGGGGTGGGGGGCATGGGTACGGAGAGCTCTGGGGGCTGACTGGGAGGCCCAGGCAGGCTAGAAAGTGTTTGAGGGAGTGCAGACGTGTTTTTCTTATTCCACAAGGCTTTGTCTGAGGGTGTCAGGGTTTTGGGGAGGTCGTGAAGGTTCGTAGAATCAAAGTGTAGTGTGCCAAAAGGGACGAGCTGGGAACTGGGTTTTCGGGCGGGGGCATGGATATGGGGGCTCTAGGGGCTGACTGGGGGGTGCAGGGAGGTTAAAGAGGGTTTGAGGGTGTGCAGAAGTGTCGTTAGTATTCCGTAGGGCATTGTCTGGCTCTCTCAGGGTTTTTGTGATATCGTGAAGGGTCGTAGAATCAAATTGCAGTGTGCAAAATGGACGAGTTGGGAACTGGGTTTTGGGGTGGGGGGCATGGGTACGGGGAGCTCTGGGGGCTGACTGGGAGGACCAGGCAGGTTAAAGAGAGTTTGAGGGTGTGCAGAGGAGTCGTTAGTATTCCGTGGGGCATTGGCTGGCTCTCTCAGGGTTTTTGTCGGGTTGTGAAGGGTCGTAGAATCAAATTGTAGTGTGCAAAAGGGATGAACTGGGAACTGGGTTTGGTGGGGGGGGGGGCATGTATTCGATTGGCTCTGGGGTGTGACAGGGAGGTGCAGGCAGGTTAAAAAGAGTTTGTTTGTGTGCAGAAGTGTCGTTAGTATTCCGTAGGGCTTCATCTGGGGCTGTCGGTGTTTTGGGGGTGTCGTGAAGGGTTGTAGAATCAAATTTTTGTCTGCCAAATGGGACGAGTTGGCAGCTGGATTTGGGGGGTGGGGGCATGGGTACGGGGGGCTCTGGGAGCTGACTGGGAGGTCCAGGCAGGTTAAAAAGGGTTTGAGGGTGTGCAGAAGCGTTGTAAGTATTCTGTAGGGCATCGTCTGGGGGTGTCAGGCTTTTGGGGGAGTTCTGAAGGGTCGTAGAATCGAGTTGTAGTGTACCAAAAGGGACATGGTGGGAAATGGGTTTTGCAGGGGGTGGTCATGAGTAGGGGAGGCTCTAGGGGCTTACTGGGAGGTCCAGGCAGGTTAAAAAGGGTTTGAGGGAGTGCAGAAGCGTTGTTGGTGTTCTGTAGGGCATCGTCTGGGGGTGTCAGGGTGTTGGGGGAGTTCTGAAGGGTTGAAGAATCCAATTGAAGTGTGCCAAAAGGTATAAGGTGGGAATTGGGTTTTGTAGGGGTGTGTCATGAGTACGGGGGACTCTAGGGGCTTACTGGGAGGTCCAGGCAGGTTAAAAAGGGTTTGAGGGTGTGCAGAAGTGTCGTTAGTATTCCGTAGGGCATTGTCTGGCTCTCTCAGGGTTTTTGGGGGTTTGTGAAGGGTCGTAGAATCAAATTGTAGTGTGCAAAAGGGACGAGCTGGGAACTGGGTTTTGGGGTGGGAGGCATGGGTACGGAGAGCTCTGGGGGCTGACTGGGAGGCCCAGGCAGGCTAGAAAGTGTTTGAGGGAGTGCAGAGGTTTTCTTCTTATTCCATAGGGCTTTGTCTGAGGGTGTCAGGGTTTTGGGGAGGTCGTGAAGGGTCGTAGAATCAAAGTGTAGTGTGGCAAAAGGGACGAGATGGGAACTGGGTTTTGGGGTGGGGGCATGGGTACGGGGAGGTCTAGGGGCTGACTGGGAGGTCCAGGCAGGTTAAAAAGGCTTTGAGGGAGTGCAGAAGCCTTGTAAGTATTCTGTAGGGCTTCGTCTGGGTGTGTCAGGGTTTTGGGGGAGTTCTGAAGGGTCATAGAATCGAATTGTAGTGTGCCAAAAGGGACAAGGAGGGAGCTGGCTTTGGGGGGGGGGGATCATGGGTACGGGGGGCTCTAGGGGCTGACTGGGAGGTCCAGGCAGGTTAAAAAGGGTTTGAGGGTGTGCAGAACTATCGTTAGTATTCCGTAGGGCATTGTCTGGCTCTCTCAGGGTTTTCTGATGTCGTGAAGGGTCGTAGAATCAAATTGTAGTGTGCAAAAGGGATGAGCTGGGAACTAGGTTTGGTGGGGGGGTGGGGCATGTATTCGATTGGCTCTGGGGTGTGACAAGGAGGTGCAGGCAGGTTAAAAAGAGTTTGAGGGTGTGCAAAAGTGTTGTTAGTATTCCGTAGGGCTTCATCTGGGGCTGTCAGTGTTTTGGGGGTGTCATGAAGGGTTGTAGAATCAAATTTTTGTGTGCCAAATGGGACGATGTGGGAGTTTGTTTTGGGGGGGGGGCATGGGTACGGTGGCCTCTGGGAGCTGACTGGGAGGTCCAGGCAGGTTAAAAAGGGTTTGAGGGTGTGCAGAAGCGTTGCAAGTATTCTGTGGGGCATCGTCTGGGGGTGTCAGGGTTTTGGGGGAGTTCTGAAGGCTCGTAGAATCGAATTGTAGTGTGCCAAAAGGGACAAGGTGGGAATTGGGTTTTGTAGGGGGGGGTCATGAGTACGGGGGGCTCTAGGGGCTTACTGGGAGGTCCAGGCTGGTTAAAAAGGGGTGAGGGTGTGCAGAAGTGTCGTTAGTATTCCGTAGGGCATTGTCTGGCTCTCTCAGGGTTTTTGAGGGGTTGTGAAGGGTCGTAGAATCAAATTGTAGTGTGCAAAATGGACGAGCTGGGAACTGGGTTTTGGGGTGGGGGGCATGGGTACGGAGAGCTCTGGGAGCTGACTGGGAGGTCCAGGCAGGCTAGAAAGTGTTTGAGGGAGTGCAGTGGTTTTCTTCTTATTCCATAGGGCTTTGTCTGAGGGTGTCAGGGTTTTCGGGAGGTCGTGAAGGGTCGTAGAATCAAAGTGTAGTGTGCCAAAAGGGACGAGATGGGAACTGGGTTTTGGGGTGGGGGCATGGGTACAGGGAGGTCTAGGGGCTGACTGGGAGGTGCAGGCAGGTTAAAGAGGGTTTGAGGGAGTGCAGAAGCATTGTAAGTATTCTGTAGGGCTTCGTCTGGGGGTGTCAGGGTTTTGGGGGAGTTCTGAAGGGTCATAGAATCGAATTGTAGTGTGCCAAAAGGGACAAGGTGGGAATTGGGTTTTGTAGGGGGGGTCGTGGGTACGGGGGCTCTAGGGGCTGACTGGGAGGTCCAGGCAGGTTAAAGAGAGTTTGAGGGTGTGCAGAAGTGTCGTTAGTATTCCGTAGTGCATTGTCTGGCTCTCTCAGGGTTTTAGTGATGTCGTGAAGGGTCGCAGAATCAAATTGTAGTGTGCAAAAGGGATGATCTGGGAACTGGTTTTGGGGGCGGGGCATGTATTCGATTGGCTCTGGGGTGTGACAGGGAGGTGCAGGCAGGTTAAAAAGAGTTTGAGGGTGTGCAGAAGTGTCGTTAGTATTCCGTAGGGCTTCATCTGGGGCTGTCAGTGTTTTGGGGGTGTCGTGAAGGGTTGTAGAATCAAATTTTTGTGTGCCAAATGGGACGAGGTGGGATCTTGTTTTGGGGGTGGGGGGCATGGGTACGGGGGGCTCTAGGAGCTGACTGGGAGGTCCAGGCAGGTTAAAAAGGGTTTGAGGGTGTGCAGAAGCATTGTAAGTATTCTGTAGGGCATCGTCTGGGGGTGTCAGGGTTTTGGGGGAGTTCTGAAGGGTCGTAGAATCGAATTGTAGTGCGCCAAAAGGAAGAAGGTGGGAATTGGGTTTTGTAGGGGGGGTCATGAGTACAGGGGGCTCTAGGGTCTTACTGGGAGGTCCAGGCAGGTTAAAAAGGGTTTGAGGGTGTGCAGAAGTGTCGTTAGTATTCCGTAGGGCATTGTCTGGCTCTCTCAGAGTTTTTGGGGGGTTGTGAAGGGTCGTAGAATCAAATTGTAGTGTGCAAAAGGGACGAGCTGGGAACTGGGTTTTGGGGTGGGGGGCATGGGTACGAGGAGCTATGGGGGCTGACTGGGAGGTCCAGGCAGGCTAGAAAGTGTTTGAGGGAGTGCAGAGGTGTCGTTACTATTCCATAGGGCATTGTCTGGGTCTCTCAGGGTTTTTGTGGTTTTGTGAAGGGTCGTAGAATCAAATTGCAGTGTGCAAAAGGGACGAGCTGGGAACTGGGTTTTGGGGTGGGGGGCATGGTTATGGGGGGCTCTGGGGCTGACTGGGAGGTCCAGGCAGGTTAAAGTGGGTTTGAGGGAGTGCAGAAGCATTGTAAGTATTCTGTAGGGCTTCGTCTGGGGTGTCAGGGTTTTGGGGAGTTCTGAAGGGTCATAGAATCGAATTGTAGTGTGCCAAAAGGACAAGGTGGGAGCTGGTTTTGGGGAGGGGTCATGGGTACGGGGGGCTCTTGGGGCTGACTGGGAGGTCCAGGCAGGTTAAAGAGTGTTTGAGGGTGTGCAGAAGTGTCGTTAGTATTCCGTAGGGCATTGTCTGGGTCTCTCAGGGTTTTTGTGATGTCGTGAAGGGTCGTAGAATCAAATTGTAGTGTGCAAAAGGGATGAGCTGGGAACTGGGTTTTGGGGTGGGGGGGCATGTATTCGATTGGCTCTGGGGTGTGACAGGGAGGTGCAGTCAGGTTAGAAAGAGTTTGAGGGTGTGCAGAAGTGTCGTTAGTATTCGTAGGGCTTCATCTGGGGCTGTCAGTGTTTTTGGGGTGTCGTGAAGGGTTGTAGAATCAAATTTTGTGTTCCAAATGGGACGAGGTGGCAGCTTGTTTTGGGGTGGGAGGCATGGGTACGGTGGGCTCTGGGAGCTGACTGGGAGGTCCAGGCAGGTTAAAAAGGGTTTGAGGGTGTGCAGAAGCATTGTAAGTATTCTGTAGGGCATCGTCTGGGGGTGTCAGGGTTTTGGGGGAGTTCTGAATTTGTCGTAGAATCGAATTGTAGTGTGGCAAAAGGGACAAGGTGGGAATTGGGATTTGTAGGGGGGGGTCATGAGTACGGCGGGCTCTAGGGGCTTACTGGGAGGTCCAGGCAGGTTAAAAGGGTTTGAGGGTGGTGCAGAAGTGTCGTTAGTATTCCGTAGGGCATTGTCTGGCTCTCTCAGGGTTTTGGGGGTTGTGAAGGGTCGTAGAATCAAATTGTAGTGTGCAAAAGGGACGAGCTGGGAACTGGGTTTTGGGGTGGGGGGCATGGGTACGTGGAGCTCTGGGGGCTGACTGGGAGGTCCAGGCAGGCTAGAAAGTGTTTGAGGGAGTGCAGAGGTGTCGTTAGTATTCCGTAGGGCATTGTCTGGCTCTCTCAGGGTTTTGGGGAGGTTGTGAAGGGTCGTAGAATCAAAGTGTAGTGTGCAAAAGGACGAGCTGGGAACTGGGTTTGGGGTGGGGGCATGGTTATGGGGAGCTCTGGGGGCTGACTGGGAGGTGCAGGCAGTTTAAAGAGGGTTTGGGGGAGTGCAGAAGCGTTGTAAGTATTCTGTAGGGCTTCGTCTGGGGGTGTCAGGGTTTTGGGGAGTTCTGAAGGGTCATAGAATCGAATTGTAGTGTGCCAAAAGGGACAAGGAGGGAGCTGGCTTTGGGGGGGGGGGATCATGGGTACGGGGGGCTCTAGGGGCTGACTGGGAGGTCCAGGCAGGTTAAAGAGGGTTTGAGGGTGTGCAGAACTATCGTTAGTATTCCGTAGGGCATTGTCTGGCTCTCTCCGGTTTTGTGATGTCGTGAAGGGTCGTAGAATCAAATTGCAGTGTGCAAAAGGGATGAGCTGGGAACTAGGTTTTTGGGGGGGGGCATGTATTCGATTGGCTCTGGGGTGTGACAGGGAGGTGCAGGCAGGTTAAAAAGAGTTTGAGGGTGTGCAGAAGTGTCGTTAGTATTCCGTAGGGCTTCATCTGGGGCTGTCAGTGTTTTGGGGGTGTCATGAAGGGTTGTAGAATCAAATTTTTGTGTGCCAAATGGGACGAGGTGGGAGTTTGTTTTGGGGGGGGGGCATGGGTATGGTGGCCTCTGGGAGCTGACTGGGAGGTCCAGGCAGGTTAAAAAGGGTTTGAGGGTATGCAGAAGCATTGTAAGTATTCTGTAGGGCATCGTCTGGGGGTGTCAGGGTTTTGGGGGAGTTCTGAAGGCTCGTAGAATCGAATTGTAGTGTGCCAAAAGGGACAAGGTGGGAATTGGGTTTTGTAGGGGGGGGTCATGAGTACGGGGGGCTCTAGGGGCTTACTGGGAGGTCCAGGCTGGTTAAAAAGGGTTGAGGGTGTGCAGAAGTGTCGTTAGTATTCCGTAGGGCATTGTCTGGCTCTCTCAGGGTTTTTGGGGGGTTGTGAAGGGTCGTAGAATCAAATTGTAGTGTGCAAAATGGACGAGCTGGGAACTGGGTTTTGGGGTGGGGGGCATGGGTACGGAGAGCTCTGGGAGCTGACTGGGAGGTCCAGGCAGGCTAGAAAGTGTTTGAGGGAGTGCAGTGGTTTCTTCTTATTCCATAGGGCTTTGTCTGAGGGTGTCAGGGTTTTGGGGAGGTCGTGAAGGGTCGTAGAATCAAAGTGTAGTGTGCCAAAAGGGACGAGATGGGAACTGGGTTTTGGGGTGGGGGCATGGGTACAGGGAGGTCTAGGGGCTGACTGGGAGGTGCAGGCAGGTTAAAGAGGGTTTGAGGGTGTGCAGAAGCATTGTAAGTATTCTGTAGGGCTTCGTCTGGGGGTGTCAGGGTTTTGGGGGAGTTCTGAAGGGTCATAGAATCGAATTGTAGTGTGCCAAAAGGGACAAGGTGGGAATTGGGTTTTGTAGGGGGGGTCGTGGGTACGGGGGCTCTAGGGGCTGACTGGGAGGTCCAGGCAGGTTAAAGAGAGTTTGAGGGTGTGCAGAAGTGTCGTTAGTATTCCGTAGTGCATTGTCTGGCTCTCTCAGGGTTTTAGTGATGTCGTGAAGGGTCGCAGAATCAAATTGTAGTGTGCAAAAGGGATGATCTGGGAACTGGTTTTGGGGGGGGGGCATGTATTCGATTGGCTCTGGGGTGTGACAGGGAGGTGCAGGCAGGTTAAAAAGAGTTTGAGGGTGTGCAGAAGTGTCGTTCGTATTCCGTAGGGCTTCATCTGGGGCTGTCAGTGTTTTGGGGGTGTCGTGAAGGGTTGTAGAATCAAATTTTTGTGTGCCAAATGGGACGAGGTGGGATCTTGTTTTGGGGGTGGGGGGCATGGGTACGGGGGGCTCTAGGGCCTGACTGGGAGGTCCAGGCAGGTTAAAAAGGGTTTGAGGGTGTTCAGAAGCATTGTAAGTATTCTGTAGGGCATCGTCTGGGGGTGTCAGGGTTTTGGGGGAGTTCTGAAGGGTCGTAGAATCGAATTGTAGTGCGCCAAAAGGGAGAAGGTGGGAATTGGGTTTTGTAGGGGGGGTCATGAGTACAGGGGGCTCTAGGGTCTTACTGGGAGGTCCAGGCAGGTTAAAAAGGGTTTGAGGGTGTGCAGAAGTGTCGTTAGTATTCCGTAGGGCATTGTCTGGCTCTCTCAGAGTTTTTGGGGGGTTGTGAAGGGTCGTAGAATCAAATTGTAGTGTGCAAAAGGGACGAGCTGGGAACTGGGTTTTGGGGTGGGGGGCATGGGTACGAGGAGCTCTGGGGGCTGACTGGGAGGTCCAGGCAGGCTAGAAAGTGTTTGAGGGAGTGCAGAGGTGTCGTTACTATTCCATAGGGCATTGTCTGGGTCTCTCAGGGTTTTTGTGGTTTTGTGAAGGGTCGTAGAATCAAATTGCAGTGTGCAAAAGGGACGAGCTGGGAACTGGGTTTTGGGGTGGGGGGCATGGTTATGGGGGCTCTGGGGGCTGACTGGGAGGTCCAGGCAGGTTAAAGTGGGTTTGAGGGAGTGCAGAAGCATTGTAAGTATTCTGTAGGGCTTCGTCTGGGGGTGTCAGGGTTTTGGGGGAGTTCTGAAGGGTCATAGAATCGAATTGTAGTGTGCCAAAAGGGACAAGGTGGGAGCTGGTTTTGGGGAGGGGTCATGGGTACGGGGGGCTCTTGGGGCTGACTGGGAGGTCCAGGCAGGTTAAAGAGGGTTTGAGGGTGTGCAGAAGTGTCGTTAGTATTCCGTAGGGCATTGTCTGGCTCTCTCAGGGTTTTTGTGATGTCGTGAAGGGTCGTAGAATCAAATTGTAGTGTGCAAAAGGGATGAGCTGGGAACTGGGTTTTGGGGTGGGGGGGGGGGAATGTGTTCGATTGGCTCTGGGGTGTGACAGGGAGGTGCAGTCAGGTTAGAAAGAGTTTGAGGGTGTGCAGAAGTGTCGTCAGTATTCCGTAGGGCTTCATCTGTGGCTGTCAGTGTTTTGGGGGTGTCGTGAAGGGTTGTAGAATCAAATTTTTGTGTTCCAAATGGGACGAGGTGGCAGCTTGTTTTGACGGTGGGAGGCATGGGTACGGTGGGCTCTGGGAGCTGACTGGGAGGTCCAGGCAGGTTAAAAAGGGTTTGAGGGTGTGCAGAAGCATTGTAAGTATTCTGTAGGGCATCGTCTGGGGGTGTCAGGGTTTTGGGGGAGTTCTGAATTTGTCGTAGAATCGAATTGTAGTGTGCCAAAAGGGACAAGGTGGGAATTGGGTTTTGTAGGGGGGGGTCATGAGTACGGGGGGCTCTAGGGGCTTACTGGGAGGTCCAGGCAGGTTATAAAGGGGTGAGGGTGTGCAGAAGTGTCGTTAGTATTCCGTAGGGCATTGTCTGGCTCTCTCAGGGTTTTTGGGGGGTTGTGAAGGGTCGTAGAATCAAATTGTAGTGTGCAAAATGGACGAGCTGGGAACTGGGTTTTGGGGTGGGGGGCATGGGTACGGGGAGCTCAGGGGGCTGACTGGGAGGTCCAGGCAGGCTAGAAAGTGTTTGAGGGAGTGCAGAAGTTTTCTTCTTATTCCATAGGGCTTTGTCTGAGGGTGTCAGGGTTTTGGGGAGGTCGTGAAGGGTCGTAGAATCAAAGTGTAGTGTGCCAAAAGGAACGAGATGGGAACGGGGTTTTGGGGTGGGGGCATGGGTACAGGGAGGTCTAGGGGCTGACTGGGAGGTCCAGGCAGGTTAAAGAGGGTTTGAGGGAGAGCAGAAGCATTGTAAGTATTCTGTAGGGCTTCGTCTGGGGGTGTCAGGGTTTTGGGGGAGTTCTGAAGGGTCATAGAATCGAATTGTAGTGTGCCAAAAGGGACAAGGTGGCAATTGGGTTTTGTAGGGGTGGTCGTGGGTACGGGGGGCTGTGGGAGCTGACTGGGAGGTCCAGGCAGGTTAAAGAGGGTTTGAGGGTGTGCAGAAGTGTCGTTAGTATTCCGTAGGGCATTGTCTGGCTCTCTCAGGGTTTTAGTGATGTCGTGAAGGGTCGTAGAATCAAACTGTAGTGTGCAAAAGGGATGAGCTGGAAACTGGGTTTTTGGGTGGGGGGGGGGAATGTGTTCGATTGGCTCTGGGGTGTGACAGGGAGGTGCAGTCAGGTTAGAAAGTGTTTGAGGGTGTGCAGAAGTGTCGTTAGTATTCCGTAGGGCTTCATCTGTGGCTGTCAGTGTTTTGAGGGTGTCGTGAAGGGTTGTAGAATCAAATTTTTGTGTTCCAAATGGGACGAGGTGGGAGCTTGTTTTGGGGGTGGGAGGCATGGATACGGTGGGCTCTGGGAGCTGACTGGGAGGTCCAGGCAGGTTAAAAAGGGTTTGAGGGTGTGCAGAAGCATTGTAAGTATTCTGTAGTGCATCGTCTGGGGGTGTCAGGGTTTTGGGGGAGTTCTGAATTTGTCGTAGAATCGAATTGTAGTGTGGCAAAAGGGACAAGGTGGGAATTGGGTTTTGTAGGGGGTCATGAGTACGGGGGGCTCTAGGGGCTTACTGGGAGGTCCAGGCAGGTTAAAAAGGGTTTGAGGGTGTGCAGAAGTGTCGTTAGTATTCCGTAGGGCATTGTCTGGCTCTCTCATGGTTTTTGGGGGGTTGTGAAGGGTCGTAGAATCAAATTGTAGTGTGCAAAAGGGACGAGCTGGGAACTGGGTTTTGGGGTGGGGGGCATGGGTACGGGGAGCTCTGGGGGCTGACTGGGAGCTCCAGGCAGGCTAGAAAGTGTTTGAGGGAGTGCAGAGGTGTCGTTAGTATTCTGTGGGGCATTATCTGGCTCTCTCAGGGTGTTGGGGAGGTCGTGAAGGGTTGTAGAATCAAAGTGTAGTGTGGAAAAAGGGACGAGCTGGGAACTGGGTTTTGGGGTGGGGGCATGGGTACAGGGAGGTCTAGGGGCTGACTGGGAGGTCCAGGCAGTTTAAAGAGGGTTTGAGGGAGTGCAGAAGCGTTGTAAGTATTCTGCAGGGCATCGTCTGGGGGTGTCAGGGTTTTGGGGGAGTTCTGAAGGGTTGTACAATCGAACTGTACTGTGCCAAAAGGGACAAGGTGGGAATTGGGTTTTGTAGGGGGTAATGAGTACAGGGGGCTCTGGGAGCTGACTGGGAGGTCCAGGCAGGTTAAAAAGGGTTTGAGGGAGTGCAGAAGCGTTGTAAGTATTTGCAGGGCTGTCTGGGGGTGTCAGGGTTTTGGGGAGTTCTGAAGGGTTGTACAATCGAACTGTCTGGGGACAAGGTGGTCAGGGTTTTAGGGGGGAGTTCTGAACTGGGAGGTCAGGCAGGTTAAAAAGGGTTTGAATCAGAATTGTGAAGTATTCTGTAGGGTGTCTGGGGTGTCAGGGTTTTGGGGAGTTCTGAAGGGTCATAGAATCAAATTGTAGTGTGCAAAAGGACAAGGTGGGAGCTGGTTTTGGGGGGCATGGCTACGGGGGCTCTAGGGGCTGACTGGGAGGTCCAGGCAGGTTAAAGAGTGTTTGAGGTGTGCAGAAGTGTCGTTTGTATTCCGTAGGGCTTCATCTGGGGCTGTCAGTGTTTTGGGGTGTCGTGAATGGTCGTAGAATCAAATTTTTGTGTGCCAAATGGGACGAGGTGGGAGGGTGTTTTGGGGGGGGGCGTCATGGGTACGGGGGCTCTGGGAGCTGATTGGAACATCCAGGCTGGTTAAAAAGGGTTTGAGGGTGTGCAGAAGTGTCGTTAGTATTCCGTAGGGCATTGTCTGGCTCTCTCAGGGTTTTTGGGGGGTTGTGAAGGGTCGTAGAATCAAATTGTAGTGTGCAAAATGGACGAGCTGGGAACTGGGTTTTGGGGTGTGGGTCATGGGTACGGGGAGCTCTGGGGGCTGACTGGGAGGTCCAGGCAGGCTAGAAAGTGTTTGAGGGAGTGCAGAGGTGTCGTTAGTATTCCGTAGGGCATTGTCTGGGTCTCTCAGGGTTTTTGTGATGTCGTGAAGGGTCGTAGAATCAAATTGTAGTGTGCAAAAGGGATGAGCTGGGAACTGGGTTTGGTGGGGCGGGGGGGCATATATTTGGTTGGCTCTGGGGTGTGACAGGTTGGTGCAGGCAGGTTAAAAAGAGTTTGAGGGTGTGCAGAAGTGTCGTTAGTATTCCGTAGGGCTTCATCTGGGGCTGTCAGTGTTTTGGGGGTGTCGTGAAGGGCTGTAGAATCAAATTTTTGTGTGCCAAATGGGACGAGGTGGGAGTTTGTTTTGGTTGGGGGGAGCATGGGTACGGGGGGCTCTGGGAGCTGACTGGGAGGTCCAGGCAGGTTAAAAAGGGTTTGAGGGTGTGCAGAAGCATTGTAAGTATTCTGTAGGGCATCGTCTGGGGTGTCAGGGTTTTGGGGAGTTCTGAAGGGTCGTAGAATCGAATTGTAGTGCGCCAAAAGGCACAAGGTGGGAATTGGGTTTTGTAGGGGGGGGTCATGAGTACGGGGACTGTAGAGGCTTACTGGGAGGTCCAGGCAGGTTAAAAGGGTTTGAGGGTGTGCAGAAGTGTCGTTAGTATTCCGTAGGGCATTGTCTGTCTCTCTCAGGGTTTTTGGGGGGTTGTGAAGGGTCGTAGAATCAAATTGTAGTGTGCAAAAGGGATGAGCTGGGAGCTGGGTTTGGTGGGGGTGGGGCATATATTTGATTGGCTCTGGGGTGTGACAGGGAGGTGCAGGCAGGTTAAAAGAGTTTGAGGGTGTGCAGAAGTGTCGTTAGTATTCCGTAGGGCTTCATCTGGGGCCGTCAGTGTTTTGGGGTGTCGTGAAGGGTTGTAGAATCAAAGTTTTGTGTGCCAAATGGGACGAGGTGGGAGTTTATTTTGGTGGGGGGGAGCATGGGTATGGGGGCTCTGGGATTGACTGGGAGGTCCAGGCAGGTTAAAAAGGGTTTGAGGGTGTGCAGAAGTGTCATTAGTATTCCGTAGGGCATTGTTTGGCTCTCTCAGGGGTTTTGGGGCGTTGTGAAGGGTCGTAGAATCAAATTGTAGTGTGCAAAAGGGACGAGCTGGGAACTGGGTTTTCGGGTGGGGGGCATGGGTATGGGGAGCTCTGGGGGCTGACTGGGAGGTCCAGGCAGGCTAGAAAGTGTTTGAGGGAGTGCAGAGGTGTCGTTAGTATTCCGTAGGGCATTGTCTGGGTCTCTCAGGGTTTTTGTGGGGTCGTGAAGTGTCGTAGAATCAAATTGTAGTGTGCAAAAGGGATGAGCTGGGAGCTGGGTTTGGTGGGGGGCATGTATTGGATTGGCTCTGGGGTGTGACAGGGAGGTGCAGGCAGGTTAAAAAGAGTTTGACGGTGTGCAGAAGTGTCGTCAGTATTCCGTAGGGCTTCATCTGGGGCTGTCAGTGTTTTGGGGGTGTCGTGAAGGCCTGTAGAATCACATTTTTGTGTGCCAAATGGGACGAGGTGGGAGTTTGTTTTGGTGGGGGGGAGCATGGGTACGGGGGGCTCTGGGAGCTGACTGGGAGGTCCAGGCAGGTTAAAAAGGCTTTGAGGGTGTGCAGAAGCATTGTAAGTATTCTGTAGGTCATCGTCTGGGGGTGTCAGGGATTGGGGGAGTTCTGAAGGGTCGCAGAATCGAATTCTAATGTGCCAAAAGATACAAGGTGGGAATTGGGTTTTGTAGGGGGTCATGGGTACGGGGGCTGTGGGAGCTGACTGGGAGGGCTTTGAGGGTGTGCAGAAGTGGTTAGCTGCATTGTCTGGCTCTGGGAGGTCCAGGAACAGGTGGGGGCATGGGTACAGGGGCTCTTGACTGGGAGGTCCAGGCAAAAGGGTTTGAGGGTGTGCAGAAGTGTCGTTAGTATTCCGTAGGGCATTGTCTGGCTCTCTCAGGGTTTTTGGGGCTTGTGAAGGGTTGTAGAATCAAATTGCAGGGGCATGTACGGAGAGGTCTAGGGGCTGACTGGGAGGTCCAGGCAAAAGGGTTTGAGCTGAAGGAATTCTGGTTTTGGGGTGGGGGCAGTTCTGGTCATAGAATCAATTGCAGTGTGCCAAAAGGGACAAGGTGGGAGAGGTCTGGGGCGGGGGTCTCTGGAGGCTGACTGGGAGGTCCAGGCAGGTTAAAAAGGGTTTGAGGGTGTGCAGAAGCGTCGTTAGTATTCCGTAGGGCATTGTCTGGCTCTCTCAGGGTTTTTGGGGGGTTGTGAAGGGTCGTAGAATCAAATTGCAGTGTGCAAAAGGGACGAGCTGGGAACTGGGTTTTGGGGTGGGGGGCATGGGTACGGGGAGCTCTGGGGGCTGACTGGGAGGTCCAGGCAGGCTGGAAAGTGTTTGAGGGTGTGCAGAGGTTTCGTTAGTATTCCGTAGGGCATTGTCTGGCTCTCTCAGGGTTTTTGTGGGGTCGTGAAGGGTCGTAGAATCAAATTGTAGTGTGCAAAAGGGATGAGGTGGGAGCTAGGTTTGGTGGGGGGGGGGCATGTATTTCATTGGCTCTGGGGTGTGACAGGGAGGTGCAGGCAGGTTAAAAAGAGTTTGAGGGTGTGCAGAAGTGTCGTTAGTATTCCGCAGGGCTTCATCTGGGGCTGTCAGTGTTTTGGGGGTGTCGTGAAGGGCTGTAGAATCAAATTTTTGTGTGCCAAATGGGACGAGGTGGGAGTTTATTTTGGGGGGGGGGTATGGGTACGGGGGGCTCTGGGAGCTGACTGGGAGGTCCAGGCAGGTTAAAAAGGGTTTGAGGGTGTGCAGAAGTGTCGTTAGTATTCCGTAGGGCATTGTCTGGCTCTCTCAGGGTTTTTGGGGGGTTGTGAAGGGTCGTAGAATCAAATTGTAGTATGCAAAAGGGACGAGCTGGGAACTGGGTTTTGGGGTGGGGGGCATGGGTACGGGGGGCTCTGGGAGCTGACTGGGAGGTCCAGGCAGGTTAAAAAGGGTTTGAGGGAGTGCAGAGGTTTCGTTAGTATTCCGTAGGGCATTGTCTGGCTCTCTCAGGGTTTTTGTGGGGTCATGAAGGGTCGTAGAATCAAATTGTAGTGTGCAAAAGGGACGAGCTGGGAACTGGGTTTTGGGGTGGGGGGCATGGGTACGGGGAGCTCTAGGGGCTGACTGGGAGGTCCAGGGAGGCTAGAAAGTGTTTGAGGGAGTGCAGAGGTGTCGTTAGTATTCCGTAGGGCATTGTCTGGCTCTCTCAGGGTTTTTGTGGGGTCGTGAAGGGTCATAGAATCAAATTGTAGTGTGCAAAAGGGATGAGGTGGGAGCTGGGTTTGGTGGGGAGGGGGGCATGTATTCGATTGGCTCTGGGGTGTGACAGGGAGGTGCAGGCAGGTTAAAAAGAGTTTGAGGGTGTGCAGAAGTGTCCTAAGTATTCCTTAGGGCTACATCTGGGGCTGTCAGTGTTTTGGGGGTGTCGTGTAGGGCTGTAGAATCAAAATTTTGTGTGCCAAATGGGACGAGGTCGGAGTTTGTTTTGGTTGGGGGGAGCATGGGTACGGGGGGTTCTGAGAGCTGACTGGGAGGTCCAGGCAGGTTAAAAAGGGTTTGAGGGTGTGCAGAAGTGTCGTTAGTATTCCGTAGGGCATTGTCTGGCTCTCTCAGGGTTTTTGTGATGTCGTGAAGAGTCGTAGAATCAAATTGCAGTGTGCAAAAGGGATGAGCTGGGAACTGGGTTTTGTAGGGGGGGGTCATGGGTACGGGTGGCTCTGGGACATGACTGGGAGGTCCAGGCAGGTTAAAAAGGCTTTGAGGGTGTGCAGAAGTGTCGTTAGTATTCCGTAGGGCATTGTCTGGCTCTCTCAGGGTTTTTGGGGGGTTGTGAAGTGTCGTAGAATCAAATTGTAGTGTGCAAAATGGATGAGCTGGGAACTGGGTTTTGGGGTGGGAGGCATGGGTATGGGGAGCTCTGGGGGCTGACTGGGAGGTCCAGGCAGGTTAAAAAGAGTTTGAGGGTGTGCAGAAGTGTCGTTAGTATTCTGTAGGGCATTGTCTGGGTCTCTCAGGGTTTTTGTGGGGTCGTGAAGGGTCGTAGAATCAAATTGTAGTGTGCAAAAGGGATGAGCTGGGAACTGGGATTGGGGGGGGGGGCATGTATTCGATTGGCTCTGGGGTGTGACAGGGAGGTGCAGGCAGGTTAAAAAGAGTTTGAGGGTGTGCAGAAGCGTTGTAAGTATTCTGTAGGGCATCGTCTGGGGGTGTCAGGGTTTTGGGGGAGTTCTGAAGGGTCGTAGAATCGAATTGTAGTGTGCCAAAAGGGACAAGGTGGGAATTGTGTTTTGTAGGGGGGGGTCATGGGTACGGGGTGCTCTGGGAATTGCCTGGGAGGTCCAGGCAGGTTAAAAAGGGTTTGAGGGTGTGCAGAAGTGTCGTTAGTATTCCGTAGGGCATTGTCTGGGTCTCTCAGGGTTTTTGTGGGGTTGTGAAGGGTCGTAGAATCAAATTGTAGTGTGCAAAAGGGATGAGCTGGGAGCTGGGTTTGGTGGGTGGGGGCATGTATTCGATTGGCTCTGGGGTGTGACAGGGAGGTGCAGGCAGGTTAAAAAGAGTTTGAGGGTGTGCAGAAGTGTCGTTAGTATTCCGTAGGGCTTCATCTGGGGCTGTCAGTGTTTTGGGGGTGTCGTGAAGGGCTGTAGAATCAAATTTTTGTGTGCCAAATGGGACGAGGTGGGAGTTAGTTTTGGGGCGGAGGAGCATGGGTACGGGGGGCTCTGGGAGCTGACTGGGAGGTCCAGGTAGGTTAAATAGGGTTTGAGGGAGTGCAGAAGCATTGTAAGTATTCTGTAGGGCTTCGTCTGGGGGTGCCAGGGTTTTGGGGGAGTTCTGAAGGGTCATAGAATCGAATTGTAGTGTGCCAAAAGGGACAAGGTGGGAGCTGGTTTTGGGGGTCATGGAGTGCAGGTGGGGGCTCTAGAGGGTGACTGGGAGGTCCAGGCAGGTTAAAGAGGGTTTGAGGGTGTGCAGACGTGTTGTTAGTATTCCGTAGGGCTTCATCTGGGGCTGTCAGTGTTTTGGGGGTGTCGTGAATGGTTGTAGAATCAAAGCGTAGTGTGCCAAATGCGGCGATGTGGGAGTTTGTTTTGGGGGGGGGTAATGGGTGCGGTGGGCTCTGGGAGCTGACTGGGAGGTCCAGGCAGGCTGGAAAGTGTTTGAGGGAGTGCAGAGGTGTCGTTAGTATTCCGTAGGGCTTCATCTGGGGCTGTCAGTGTTTTGGGGGTGTCGTGAAGGGTTGTAGAATCAAATATTTGTGTGCCAAATGGGACGAGGTGGGAGTTTGTTTTGGGGGGGGGGAGCATGGGTCCGGGGCCTCTGGAAGCTGACTGGGAGGTCCAGGCAGGTTAAAAAGGGTTTGAGGGTGTGCAGAAGCGTTGTAAGTATTCTGTAGGGCATCGTCTGGGGGTGTCAGGGTTTTGGGGGAGTTCTGAAGGGTCGTTGAATCGAATTCTAATGTGCCAAAAGGGACAAGGTGGGAATTGGGTTTTGTAGGGGGGAGTCATGGGTACGGGGTGCTCTGGGAGATGACTGGGAGGTCCAGGCAGGTTAAAAAGGGTTTGAGGGTGTGCAGAAGTGTCGTTAGTATTCCGTAGGGCATTGTCTGGGTCTCTCAGGTTTTTTGTGGGGTCGTGAAGCGTCGTAGAATCAAATTGTAGTGTGCAAAAGGGATGAGCTGGGAGCTGGGTTTGGTGGGGTGGGGGGCATGTATTCGATTGGCTCTGGGGTGTGACAGGGAGGTGCAGGCAGGTTCAAAAGAGTTTGAGGCTGTGCAGAAGTGTCGTTAGTATTCCGTAGGGCTTCATCTGGGGCTGTCAGTGTTTTGGGGGTGTCGTGAAGGGTTGTAGAATCAAATATTTGTGTACCAAATGGGACGAGATGGGAACTGGGTTTTGGGGTGGGGGCATGGGTACGGGGAGCTCTAGGGCCTGACTGGGTGGTCCAGACAGGTTAAAGAGGGTTTGAGGGAGTGCAGAAGTGTCATTAGTATTCTGTATGGCTTCATCTGGGGCTGTCAGTGTTTTGGGGGAGTTCTGAAGGGTCGTAGAATCAAATTGTAGTGTGCCAAAAGGGACAAGGTGGGAGCTGGTTTTGGGGGGGGGTCATGGGTACGGGCGGCTCTAGGGGCTGACTGGGAGGTCCAGGGAGGTTAAAGAGGGTTTGAGGGTGTGCAGAAGTGTCGTTGGTATTCCGTAGGGCATTGTCTGGCTCTCTCAGGGTTTTTGGGGGGTTGTGAAGGGTCGTAGAATCAAATTGTAGTGTGCAAAAGGGACGAGCTGGGAACTGGGTTTTGGGGTGGGGGGCATGGGTACGGGGAGCTCTGGGGGCTAACTGGGAGGTCCAGGCAGGTTAAAAAGGGTTTGAGGGTGTGGAGAAGCGTTGTAAGTATTCTGTAGGGCTTCGTCTGGGGGTGTGAGGGTTTTTGGGGAGTTCTGAAGGGTCATAGAAT
This sequence comes from Melanerpes aurifrons, assembly GCA_011125475.1. Classification (NCBI taxonomy): domain Eukaryota; kingdom Metazoa; phylum Chordata; class Aves; order Piciformes; family Picidae; genus Melanerpes; species Melanerpes aurifrons. The sequence continues at coordinate 91,116 of WWNC01000258.1, forward strand.
CGAATTGTAGTGTGCCAAAAGGGACAAGGTGGGAGCTGGTTTTGGGGGGGGGGCATGTGTACGGGGGTGTGGTGGTTTAGGCTGGGTGCTGGCCCGGCTGCCACTGCACAGAACACACCTGGGAGGTCCCTATGGGTGGGCCCAGCCCAGGGGGTGGTCACAGGCAGGTATGCAATCCCATAATGCCCTGCTCCCCTATAAAATGCCCATGCAGGGTCTCCACTCTCTCTATTGTCCCCAGCTGCAGCCTAGGTAAAATGGTGTGAGCCACCTCCCTTGGGCTGCCCAGGCCCAAGGCTGGGTTGGGGGGGAGGAAAGAGCCCTGGGGGGGGGGTTTGGCTGTACCCCCAGGTGGGGATGGGATGTTCTTGAGTATGTTTCTGGGATCTCTCTCTTTGTCACGGTGCTTGTGGTTCTCTGTAAAGCTTTCATTTGTGTTTGTTTTTTTTAAAATTGTTTTCCTATTTAAACTTTCCATCACTTTTGCAATCCCTTTGTCTGAGCCGTTGTTTCTGCCCGTGGTGGGGAGGGGGTTTACCCCAACCCATTACAGGAGGGCTCTAGGGGCTGACTGGGAGGTCCAGGCAGGTTAAAGAGGGTTTGAGGGTGTGCAGAAGTGTCGTTAGTATTCTGTAGGGCATTGTCTGGCTCTCTCAGGGTTTTTGTGGGGTCGTGAAGGGTCGTAGAATCAAATTGTAGTGTGCAAAAGGGATGAGCTGGGAACTGGGTTTGGTGGGGGCATGTATTCGATTGGCTCTGGGGTGTGACAGGGAGGTGCAGGCAGGTTAAAAAGAGTTTGAGGGTGTGCAGAAGTGTCGTTAGTATTCCGTAGGGCTTCATCTGGGGCTGTCAGTGTTTTGGGGGTGTCGTGAAGGGCTGTAGAATCAAATTTTTTTGTGTGCAAAATGGGACGAGGTGGGAGCTTGTTGGGGGGGGAGCATGGGTACGGGGGCTCTGGGAGCTGACTGGGAGGTCCAGGCAGGTTAAAAAGGTTTGAGGGTGTGCAGAAGTGTTTGTTAGTATTCTGTAGGGCATCGTCTGGGGTGTCAGGGTTTTGGGGAGTTCTGAAGGGTCGTAGAATCAAATAGTAGTGTGCCAAAAGGGACAAGGTGGGAACTGGGTTTTTTGGGGAGGGCATGGGTACAGGGGGCTCTGGGAGCTGACTGGGAGGTCCAGGCAGGTTAAAAAGGGTTTGAGGATGTGCAGAAGCGTTATAAGTATTCTGTAGGGCATCGTCTGGGGTGTCAGGTTTTGGGGAGTTCTGAAGGGTCGTAGAATCGAATTGTAGTGTGCCAAAAGGACAAGGTGGGAATTGGGTTTTTAGGGGGTCATGAGTACGGGGGCTCTAGGGGCTGACTGGGAGGTCCAGGCAGGTTAAAAGGGTTTGAGGGTGTGCAGAAGTGTCGTTAGTATTCTGTAGGGCATTGTCTGGCTCTCTCAGGGTTTTGGGGGTTGTGAAGGGTCGTAGAATCAAATTGTAGTGTGCAAAAAGGGACGAGCTGGGAACTGGGTTTTGGGGTGGGGGCATGGGTACGGGATTGGCTCTGGGGGCTGACTGGGAGGTCCAGGCAGGCTAGAAAGTGTTTGAGGGAGTGCAGTGGTGTTCTTAGTATTCCATAGGGCTTTGTCTGAGGGTGTCAGGGTTTTGGGAGGTCGTGAAGGGTCGTAGAATCAAAGTTTAGTGTGCCAAAATGGGACATGGGAACTGGGTTTTGGGGTGGGGGCATGGGTACAGGGGGTCTGGGGCTGACTGGGAGGTCCAGGCAGGTTAAAGAGGGTTTGAGGGTGTGCAGAAGCGTTGTAGGTATTCTGTAGGGCATCGTCTGGGGTGTCAGGGTTTTGGGGAGTTCTGAAGGGTCATAGAATCGAATTGTAGTGTGCCAAAAGGGACAAGGTGGGTATCGGGTTTTTTAGGGGGTCATGGGTACGGGGGTCTCTAGGGGCTGACTGGGAGGTCCAGGCTGGTTAAAAAGGGTTTGAGGGTGCGCAGAAGTGTTGTTAGTATTCTGTAGGGCATTGTCTGGCCCTCTCGGGGTTTTTGTGGGGTCGTGAAGGGTCGTAGAATCAAATTGTAGTGTGCAAAAGGGACGAGCTGGGAACTGGGTTTGGTGGGGGGGGGGGCATGTATTGGATTGACTGTGGGGTGTGACAGGGAGGTGCAGGCAGGTTAAAAAGAGTTTGAGGGTGTGCAGAAGTGTCGTTAGTATTCCGTAGGGCTTCATCTGGGGCTGTCAGTGTTTTGGGGGTGTCGTGAAGGGCTGTAGAATCAAATTTTTGTGTGCGAAATGGGACGAGGTGGGAGTTTGTTTTGGGGAGGAGCATGGGACGGGGGCTCTGGGAGCTGACTGGGAGGTCCAGGCAGGTTAAAAAGGGTTTGAGGGTGTGCAGAAGCGTTGTTAGTATTCCGTAGGGCATTGTCTGGCTCTCTCAGGGTTTTTGGGGTTGTGAAGGGTCGTAGAATCAAATTGTAGTGTGCAAAAGGGACGAGCTGGGAACTGGGTTTTGGGGTGGGGGGCATGGGTACGGGGTGCTCTGGGAGCTGACTGGGAGGTCCAGGCAGTCTAGAAAGTGTTTGAGGGAGTGCAGAGGAGTCGTTAGTATTCCGTAGGGCATTGTCTGTGTCTCTCAGGGTTTTTGGGGGGTTGTGAAGGGTCGTAGAATCAAATTGTAGTGTGCAAAAGGGACGAGCTGGGAACTGGGTTTTGGGGTGGGGGGCATGGGTACGGAGAGCTCTGGGGGCTGACTGGGAGGTCCAGGCAGGCTAGAAAGTGTTTGAGGGAGTGCAGTGGTGTTCTTCTTATTCCATAGGGCTTTGTCTGAGGGTGTCAGGGTTTTGGGGAGGTCGTGAAGGGTCGTAGAATCAAAGTGTAGTGTGCCAAAAGGCATGACATGGGAACTGGGTCTTGGGGTGGGGGCATGGGTACAGGGAGGTCTGGGGCTGACTGGGAGGTCCAGGCAGGTTAAAGAGGGTTTGAGGGTGTGCAGAAGCGTTGTGGAAGTATTACCGTAGGGCATCGTCTGGGGGTGTTAGGGTTTTGGGGAGTTCTGAAGGGTCATAGAATCGAATTGTAGTGTGCCAAAAGGGATAAGGTGGGTATCGGTTTTGTAGGGGGTCATGGGTACTGGGGGCTCTAGGTGCTGACTGGGCGGTCCAGGCTGGTTAAAGAGGGTTTGAGGTGTGCAGAAGTGTTGTTAGTATTCTGTAGGGCATTGTCTGGCTCTCTCAGGGTTTTTGGTGATGTCGTGAAGGGTTGTAGAATCAAATTGTAGTGTGCAAAAGGGATGAGCTGGGAACTGGGTTTGTGGGTGGGGGCATGTATTGATTGGCTCTGGGGTGTGACAGGGAGGTGCAGGCAGGTTAAAAGAGTTTGAGGGTGTGCAGAAGTGTCGTTAGTATTCCGTAGGGCTTCATCTGGGGCTGTCAGTGTTTTGGGGGTGTCGTGAAAGGCTGTAGAATCAAATTTTGTGTGCGAAATGGGACGAGGTGGGAGTTTGTTTTGGGGGAGCATGGGTATGGGGCTCTGGGAGCTGACTGGGAGGTCCAGGCAGGTTAAAAAGGCTTTGAGGGTGTGCAGAAGCGTTGTATGTATTCTGTAGGGCATCGTCTGGGGGTGACAGAGTTTGGGGGAGTTCTGAAGGGTCGTAGAATCGAATTGTAGTGTGCCAAAAGGACAAGGTGGGAATTGGGTTTTGTAGGGGGTCATGGGTACGGGGCTCTGGGAGATGACTGGGAGGTCCAGGCAGGTTAAAGAGTGTTTGAGGGTGTGCAGAAGTGTCGTTAGTATTCCGTAGGGCATTGTCTGGCCCTCTCAGGGTTTTTGTAATGTCGTGAAGGGTCGTAGAATCAAATTGTAGTGTGCAAATGGAACAAGCTGGGAACTGGGTTTTGGGGTGGGGGGCATGGGTACGGGGAGCTCTGGGGCTGACTGGGAGGTCCAGGCAGGCTAGAAAGTGTTTGAGGGAGTGCAGATGTGTCGTTAGTATTCCGTGGGGCATTGTCTGGTCTCTCAGGGTTTTTGTGTGGTCGTGAAGGGTCGTAGAATCAAATTGCAGTGTGCAAAAGGAACGAGCTGGGAACTGGGTTGGTGGGGTGGGGGCATGTATTCGATTGGCTCTGGGGTGTGACAGGGAGGTGCAGGCAGGTTAAAAAGAGTTTGAGGGTGTGCAGAAGTGTCATTAGTATTCCGTAGGGCTTCATCTGGGGCTGTCAGTGTTTTGGGGGTGTCGTGAAGTGTCGTAGAATCAAAGTGTTTTGTGCCAAATGGGACGAGGTTGGAACTGGGTTTTGGGGGGGGGGGTCATGGGTACGGTGGGCTCTGGGAGCTGACTGGGAGGTCCAGGCAGGGTAAAAAGGGTTTGAGGGTGTGCAGAAGCGTTGTAAGTATTCTGTAGGGCTTCGTCTTGGGGTGTCTGTGTTTTGGGGGAGTTCTGAAGGGTCGTAGAATCGAATTGTAGTGTGCCAAAATGGAGAAGGTGGGAATTGGGTTTTGTAGGGTGGGTTAAGAGTACGGGGGACTCTAGGGGCTTACTGGGAGGTCCAGGCAGGTTAAAAAGGGTTTGAGGGTGTGCAGAAGTGTCGTTAGTATTCCGTAGGGCATTGTCTGGCTCTCTCAGGGTTTTTGGGGGGTTGTGAAGGGTTGTAGAATCAAATTGTAGTGTGCAAAATGGACGAGCTGGGAACTGGGTTTGGGGTGGGGGGCATGGGTACGGGGAGCTCTGGGGGCTGACTGGGAGGTCCAGGCAGTCTAGAAAGTGTTTGAGGGAGTGCAGAGGAGTCGTTAGTATTCCGTAGGGCATTGTCTGGGTCTCTCAGGGTTTTGTGGGGTCGTGAAGGGTCGTAGAATCAAATTGTAGTGTGCAAAAGGGATGAGCTGGGAACTGGGTTTGAAGTGGGGGGGCATGTATTGATTGGCTCTGGGGTGTGACAGGGAGGTGCAGGCTGGTTAAAAGAGTTTGAGGTGTGCAGAAGTGTCGTTAGTATTCCGTAGGGCTTCATCTGGGGCTGTCAGTGTTTTGGGGTGTCGTGAAGGGCTGTAGAATCAAATTTTGTGTGCCAAATGGTACGAGGTGGGAGTTTGTTTTGGGGGAGCATGGGTAGTGGGGCTCTGGGAGCTGACTGGGAGGTCCAGGCAGGTTAAAAAGGGTTTGAGGGTGTGCAGAAGTGTCGTTAGTATTCCGTAGGGCATTGTCTGACTCTCTCAGGGTTTTTGGGGGGTTGTGAAGGGTCGTAGAATCAAATTGTAGTGTGCAAAAGGGACGAGCTAGGAACTGGGTTTTGGGGTGGGGGGCATGGGTACGGAGAGCTCTGGGGGCTGACTGGGAGGTCCAGGCAGGCTAGAAAGTGTTTGAGGGAGTGCAGTGGTGTTCTTCTTATTCCATAGGGCTTTGTCTGAGGGTGTCAGGGTTTTGGGGAGGTCGTGAAGGGTCGTAGAATCAAAGTGTAGTGTGCCAAAAGGCATGACATGGGAACTGGGTCTTGGGGTGGGGGCATGGGTACAGGGAGGTCTAGGGGCTGACTGGGAGGTCCAGGCAGGTTAAAGAGGGTTTGAGGGTGTGCAGAAGCGTTGTAAGTATACCGTAGGGCATCGTCTGGGGGTGTCAGGGTTTTGGGGGAGTTCTGAAGGGTCATAGAATCGAAATGTAGTGTGCCAAAAGGGATAAGGTGGGTATCGGGTTTTGTAGGGGGGGGTCATGGGTACGGGGGTCTCTAGGTGCTGACTGGGCGGTCCAGGCTGGTTAAAGAGGGTTTGAGGGTGCGCAGAAGTGTTGTTAGTATTCTGTAGGGCATTGTCTGGCCCTCTCGGGGTTTTTGTGATGTCGTGAAGGGTTGTAGAATCAAATTGTAGTGTGCAAAAGGGATGAGCTGGGAACTGGGTTTGGTGGGGGGGGGGGGGCATGTATTGGATTGGCTCTGGGGTGTGACAGGGAGGTGCAGGCAGGTTAAAAAGAGTTTGAGGGTGTGCAGAAGTGTCGTTAGTATTCCGTAGGGCTTCATCTGGGGCTGTCAGTGTTTTGGGGGTGTCGTGAAAGGCTGTAGAATCAAATTTTTGTGTGCGAAATGGGACGAGGTGGGAGTTTGTTTTGGGGGGGGGGAGCATGGGTACGGGGGGCTCTGGGAGCTGACTGGGAGGTCCAGGCAGGTTAAAAAGGGTTTCAGGGTGTGCAGAAGCGTTGTAAGTATTCTGTAGGGCATCGTCTGGGGGTGACAGAGTTTGGGGGAGTTCTGAAGGGTCGTAGAATCGAATTGTAGTGTGCCAAAAGGGACAAGGTGGGAATTGGGTTTTGTAGGGGGGGGTCATGGGTACGGGGGGCTCTGGGAGATGACTGGGAGGTCCAGGCAGGTTAAAGAGTGTTTGAGGGTGTGCAGAAGTGTCGTTAGTATTCCGTAGGGCATTGTCTGGCCCTCTCAGGGTTTTTGTGATGTCGTGAAGGGTCGTAGAATCAAATTGTAGTGTGCAAATGGAACAAGCTGGGAACTGGGTTTTGGGGTGGGGGGCATGGGTACGGAGAGCTCTGGGGGCTGACTGGGAGGTCCAGGCAGGCTAGAAAGTGTTTGAGGGAGTGCAGATGTGTCGTTAGTATTCCGTGGGGCATTGTCTGGGTCTCTCAGGGTTTTTGTGATGTCGTGAAGGGTCGTAGAATCAAATTGCAGTGTGCAAAAGGGACGAGCTGGGAACTGGGTTGGTGGGTGTGGGGGCATGTATTCGATTGGCTCTGGGGTGTGACAGGGAGGTGCAGGCAGGTTAAAAAGAGTTTGAGGGTGTGCAGAAGTGTCATTAGTATTCCGTAGGGCTTCATCTGGGGCTGTCAGTGTTTTGGGGGTGTCGTGAAGTGTCGTAGAATCAAAGTGTTTTGTGCCAAATGGGACGAGGTTGGAACTGGGTTTTGGGGGTCATGGGTACGGTGGGCTCTGGGAGCTGACTGGGAGGTCCAGGCAGGGTAAAAAGGCTTTGAGGGTGTGCAGAAGCGTTGTAAGTATTCTGTAGGGCTTCGTCTGGGGGTGTCTGTGTTTTGGGGGAGTTCTGAAGAGTCGTAGAATCGAATTGTAGTGTGCCAAAATGGAGAAGGTGGGAATTGGGTTTTGTAGGGTGGGTTAAGAGTACGGGGGACTCTAGGGGCTTACTGGGAGGTCCAGGCAGGTTAAAAAGGGTTTGAGGGTGTGCAGAAGTGTCGTTAGTATTCCGTAGGGCATTGTCTGGCTCTCTCAGGGTTTTTGGGGGGTTGTGAAGGGTTGTAGAATCAAATTGTAGTGTGCAAAATGGACGAGCTGGGAACTGGGGTTTTGGGGGCATGGGTACGGAGAGCTCTGGGGGCTGACTGGGAGGTCCAGGCAGGCTAGAAAGTGTTTGAGGGAGTGCAGAGGTGTTCTTCTCATTCCATAGTGGTTTGTCTGAGGGTGTCAGGGTTTGGGGAGGTCGTGAAGGGTCGTAGAATCAAAGTGTAGTGTGCAAAGGGACGAGATGGGAACTGGGTTTTGGGGTGGGGGCTTGGGTATGGGAGGTCTAGGGGCTGACTGGGAGGTCCAGGCAGGTTAAAGAGGGTTTGAGGGAGTGCAGAAGTGTTGTTAAGTATTCTGTAGGGCTTCATCTGGGGGTGTCAGGGTTTTGGGGAGTTCTGAAGGGTCATAGAATCAAATTGTAGTGTGCCAAATGGGACAAGGTGGGAGCTGGTTTTGGGGGTCATGGGTACGGGGGATCTAGGGGTTGACTGGGAGGTCCAGGCAGGTTAAAGAGGGTTTGAGGGTGTGCAGAAGTGTCGTTAGTATTCCGTAGGGCATTGTCTGGGTCTCTCAGGGTTTTGGGGGTCGTGAAGGGTCGTAGAATCAAATTGCAGTGTGCAAAAGGGATGAGCTGGGAACTGGGTTTGGTGGGGGTGGGGGGCATGTATTCGATTGGCTGTGGGGTGTGACAGGGAGGTGCAGGCAGGTTAAAAAGAGTTTGAGGGTGTGCAGAAGTGTCGTTAGTATTCTGTAGGGCTTCATCTGGGGCTGTCATTCTTTTGGGGGTGTCATGACGGTTGCAGAATCAAATTTTTGTGTCTCAAATGGGACGAGGTGGGAGTTTGTTTTGGGGGGGGGGGCATGGGTACGGTGGGCTCTGGGAGCTGACTGGGAGGTCCAGGCAGGTTAAAAAGGGTTTGAGGGTGTGCAGAAGCATTGTAAGTATTCTGTAGGGCATCGTCTGGGGGTGTAAGGGTTTTAGGGGAGTTCTGAAGGGTCGTAGAATCGAATTGTAGTGTGGCAAAAGGCACAAGGTGGGAATTGGGTTTTGTAGGGGGGGGTCATGAGTACGGGGGGCTCTGGGAGATGACTGGGAGGTCCAGGCAGGTTAAAAAGGCTTTGAGGGTGTGCAGAAGTGTCGTTAGTATTCCGTAGGGCATTGTCTGGCTCTCTCAGGGTTTTTGGGGGGTTGTGAAGGGTCGTAGAATCAAATTGTAGTGTGCAATTTGGACGAGCTGGGAACTGGGTTTTGGGGTGGGCGGCATGGGTACGGAGAGCTCTGGGGGCTGACTGGGAGGTCCAGGCAGGCTAGAAAGTGTTTGAGGGAGTGCAGAGGTGTTCTTCTCATTCCATAGTGGTTTGTCTGAGGGTGTCAGGGTTTGGGGAGGTCGTGAAGGGTCGTAGAATCAAAGTGTAGTGTGCCGAAAGGGACGAGATGGGAACTGGGTTTTGGGGTGGGGGCTTGGGTACGGGGAGGTCTAGGGGCTGACTGGGAGGTCCAGGCAGGTTAAAGAGGGTTTGAGGGAGTGCAGAAGCGTTGTAAGTGTTCTGTAGGGCTTCGTCTGGGGGTGTCAGGGTTTTGGGGGAGTTCTGAAGGGTCATAGAATCGAATTGTAGTGTGCCAAAAGGGACAAGGTGGGAGCTGGTTTTGGGGGGGGTCATGGGTACGGGGGGATCTAGGGGTTGACTGGGAGGTCCAGGCAGTTTAAAGAGGGTTTGAGGGTGTGCAGAAGTGTCGTTAGTATTCCGTAGGGCATTGGCTGGGTCTCTCAGGGTTTTTGTGGGGTCGTGAAGGGTCGTAGAATCAAATTGCAGTGTGCAAAAGGGATGAGCTTGGAACTGGGTTTGGTGGGGGTGGGGGGCATGTATTCGATTGGCTGTGGGGTGTGACAGGGAGGTGCAGGCAGGTTAAAAAGAGTTTGAGGGTGTGCAGATGTGTCGTTAGTATTCCGTAGGGCTTCATCTGGGGCTGTCAGTGTTTTGGGGGTGTCATGACGGTTGCAGAATCAAATTTTTGTGTCTCAAATGGGACGAGGTGGGAGTTTGTTTTGGGGGGGGGGGCATGGGTACGGTGGGCTCTGGGAGCTGACTGGGAGGTCCAGGCAGGTTAAAAAGGGTTTGAGGGTGTGCAGAAGCGTTGTAAGTATTCTGTAGGGCATCGTCTGGGGGTGTAAGGGTTTTGGGGGAGTTCTGAAGGGTCGTAGAATCGAATTGTAGTGTGGCAAAAGGGACAAGGTGGGAATTGGGTTTTGTAGGGGGGGGTCATGTGTACGGGGGGCTCTGGGAGATGACTGGGAGGTCCAGGCAGGTTAAAAAGGCTTTGAGGGTGTGCAGAAGTATCGTTAGTATTCCGTAGGGCATTGTCTGGCTCTCTCAGGGTTTTTGGGGGGTTGTGAAGGGTCGTAGAATCAAATTGTAGTGTGCAATTTGGACGAGCTGGGAACTGGGTTTTGGGGTGGGGGGCATGGGTACGGAGAGCTCTGGGGGCTGACTGGGAGGTCCAGGCAGGCTAGAAAGTGTTTGAGGGAGTGCAGAGGTGTTCTTCTTATTCCATAGGGCTTTGTCTGAGGGTGTCAGGGTTTTGGGGAGGTCGTGAAGGGTCGTAGAATCAAAGTGTAGTGTGCCAAAAGGGACGAGATGGGAACTGGGTTTTGGGGTGGGGGCATGGGTACAGGGAGGTCTAGGGGCTGACTGGGAGGTCCAGGCAGGTTAAATAGGGTTTGAGGGAGTGCAGCAGCGTTGTAAGTATTCTGTAGGGCTTCGTCTGGGGGTGTCAGGGTTTTGGGGGAGTTCTGAAGGGTCATAGAATCGAATTGTAGTGTGCCAAAATGGACAAGGTGGGAGCTGGTTTTGGGGGGGGGTCATGGGTACGGGGGGCTCTAGAGGCTGACTGGGAGGTCCAGGCAGGTTAAAGAGGGTCTGAGGGTGTGCAGAAGTGTTGTTAGTATTCCGTAGGGCTTCATCTGGGGCTGTCAGTGTTTTGGGGGTGTCGTGAAGGGTTGTAGAATCAAAGTGTAGTGTGACAAATGCGACGAGGTGGGAGTTTGTTTTTGGGGGGGTAATGGGTGCGGTGGGCTCTGGGAGCTGACTGGGAGGTCCAGGCAGGTTAAAAAGGGTTTGAGGGTGTGCAGAAGCATCGGAAGTATTCTGTAGGGCATCGTCTGGGGGTGTCAGGGTTTTGGGGGAGTTCTGAAGGGTCGTAGAATCGAATTGTAGTGTGCCAAAAGGGACAAGGTGGGAATTGGGTTTTTTAGGGGGGGGTCATGGGTACGGGGGGCTCTGGGAGCTGACTGGGAGGTCCAGGCAGGTTAAAGAGGTTTTGAGGGTGTGCAGAAGTGTCGTTAGTATTCCGTAGGGCATTGTCTGGCTCTCTCAGGGTTTTTGGGCGGTTGTGAAGGGTCGTAGAATCAAATGGTAGTGTGCAAAACGGACGAGCTGGGAACTGGGTTTGGGGTGGGGGGCATGGGTATGGGGAGCTCTGGGGGCTGACTGGGAGGTCCAGGCAGGCTAGAAAGTGTTTGTGGGAGTGCAGAGGTTTCGTTTGTATTCCTTAGGGCATTGTCTGGGTCTCTCAGGGTTTTTGTGTGGTCGTGAAGGGTCGTAGAATCAAATTGCAGTTTGCAAAGCGGATGAGCTGAAAACTGGGTTTGGTGGGGGGGGGGGGGCATGTGTTCGATTGGCTCTGGGGTGTGACAGGGAGGTGCAGGTAGATTAAAAAGAGTTTGAGGGTTTGCAGAAGTGTCGTTAGTATTCCATAGGGCTTCATCTGGGGCTGTCAGTGTTTTGGGGTGTCGTGAAGGGCTGTAGAATCAAAGTTTTGTGTGCCAAATGGTACGAGGTGGGAGTTTGTTTTGGGGGAGCATGGGGGGGGGGCTCTGGGAGCTGACTGGGAGGTCCAGGCAGGTTAAAAAGGGTTTGAGGGTGTGCAGAAGCGTTGTAAGTATTCTGTAGGGCATCGTCTGGGGGTGTCAGGGTTTTGGGGGAGTTCTGAAGGGTCGCAGAATCGAATTCTAATGTGCCAAAAGGGACAAGGTGGGAATTGGGTTTTGTAGGGGGGGGTCATGGGTACGGGGGGCTCTGGGAGCTAACTGGGAGGTCCAGGCAGGTTAAAGAGTGTTTGAGGGTGTGCAGAAGCGTTGTAAGTATTCCGTAGGGCACCGTCTGGGGGTGTCAGGGTTTTGGGGGAGTTCTGAAGGGTCATAGAATCGAATTGTAGTGTGCCAAAAGGGACAAGGTGGGAATTCGGTTTTGTAGGGGGGGTCATGAGTACGGGGGCCTCTAGGGGCTTACTGGGAGGTCCAGGCAGGTTAAAAAGGGTTTGAGGGTGTGCAGAAGTGTCGTTAGTATTCCGTAGGGCTTTGTCTGGCTCTCTCAGGGGTTTTGTGATGTCGTGAAGGGTCGTAGAATCAAATTGTAGTGTGCAAAATGGACGAGCTGGGAACTGGGTTTGGGGTGGGGGGCATGGGTACGGGGAGATCTGGGGGCTGACTGGGAGGTCCAGGCAGGCTAGAAAGTGTTTGAGGGAGTGCAGAGGTGTCGTTAGTATTCCGTAGGGCATTGTCTGGCCCTCTCAGGGTTTTTGTGATGTCGTGAAGGGTCGTAGAATCAAATTGTAGTGTGCAAAAGGGATTAACTGGGAACTGTGTTGGGGGGGGGGTGGCATGTATTCGGTTGGCTCTGGGGTGTGACAGGGAGGTGCAGGCAGGTTAAAAAGAGTTTGAGGGTGTGCAGAATTGTCGTTAGTATTCCGTAGGGCATCGTCTGTGGCTCTCTCAGAGTTTTTGGGGGGTTGTGAAGGGTCGTAGAATCAAATTATAGTGTGCAAAAGGGACGAGCTGGGAACTGGGTTTTGGGGTGGGGGGCATGGTTACGCGAGCTCTGGGAGCTGACTGGGAGGTCCAGGCAGGTTAAAGAGGGTTTGAGGGAGTGCAGAGGTGTCGTTAGTATTCCGTAGGGCATTGTCTGGGTATCTCAGGGTTTTGGGGGAGTCGTGAAGGGTCGTAGAATCAAATTGTAGTGTGCAAAAGGGATGAGCTGGGAACTGGGTTTGGGGGGGGGGGTTTATATATTTGGTTGGCTCTGGGGCCCGACTGGGAGGTGTAGGCAGGTTAAAAAGTGTTTGAGGGAGTGCAGTTGTGTCCTTAACTTTCCGTAGGGCTTCATCTGGGGCTGTCAGAGTTTTGGGGGTGTCGTGAAGGGTCGTAGAATCGAATTTTTCTGTGCCAAATGGGACGAAGCGGGAGGCTGTTTTGGGGGGGGGGGCATGGGTACGGTGGGCTCTGGGAGATGATTGGGACGTCCAGGCAGTTTAAAAAGGGTTTGAGGGTGTGCAGAAGTGTCATTAGTATTCCGTAGGGCATTGTCTGGGTCTCTCAGGGTTTTTGGGGGGTTGTGAAGGGTCGTAGAATCAAATTGTAGTGTGCAAAAGGGACGAGCTGGGAACTGGGTTTTGAGGTGGGGGGCATTGGTATGGGGAGCTCTGGGAGCTGACTGGGAGGTCCAGGCAGGCTAGAAAGTGTTTGAGGGAGTGCAGAGGTGTCGTTAGTATTCCGTGGGGCATTGTCTGGCTCTCTCAGGGTTTTTGTGGGGTCGTGAAGGGTCGTAGAATCAAATTGCAGTGTGCTAAATGGACGAGCTGGGAACTGGGTTTGGTGGGGGGGGGGGCATGTATTTGATTGGCTCTGGGGTGTGACAGGGAGGTCCAGGCAGGTTAAAAAGAGTTTGAGGGTGTGCAGAAGTGTCGTTAGTATTCCATAGGGCATTGTCTGGCTCTCTCAGGGTTTTTGTGATGTCGTGAAGGGTCATAGAATCAAATTGTAGTGTGCAAAATGGACGAGCTGGGAACTGGGTTTGGGGTGGGGGGCATGGGTACGGGGAGCTCTGGGGTCTGACTGGGAGGTCCAGGCAGGCTAGAAAGTGTTTGAGGGAGTGCAGAGGTGTTCTTCTTATTCCATAGGGCTTTGTCTGAGGGTGTCAGGGTTTTGGGGAGGTCATGAAGGGTCGTAGAATCAAAGTGTAGTGTGCCAAAAGGGACAAGATGGGAATTGGGTTTTTGGGTGGGGGCATGGGTACGGGGAGGTCTAGGGGCTGACTGGGAGGTACAGGCAGGATGAAGAGGGTTTGAGGGAGTACAGAAGCATTGTAAGTATTCTGTAGGGCTTCGTCTGGGGGTGTCAGGGTTTTGGGGGAGTTCTGAAGGGTCATAGAATCGAATTGTAGTGTGCCAAAAGGGATAAGGTGGGAATCGGGTTTTTTAGGGGGGGGTCATGGGTACGGGGGGCTCTAGGGGCTTACTGGGAGGTCCAGGCAGGTTAAAGAGGGTTTGAGGGTGTGCAGAAGTGTCGTTAGTATTCCGTAGGGCATTTTCTGGCTCTCTCAGGGGTTTTGTGATGTCGTGAAGGGTCGTAGAATCAAATTGTAGTGTGCAAAATGGACGAGCTGGGAACTGGGTTTTGGGGTGGGGGGCATGGGTACGGGGAGCTCTGGGGGCTGACTGGGAGGTCCAGGCAGGCTAGAAAGTGTTTGAGGGAGTGCAGAGGTGTCATTAGTATTCCGTAGGGCATTGTCTGGCCCTCTCAGGGTTTTTGTGATGTCGTGAAGGGTCGTAGAATCAAATTGTAGTGTGCAAAAGGGATTAACTGGGAACTGTGTTGGGGGCATGTATTCGGTTGGCTCTGGGGTGTGACAGGGAGGTGCAGGCAGGTTAAAAAGAGTTTGAGGGTGTGCAGAATTGTCGTTAGTATTCCGTAGGGCATCGTCTGTGGCTCTCTCAGAGTTTTTGGGGGGTTGTGAAGGGTCGTAGAATCAAATTATAGTGTGCAAAAGGGACGAGCTGGGAACTGGGTTTTGGGGTGGGGGGCATGGTTACGCGAGCTCTGGGAGCTGACTGGGAGGTCCAGGCAGGTTAAAGAGTTTAAGGTTAAAGGTTAAAGTGGGTGCCTCCCTGTCACGGGAGCTGCTCTTCTCCTCCCCTCCTCCCCCATGGCTCCCTTGCCCTGCTTTTTCAGGTTCCTGTCGCTGTTCAGCGTAGGAAGTTGCTCAGTAGAAGTGGAGAGGAGGAGGAGGGACAGGGTTTAATGGAGCAGCACAAGTTCTTCTGCCTGCACACCCAAGGGCAGATTAGAATGATTTTCACTTTTTCTCCTGGAATTGAGCTTTACCCTTCTCTTTATTTTATTTGTCTCTGGCAAGTGACAGGACTAGTAGCAAATTCATGATTCCTTGTCAGAATGGCTTGTCAGCGCTCTCCTTAAAGGTCATTTCAAGTGACTGAAGGGAAGAGATGCTCATGGTTACAGCCCTGTGCCTCTTGAAACACTGGTACATAATTCCAGTGCTGCCTGTGTGACTAAAGCTGGTGTGTTACAGGCCAGGTTGAACTGGTTGTACTGATTGATTGAAATCTGTTCATCTGGAAAATGTCAGTGGCGAAGGCAGCTGGTTTGAGGTTCAACTATTGCAGCTCTTCTGTGGAGACAAGACTGGGGACTGAGGGCTGTTTTTAATTGGTGGTTTGATAGAGTGTCTGCATCTAGGTAAGGATTCCAGTTGTCCTTCACTTTGAGAGTGATGGAGCACTGGAACAGGCTGCCCAGAGAAGTTGTGGAGCCTCTGTCTCTGGAGGCTTTCACAACCTGGCTGGATGTATTCCTGGGTGATTTACTCTGGGTCATCCCGCTCTAGCAGGGGATTGGACTAGATGATCTTCAGAGGTCCCTTCCGTCCCTCACCTTGCTGTGAAGTTTGAGGGAGTGCAGAGGTGTCGTTAGTATTCCGTAGGGCATTGTCTGGGTATCTCAGGGTTTTGGGGGTGTCGTGAAGGGTCGTAGAATCAAATTGTAGTGTGCAAAAGGGATGAGCTGGGAACTGGGTTTGGGGGGGGGGGTTTATGTATTTGGTTGGCTCTGGGGCCCGACTGGGAGGTGTAGGCAGGTTAAAAAGTGTTTGAGGGAGTGCAGTTGTGTCCTTAACTTTCCGTAGGGCTTCATCTGGGGCTGTCAGAGTTTTGGGGGTGTCGTGAAGGGTCGTAGAATCGAATTTTTCTGTGCCAAATGGGACGAAGCGGGAGGTTGTTTTGGGGGGGGGGGCAAGGTTACGGGGGGCTCTGGGAGCTGATTGGGACGTCCAGGCAGTTTAAAAAGGGTTTGAGGGTGTGCAGAAGTGTCATTAGTATTCCGTAGGGCATTGTCTGGGTCTCTCAGGGTTTTTGGGGGGTTGTGAAGGGTCGTAGAATCAAATTGTAGTGTGCAAAAGGGACGAGCTGGGAACTGGGTTTTGGGGTGGGGGGCATTGGTATGGGGAGCTCTGGGAGCTGACTGGGAGGTCCAGGCAGGCTAGAAAGTGTTTGAGGGAGTACAGAGGTGTCGTTAGCATTCCGTGGGGCATTGTCTGGCTCTCTCAGGGTTTTTGTGGGGTCGTGAAGGGTCGTAGAATTAAATTGCAGTGTGCTAAATGGACGAGCTGGGAACTGGGTTTGGTGGGGGGGGGGGCATGTATTTGATTGGCTCTGGGGTGTGACAGGGAGGTGCAGGCAGGTTAAAAAGAGTTTGAGGGTGTGCAGAAGTGTCGTTAGTATTCCGTAGGGCATTGTCTGGCTCTCTCAGGGTTTTTGTGGGGTCGTGAAGGGTCGTAGAATCAAATTGCAGTGTGCTAAAGGGATAAGCTGGGAACTGGGTTTGGTGAGGGGGGGGGGCATGTATTTGATTGGCTCTGGGCTGTGACAGGGAGGTGCAGGCAGGTTAAAAGGAGTTTGTGGGTGTGCAGAAGTGTCGTTAGTATTCCATAGGGCATTGTCTGGCTCTCTCAAGGTTTTTGTGATGTCGTGAAGGGTCGTAGAATCAAATTGTAGTGTGCAAAAGGGACGAGCTGGGAACTGGGTTTGGTGTGGGGGGCATGGGTACAGGGAGCTCTGGGGGCTGACTGGGAGGTCCAGGCAGGCTAGAAAGTGTTTGAGGGAGTGCAGAGGTGTCGTTAGTATTCCGTGGGGCATTGTCTGGCTCTCTCAGGGTTTTTGTGGGGTCGTGAAGGGTCGTAGAATCAAATTGTAGTGTGCAAAAGGGATGAGCTGGGAACTGGGTTTGGTGGGGCGGGGGGGCATGTATTTGGTTGGCTCTGGGGTGTGACAGGGAGGTGCAGGCAGGTTAAAAAGAGTTTGAGGGTGTGCAGAAGTGTTGTTAGTATTCCGTAGGGCTTCATCTGGGGCTGTCAGTGTTTTTAGGGTGTCGTGAAGGGTCGTAGAATCAAAGTGTAGTGTGCCAAAAGGGACGAGATGGGAACTGGGTTTTGGGGTGGGGGCATGGGTACGGGGAGGTCTAGGGGCTGACTGGGATTTCCTGGCAGGTTAAAGAGGGTTTGAGGGAGTGCAGAAGCGTTGTAAGTATTCTGTAGGGCTTCGTCTGGGGGTGTCAGGGTTTTGGGGGAGTTCTGAAGGGTCATAGAATCGAATTGTAGTGTGCCAAAAGGGACAAGGTGGGAATTGGGTTTTGTAGGGGGTCATGAGTACGGGGGCTCTAGGGGCTTACTGGGAGGTCCAGGCAGTTTAAAGAGGGTTTGAGGGTGTGCAGAAGTGTCGTTAGTATTCCGTAGGGCATTGTCTGGCTCTCTCAGGGTTTTGTGATGTCGTGAAGGGTCGTAGAATCAAATTGTAGTGTGCAAAAGGAAGACCTGGTAACTGGGTTTTTTTGGTGGGGGCATGTATTCGATTGGCTCTGGGTGTGACAGGGAGGTGCAGGCAGGTTAAAAGAGTTTGAGGGTGTGCAGAAGTGTCGTTAGTATTCCGTAGGGCTTCATCTGGGGTTGTCAGTGTTTTGGGGGTGTCGTGAAGGGTTGTAGAATCAAAGTTTTGCGTGCCAAATAGGACGAGGTGGGAGTTTGTTTTGGGGGCATGGGCATGGGGGGCTCTGGGAGCTGACTGGGAGGTCCAGGCAGGTTAAAAGGGTTTGAGGTGTGCAGAAGCATTGTAAATATTCTGTAGTGCATCGTCTGGGGGTGTCAGGGTTTTGGGGAGTTCTGAAGGGTCGTAGAATCGAATTGTAGCGTGCCAAAAGGACAAGGTGGCAATTGGGTTTTGTGGGGGTCATGGGTAATGGGGCTGTGGGAGCTGACTGGGAGGTCCAGGCAGGTTAAAAAGGGTTTGAGGGTGTGCAGAAGTGTCGTTAGTATTCCGTAGGGCATTGTCTGGCTCTCTCAGGGTTTTTGGGGGGTTGTGAAGGGTCGTAGAATCAAATTGTAGTTTGCAAAAGGGACGAGCTGGGAACTGGGTTTTGGGGTGGGGGGCATGGGTACGGGGAGCTCTGGGGGCTGACTGGGAGGTCCAGGCAGGCTAGAAAGTGTTTGAGGGAGTGCAGAGGTTTCGTTAGTATTCCGTAGGGCATTGTCTGGGTCTCTCAGGGTTTTTGTGGGGTCGTGAAGGGTCGTAGAATCAAATTGTAGTGTGCAAAAGGGACGAGCTGGGAACTGGGTTTTGGGGTGGGGGGCATGGGTACGGGGAGCTCTGGGGGCTGACTGGGAGGTCCAGGCAGGTTAAAAAGAGTTTGAGGGTGTGCAGAAGTGTCGTTGGTATTCTGTAGGGCATTGTCTGGCTCTCTCAGTGTTTTTGGGGGGTTGTGCAGGGTCGTAGAATCAAATTGTAGTGTGCAAAAGGGATGAGCTTGGAACTGGGTTTTGGGGTGAGGGGCATGGGTATGGGGAGCTCTGGGGGCTGACTGGGAGGTCCTGGCAGGTTAAAAAGAGTTTGAGGGTGTGCAGAAGTGTCGTTAGTATTCCGTAGGGCATTGTCTGGCTCTCTCAGGGTTTTTGGGGGGTTGTGAAGGGTTGTAGAATCAAATTGTAGTGTGCAAAAGGGACGAGCTGGGAACTGGGTTTGGGGTGGGGGCATGGGTACGGGGAGCTCTGGGGGCTGACTGGGAGGTCCAGGCAGGTTAAAAAGAGTTTGAGGGTGTGCAGAAGTGTCGTTGGTATTCTGTAGGGCATTGTCTGGCTCTCTCAGGGTTTTTGGGGGTCTGAAGGGTCGTAGAATCAAATTGCAGTGTGCTAAATGGACAAGCTGGGAACTGGGTTTGTGGGGGGCATGTATTTGATTGGCTCTGGGGCTGACAGGGAGGTGCAGGCAGGTTAAAAAGAGTTTGAGGGTGTGCAGAAGTGTCGTTAGTATTCCGTAGGGCATTGTCTGGCTCTCTCAGGGTTTTTGGGGGGTCGTGAAGGGTCGTAGAATCAAATTGTAGTGTGCAAAAGGAAAGGGATGAGCTGGGAACTGGGTTTTGTGAGGGGGCATGTATTTGATTGGCTCTGGGCTGTGACAGGGAGGTGCAGGCAGGTTAAAAGGAGTTTGAGGGTGTGCAGAAGTGTCGTTAGTATTCCATAGGGCATTGTCTGGCTCTCTCAAGGTTTTTGTGATGTCGTGAAGGGTCGTAGAATCAAATTGTAGTGTGCAAAAGGGACGAGCTGGGAACTGGGTTTGGTGTGGGGGGCATGGGTACGGGGAGCTCTGGGGGCTGACTGGGAGGTCCAGGCAGGCTAGAAAGTGTTTGAGGGAGTGCAGAGGTGTCGTTAGTATTCCGTGGGGCATTGTCTGGCTCTCTCAGGGTTTTTGTGGGGTCGTGAAGGGTCGTAGAATCAAATTGTAGTGTGCAAAAGGGATGAGCTGGGAACTGGGTTTGGGGGGGGGCATGTATTTGGTTGGCTCTGGGGTGTGACAGGGAGGTGCAGGCAGGTTAAAAAGAGTTTGAGGGTGTGCAGAAGTGTTGTTAGTATTCCGTAGGGCTTCATCTGGGGCTGTCAGTGTTTTTAGGGTGTCGTGAAGGGTCGTAGAATCAAAGTGTAGTGTGCCAAAAGGACGAGATGGGAACTGGGTTTTGGGGTGGGGGCATGGGTACGGGGAGGTCTAGGGGCTGACTGGGATTTCCAGGCAGGTTAAAGAGGGTTTGAGGGAGTGCAGAAGTTGTAAGTATTCTGTAGGGCTTGTCTGGGGTCTCTCAGGGTTTTGGGGAGTTCTGAAGGGTCATAGAATCAAATTGTAGTGTGCCAAAAGGGACAAGGTGGGAATTGGGTTTTGTAGGGGGTCATGAGTACGGGGGCTCTAGGGGCTGACTGGGAGGTCCAGGCAGTTTAAAGAGGGTTTGAGGTGTGCAGAAGTGTCGTTAGTATTCCGTAGGGCATTGTCTGGCTCTCTCAGGGTTTTTGTGATGTCGTGAAGGGTCGTAGAATCAAATTGTAGTGTGCAAAAAGGAAGACCTGGTAACTGGGTTTTTTTGATGGGGGCATGTATTGATTGGCTCTGGGGTGTGACAGGGAGGTGCAGGCAGGTTAAAAGAGTTTGAGGGTGTGCAGAAGTGTCGTTAGTATTCCGTAGGGCTTCATCTGGGGTTGTCAGTGTTTTGGGGTGTCGTGAAGGGTTGTAGAATCAAAGTTTTGTGTGCCAAATAGGACGAGGTGGGAGTTTGTTTTGGGGGGGGGCATGGGTAAGGGGGCTCTGGGAGCTGACTGGGAGGTCCAGGCAGGTTAAAAGGGTTTGAGGGTGTGCAGAAGCATTGTAAATATTCTGTAGTGCATCGTCTGGGGTGTCAGGGTTTTGGGGAGTTCTGAAGGGTCGTAGAATCGAATTGTAGCGTGCCAAAAGGGACAAGGTGGCAATTGGGTTTTTGTGGGGGTCATGGGTACGGGGGCTGTGGGAGCTGACTGGGAGGTCCAGGCAGGTTAAAAAGGGTTTGAGGGTGTGCAGAAGTGTCGTTAGTATTCCGTAGGGCATTGTCTGGCTCTCTCAGGGTTTTTGGGGGGTTGTGAAGGGTCGTAGAATCAAATTGTAGTTTGCAAAAGGGACGAGCTGGGAACTGGGTTTTGGGGTGGGGGCATGGGTACGGGGAGCTCTGGGGCTGACTGGGAGGTCCAGGCAGGCTAGAAAGTGTTTGAGGGAGTGCAGAGGTTTCGTTAGTATTCCGTAGGGCATTGTCTAGGTCTCTCAGGGTTTTTGTGGGGTCGTGAAGGGTCGTAGAATCAAATTGTAGTGTGCAAAAGGGACGAGCTGGGAACTGGGTTTTGGGGTGGGGGGCATGGGTACGGGGAGCTCTGGGGGCTGACTGGGAGGTCCAGGCAGGTTAAAAAGAGTTTGAGGGTGTGCAGAAGTGTCGTTGGTATTCTGTAGGGCATTGTCTGGCTCTCTCAGTGTTTTGGGGGTTGTGCAGGGTCGTAGAATCAAATTGTAGTGTGCAAAAGGGATGAGCTTGGAACTGGGTTTTGGGGTGAGGGGCATGGGTATGGGGAGCTCTGGGGCTGACTGGGAGGTCCTGGCAGGTTAAAAAGAGTTTGAGGGTGTGCAGAAGTGTCGTTAGTATTCCGTAGGGCATTGTCTGGCTCTCTCAGGGTTTTTGGGGGTTGTGAAGGGTTGTAGAATCAAATTGTAGTGTGCAAAAGGGACGAGCTGGGAACTGGGTTTTGGGGTGGGGGGCATGGGTACGGGGAGCTCTGGGGGCTGACTGGGAGGTCCAGGCAGGTTAAAAAGAGTTTGAGGGTGTGCAGAAGTGTCGTTGGTATTCTGTAGGGCATTGTCTGGCTCTCTCAGGGTTTTTGTGGGGTCATGAAGGGTCGTAGAATCAAATTGCAGTGTGCTAAATGGACGAGCTGGGAACTGGGTTTGGTGGGGGGGGGGCATGTATTTGATTGGCTCTGGGGTGTGACAGGGAGGTGCAGGCAGGTTAAAAAGAGTTTGAGGGTGTGCAGAAGTGTCGTTAGTATTCCGTAGGGCATTGTCTGGCTCTCTCAGGGTTTTTGTGGGGTCGTGAAGGGTCGTAGAATCAAATTGCAGTGTGCTAAAGGGATGAGCTGGGAACTGGGTTTGGTGAGGGGGGGGGGCATGTATTTGATTGGCTCTGGGCTGTGACAGGGAGGTGCAGGCAGGTTAAAAGGAGTTTTGGGTGTGCAGAAGTGTCGTTAGTATTCCATAGGGCATTGTCTGGCTCTCTCAAGGTTTTGTGATGTCGTGAAGGGTCGTAGAATCAAATTGTAGTGTGCAAAAAGGGACGAGCTGGGAACTGGGTTTGGTGTGGGGGCATGGGTACATGGGGAGCTCTGGGGGCTGACTGGGAGGTCCAGGCAGGCTAGAAAGTGTTTGAGGGAGTGCAGAGGTGTCGTTAGTATTCCGTGGGGCATTGTCTGGCTCTCTCAGGGTTTTTGTGGGGTCGTGAAGGGTCGTAGAATCAAATTGTAGTGTGCAAAAGGGATGAGCTGGGAACTGGGTTTGGTGGGGCGGGGGGGCATGTATTTGGTTGGCTCTGGGGTGTGACAGGGAGGTGCAGGCAGGTTAAAAAGAGTTTGAGGGTGTGCAGAAGTGTTGTTAGTATTCCGTAGGGCTTCATCTGGGGCTGTCAGTGTTTTTAGGGTGTCGTGAAGGGTCGTAGAATCAAAGTGTAGTGTGCCAAAAGGGACGAGATGGGAACTGGGTTTTGGGGTGGGGGCATGGGTACGGGGAGGTCTAGGGGCTGACTGGGATTTCCAGGCAGGTTAAAGAGGGTTTGAGGGAGTGCAGAAGCGTTGTAAGTATTCTGTAGGGCTTCGTCTGGGGGTGTCAGGGTTTTGGGGGAGTTCTGAAGGGTCATAGAATCGAATTGTAGTGTGCCAAAAGGGACAAGGTGGGAATTGGGTTTTGTAGGGGGGGGTCATGAGTACGGGGGGCTCTAGGGGCTTACTGGGAGGTCCAGGCAGTTTAAAGAGGGTTTGAGGGTGTGCAGAAGTGTCGTTAGTATTCCGTAGGGCATTGTCTGGCTCTCTCAGGGTTTTTGTGATGTCGTGAAGGGTCGTAGAATCAAATTGTAGTGTGCAAAAGGGAAGACCTGGTAACTGGGTTTTTTTGATGGGGGGCATGTATTCGATTGGCTCTGGGGTGTGACAGGGAGGTGCAGGCAGGTTAAAAAGAGTTTGAGGGTGTGCAGAAGTGTCGTTAGTATTCCGTAGGGCTTCATCTGGGGTTGTCAGTGTTTTGGGGGTGTCGTGAAGGGTTGTAGAATCAAAGTTTTGCGTGCCAAATAGGACGAGGTGGGAGTTTGTTTTGGGGGGGGGGGCATGGGTACGGGGGGCTCTGGGAGCTGACTGGGAGGTCCAGGCAGGTTAAAAAGGGTTTGAGGGTGTGCAGAAGCATTGTAAATATTCTGTAGTGCATCGTCTGGGGGTGTCAGGGTTTTGGGGGAGTTCTGAAGGGTCGTAGAATCGAATTGTAGCGTGCCAAAAGGGACAAGGTGGCAATTGGGTTTTGTGGGGGGGGGTCATGGGTACGGGGGGCTGTGGGAGCTGACTGGGAGGTCCAGGCAGGTTAAAAAGGGTTTGAGGGTGTGCAGAAGTGTCGTTAGTATTCCGTAGGGCATTGTCTGGCTCTCTCAGGGTTTTTGGGGGGTTGTGAAGGGTCGTAGAATCAAATTGTAGTTTGCAAAAGGGACGAGCTGGGAACTGGGTTTTGGGGTGGGGGGCATGGGTACGGGGAGCTCTGGGGGCTGACTGGGAGGTCCAGGCAGGCTAGAAAGTGTTTGAGGGAGTGCAGAGGTTTCGTTAGTATTCCGTAGGGCATTGTCTGGGTCTCTCAGGGTTTTTGTGGGGTCGTGAAGGGTCGTAGAATCAAATTGTAGTGTGCAAAAGGGACGAGCTGGGAACTGGGTTTTGGGGTGGGGGGCATGGGTACGGGGAGCTCTGGGGGCTGACTGGGAGGTCCAGGCAGGTTAAAAAGAGTTTGAGGGTGTGCAGAAGTGTCGTTGGTATTCTGTAGGGCATTGTCTGGCTCTCTCAGTGTTTTTGGGGGGTTGTGCAGGGTCGTAGAATCAAATTGTAGTGTGCAAAAGGGATGAGCTTGGAACTGGGTTTTGGGGTGAGGGGCATGGGTATGGGGAGCTCTGGGGCTGACTGGGAGGTCCTGGCAGGTTAAAAGAGTTTGAGGGTGTGCAGAAGTGTCGTTAGTATTCCGTAGGGCATTGTCTGGCTCTCTCAGGGTTTTTGGGGGGTTGTGAAGGGTCGTAGAATCAAATTGTAGTGTGCAAAAGGGACGAGCTGGGAACTGGGTTTTGGGGTGGGGGGCATGGGTACGGGGAGCTCTGGGGGCTGACAGGGGGGTGCAGGCAGGTTAAAAAGACTTTGAGGGTGTGCAGAAGCATTGTTAGAATTCTGTAGGGCATCGTCTGGGGGTGTCAGGGTTTTGGGGGAGGTCTGAAGGGTCGTAGAATCGAATTGTAGCGTGCCAAAAGGGACAAGGTGGGAATTGGGTTTTGTGGGGGGGTCATGGGTACGGGGGGCTCTGGGAGCTGACTGGGAGGTCCAGGCAGGTTAAAAAGGCTTTGAGGGTGTGCAGAAGCGTTGTTAGTATTCTGTAGGGCATCGTCTGGGGGTGTCAGGGTTTTGGGGGAGTTCTGTAGGGTCGTAGAATTGAATTGTAGTGTGCCAAAAGGGACAAGGTGGGAATTGGGTTTTGTAGGGGAGGGTCATGAGTACGGGGGGCTGTGGGAGCTGACTGGGAGGTCCAGGCAGGTTAAAAAGGGTTTGAGGGTGTGCAGAAATGTCGTTAGTATTCCGTAGGGCATTGTCTGGCTCTCTCAGGGTTTTTGGGGCGTTGTGAAGGGTCGTAGAATCAAATTGTAGTGTGCAAAAGGGACGAGCTGGGAACTGGGTTTTGGGGTGGGGGGCATGGGTACGGGGAGCTCTGTGGCCTGACTGGGAGGTCCAGGCAGGTTAAAAAGAGTTTGAGGGTGTGCAGAAGTGTCGTTAGTATTCCGTAGGGCATTGTCTGGCTCTCTCAGGGTTTTGGGGCGTTGTGAAGGGTCGTAGAATCAAATTGTAGTGTGCAAAAGGGACGAGCTGGGAACTGGGTTTTGGGGGGGTGGGGCATGGGTACGGGGAGCTGTGGGGGCTGACTGGGAGGTCCAGGCAGGTTAAAAGAGTTTGAGGTGTGCAGAAGTGTCTTTAGTATTCCGTAGGGCATTGTCTGGCTCTCTCAGGGTTTTTGGGGTTGTGAAGGGTCGTAGAATCAAATTGTAGTGTGCAAAAAAGACGAGTTGGGAACTGGGTTTTGGGGTGGGGGGCATGGGTACGGGGAGCTCTGGGGCCTGACTGGGAGGTCCAGGCAGTCTAGAAAGTGTTTGAGGGAGTGTAGAGGTTTCGGTAGTATTCCGTAGGGCATTGTCTGGGTCTCTCAGGGTTTTTGTGATGTCGTGAAGGGTCGTAGAATCAAATTGTAGTGTGCAAAAGGGATGAGCTGGGAACTGGGTTTGGTGGGGCGGGGGGGCATGTATTTGGTTGGCTCTGGGGTGTGACAGGGAGGTGCAGGCAGGTTAAAAAGAGTTTGAGGGTGTGCAGAAGTGTTGTTAGTATTCCGTAGGGCTTCATCTGGGGCTGTCAGTGTTTTTAGGGTGTCGTGAAGGGTCGTAGAATCAAAGTGTAGTGTGCCAAAAGGGACGAGATGGGAACTGGGTTTTGGGGTGGGGGCATGGGTACGGGGAGGTCTAGGGGCTGACTGGGATTTCCTGGCAGGTTAAAGAGGGTTTGAGGGAGTGCAGAAGCGTTGTAAGTATTCTGTAGGGCTTCGTCTGGGGGTGTCAGGGTTTTGGGGGAGTTCTGAAGGGTCATAGAATCGAATTGTAGTGTGCCAAAAGGGACAAGGTGGGAATTGGGTTTTGTAGGGGGGGGTCATGAGTACGGGGGGCTCTTGGGGCTTTCTGGGAGGTCCAGGCAGTTTAAAGAGGGTTTGAGGGTGTGCAGAAGTGTCGTTAGTATTCCGTAGGGCATTGTCTGGCTCTCTCAGGGTTTTTGTGATGTCGTGAAGGGTCGTAGAATCAAATTGTAGTGTGCAAAAGGGAAGACCTGGTAACTGGGTTTTTTGGTGGGGGCATGTATTCGATTGGCTCTGGGTGTGACAGGAGGTGCAGGCAGGTTAAAAAGAGTTTGAGGGTGTGCAGAAGTGTCGTTAGTATTCCGTAGGGCTTCATCTGGGGTTGTCAGTGTTTTGGGGTGTCGTGAAGGGTTGTAGAATCAAAGTTTTAGTGTGCCAAATAGGACGAGGTGGGAGTTTGTTTTGGGGGCATGGGTACGGGGGCTCTGGGAGCTGACTGGGAGGTCCAGGCAGGTTAAAAGGGTTTGAGGGTGTGCAGAAGCATTGTAAATATTCTGTAGTGCATCGTCTGGGGTGTCAGGGTTTTGGGGAGTTCTGAAGGGTCGTAGAATCGAATTGTAGCGTGCCAAAAGGGACAAGGTGGCAATTGGGTTTTGTGGGGGGGGGTCATGGGTACGGGGGGCTGTGGGAGCTGACTGGGAGGTCCAGGCAGGTTAAAAAGGGTTTGAGGGTGTGCAGAAGTGTCGTTAGTATTCCGTAGGGCATTGTCTGGCTCTCTCAGGGTTTTGGGGTTGTGAAGGGTCGTAGAATCAAATTGTAGTTTGCAAAAGGGACGAGCTGGGAACTGGGTTTTGGGGTGGGGGCATGGGTACGGGAGCTCTGGGGGCTGACTGGGAGGTCCAGGCAGGCTAGAAAGTGTTTGAGGGAGTG
This sequence comes from Melanerpes aurifrons, assembly GCA_011125475.1. NCBI lineage: Eukaryota > Metazoa > Chordata > Aves > Piciformes > Picidae > Melanerpes > Melanerpes aurifrons. The sequence continues at coordinate 116,840 of WWNC01000258.1, forward strand.
CAGAGGTTTCGTTAGTATTCCGTAGGGCATTGTCTGGGTCTCTCAGGGTTTTTGTGGGGTCGTGAAGGGTCGTAGAATCAAATTGTAGTGTGCAAAAGGGACGAGCTGGGAACTGGGTTTTGGGGTGGGGGGCATGGGTACGGGGAGCTCTGGGGCTGACTGGGAGGTCCAGGCAGGTTAAAAAGAGTTTGAGGGTGTGCAGAAGTGTCGTTGGTATTCTGTAGGGCATTGTCTGGCTCTCTCAGTGTTTTTGGGGGGTTGTGCAGGGTCGTAGAATCAAATTGTAGTGTGCAAAAGGGATGAGCTTGGAACTGGGTTTTGGGGTGAGGGGCATGGGTATGGGGAGCTCTGGGGGCTGACTGGGAGGTCCTGGCAGGTTAAAAAGAGTTTGAGGGTGTGCAGAAGTGTCGTTAGTATTCCGTAGGGCATTGTCTGGCTCTCTCAGGGTTTTTGGGGGGTTGTGAAGGGTTGTAGAATCAAATTGTAGTGTGCAAAAGGGACGAGCTGGGAACTGGGTTTTGGGGTGGGGGGCATGGGTACGGGGAGCTCTGGGGGCTGACTGGGAGGTCCAGGCAGGTTAAAAAGAGTTTGAGGGTGTGCAGAAGTGTCGTTGGTATTCTGTAGGGCATTGTCTGGCTCTCTCAGTGTTTTTGTGGGGTCGTGAAGGGTCGTAGAATCAAATTGCAGTGTGCTAAATGGACGAGCTGGGAACTGGGTTTGGTGGGGGGGGGGGCATGTATTTGATTGGCTCTGGGGTGTGACAGGGAGGTGCAGGCAGGTTAAAAAGAGTTTGAGGGTGTGCAGAAGTGTCGTTAGTATTCCGTAGGGCATTGTCTGGCTCTCTCAGGGTTTTTGTGGGGTCGTGAAGGGTCGTAGAATCAAATTGCAGTGTGCTAAAGGGATGAGCTGGGAACTGGGTTTGGTGAGGGGGGGGGGCATGTATTTGATTGGCTCTGGGCTGTGACAGGGAGGTGCAGGCAGGTTAAAAGGAGTTTGTGGGTGTGCAGAAGTGTCGTTAGTATTCCATAGGGCATTGTCTGGCTCTCTCAAGGTTTTTGTGATGTCGTGAAGGGTCGTAGAATCAAATTGTAGTGTGCAAAAGGGACGAGCTGGGAACTGGGTTTGGTGTGGGGGCATGGGTATGGGAGCTCTGGGGCTGACTGGGAGGTCCAGGCAGGCTAGAAAGTGTTTGAGGGAGTGCAGAGGTGTCGTTAGTATTCCGTGGGGCATTGTCTGGCTCTCTCAGGGTTTTTGTGGGGTCGTGAAGGGTCGTAGAATCAAATTGTAGTGTGCAAAAGGGATGAGCTGGGAACTGGGTTTGTGGGGCGGGGGGCATGTATTTGGTTGGCTCTGGGGTGTGACAGGGAGGTGCAGGCAGGTTAAGAAGAGTTTGAGGGTGTGCAGAAGTGTTGTTAGTATTCCGTAGGGCTTCATCTGGGGCTGTCAGTGTTTTTAGGGTGTCGTGAAGGGTCGTAGAATCAAAGTGTAGTGTGCCAAAAGGGACGAGATGGGAACTGGGTTTTGGGGTGGGGGCATGGGTACGGGGAGGTCTAGGGGCTGACTGGGATTTCCTGGCAGGTTAAAGAGGGTTTGAGGGAGTGCAGAAGCGTTGTAAGTATTCTGTAGGGCTTCGTCTGGGGTGTCAGGGTTTTGGGGAGTTCTGAAGGGTCATAGAATCGAATTGTAGTGTGCCAAAAGGGACAAGGTGGGAATTGGGTTTTGTAGGGGGGGGTCATGAGTACGGGGGGCTCTAGGGGCTTACTGGGAGGTCCAGGCAGTTTAAAGAGGGTTTGAGGGTGTGCAGAAGTGTCGTTAGTATTCCGTAGGGCATTGTCTGGCTCTCTCAGGGTTTTTGTGATGTCGTGAAGGGTCGTAGAATCAAATTGTAGTGTGCAAAAGGGAAGACCTGGTAACTGGGTTTTTTTGATGGGGGGCATGTATTCGATTGGCTCTGGGGTGTGACAGGGAGGTGCAGGCAGGTTAAAAAGAGTTTGAGGGTGTGCAGAAGTGTCGTTAGTATTCCGTAGGGCTTCATCTGGGGTTGTCAGTGTTTTGGGGGTGTCGTGAAGGGTTGTAGAATCAAAGTTTTGCGTGCCAAATAGGACGAGGTGGGAGTTTGTTTTGGGGGCATGGGTAATGGGGGCTCTGGGAGCTGACTGGGAGGTCCAGGCAGGTTAAAAAGGGTTTGAGGGTGTGCAGAAGCATTGTAAATATTCTGTAGTGCATCGTCTGGGGGTGTCAGGGTTTTGGGGGAGTTCTGAAGGGTCGTAGAATCGAATTGTAGCGTGCCAAAAGGGACAAGGTGGCAATTGGGTTTTGTGGGGGGGGGTCATGGGTACGGGGGGCTGTGGGAGCTGACTGGGAGGTCCAGGCAGGTTAAAAAGGGTTTGAGGGTGTGCAGAAGTGTCGTTAGTATTCCGTAGGGCATTGTCTGGCTCTCTCAGGGTTTTTGGGGGGTTGTGAAGGGTCGTAGAATCAAATTGTAGTTTGCAAAAGGGACGAGCTGGGAACTGGGTTTTGGGGTGGGGGCATGGGTATGGGGAGCTCTGGGGGCTGACTGGGAGGTCCAGGCAGGCTAGAAAGTGTTTGAGGGAGTGCAGAGGTTTCGTTAGTATTCCGTAGGGCATTGTCTGGGTCTCTCAGGGTTTTTGTGGGGTCGTGAAGGGTCGTAGAATCAAATTGTAGTGTGCAAAAGGGACGAGCTGGGAACTGGGTTTTGGGGTGGGGGGCATGGGTACGGGGAGCTCTGGGGCTGACTGGGAGGTCCAGGCAGGTTAAAAAGAGTTTGAGGGTGTGCAGAAGTGTCGTTGGTATTCTGTAGGGCATTGTCTGGCTCTCTCAGTGTTTTTGGGGGGTTGTGCAGGGTCGTAGAATCAAATTGTAGTGTGCAAAAGGGATGAGCTTGGAACTGGGTTTTGGGGTGAGGGGCATGGGTATGGGGAGCTCTGGGGGCTGACTGGGAGGTCCTGGCAGGTTAAAAAGAGTTTGAGGGTGTGCAGAAGTGTCGTTAGTATTCCGTAGGGCATTGTCTGGCTCTCTCAGGGTTTTTGGGGGGTTGTGAAGGGTCGTAGAATCAAATTGTAGTGTGCAAAAGGGACGAGCTGGGAACTGGGTTTTGGGGTGGGGGGCATGGGTACGGGGAGCTCTGGGGGCTGACAGGGGGGTGCAGGCAGGTTAAAAAGACTTTGAGGGTGTGCAGAAGCATTGTTAGAATTCTGTAGGGCATCGTCTGGGGGTGTCAGGGTTTTGGGGGAGGTCTGAAGGGTCGTAGAATCGAATTGTAGCGTGCCAAAAGGGACAAGGTGGGAATTGGGTTTTGTGGGGGGGTCATGGGTACGGGGGGCTCTGGGAGCTGACTGGGAGGTCCAGGCAGGTTAAAAAGGCTTTGAGGGTGTGCAGAAGCGTTGTTAGTATTCTGTAGGGCATCGTCTGGGGGTGTCAGGGTTTTGGGGAGTTCTGTAGGGTCGTAGAATTGAATTGTAGTGTGCCAAAAGGGACAAGGTGGGAATTGGGTTTTGGGGGAGGGTCATGAGTACGGGGGGCTGTGGGAGCTGACTGGGAGGTCCAGGCAGGTTAAAAAGGGTTTGAGGGTGTGCAGAAATGTCGTTAGTATTCCGTAGGGCATTGTCTGGCTCTCTCAGGGTTTTTGGGGCGTTGTGAAGGGTCGTAGAATCAAATTGTAGTGTGCAAAAGGGACGAGCTGGGAACTGGGTTTTGGGGTGGGGGGCATGGGTACGGGGAGCTCTGTGGCCTGACTGGGAGGTCCAGGCAGGTTAAAAAGAGTTTGAGGGTGTGCAGAAGTGTCGTTAGTATTCCGTAGGGCATTGTCTGGCTCTCTCAGGGTTTTTGGGGCGTTGTGAAGGGTCGTAGAATCAAATTGTAGTGTGCAAAAGGGACGAGCTGGGAACTGGGTTTTGGGGTGGGGGGCATGGGTACGGGGAGCTCTGGGGGCTGACTGGGAGGTCCAGGCAGGTTAAAAAGAGTTTGAGGGTGTGCAGAAGTGTCTTTAGTATTCCGTAGGGCATTGTCTGGCTCTCTCAGGGTTTTTGGGGGGTTGTGAAGGGTCGTAGAATCAAATTGTAGTGTGCAAAAGAGACGAGTTGGGAACTGGGTTTTGGGGTGGGGGGCATGGGTACGGGGAGCTCTGGGGCCTGACTGGGAGGTCCAGGCAGTCTAGAAAGTGTTTGAGGGAGTGTAGAGGTTTCGGTAGTATTCCGTAGGGCATTGTCTGGGTCTCTCAGGGTTTTTGTGATGTCGTGAAGGGTCGTAGAATCAAATTGTAGTGTGCAAAAGGGATGAGCTGGGAGCTGGGTTTGGTGGGGGGGGGGGCATGTATTGGATTGGCTCTGGGTGTGACAGGGAGGTGCAGGCAGGTTAAAAAGAGTTTGAGGGTGTGCAGAAGTGTCGTTAGTATTGCGTAGGGCTTCATCTGGGGCTGTCAGTGTTTTGGGGGTGTCGTGAAGGGTTGTAGAATCAAAGTTTTGTGTGCCAAATAGGACGAGGTGGGAGTCTCTTTTCGGGGGGGGACATGGGTACGGGGGGCTCTGGGAGCTGACTGGGAGGTCCAGGCAGGTTAAAAAGGCTTTGAGGGTGTGCAGAAGTGTCGTTAGTATTCCGTAGGGCATTGTCTGTCTCTCTCAGGGTTTTTGGGGGGTTGTGAAGGGTCGTAGAATCAAATTGTAGTGTGCAAAATGGACAAGCTGGGAACTGGGTTTTGGGGTGGGGGGCATGGGTACGGGGAGCTCTGGGAGCTGACTGGGAGGTCCAGGCAGGTGAAAAAGAGTTTGAGGGTGTGCAGAAGTGTCGTTAGTATTCCGTAGGGCATTGTCTGGCTCTCTCAGGGTTTTTGGGGGGTTGTGAAGGGTCGTAGAATCAAATTGTAGTGTGCAAAAGGGATGAGCTGGGAACTGGGTTTTGGGGTGGGGGGCATGGGTATGGGGAGCTCTGGGGGCTGACTGGGAGGTCCAAGCAGGTTGAAAAGAGTTTGAGGGTGTGCAGAAGTGTCGTTAGTATTCCGTAGGGCATTGTCTGGCTCTCTCAGGGTTTTTGGGGGGTTGTGAAGGGTCGTGGAATCAAATTGTAGTGTGCAAAAGGGACGAGCTGGGAACTGGGTTTTGGGGTGGGGGGCATGGGTACGGGGAGCTCTGGGGGCTGACTGGGAGGTCCAGGCAGGTTAAAAAGGGTTTGAGGTTGTGCAGAAGCGTTGTTAGTATTCTGTATGGCATCGTCTGTTGGTGTCAGGGTTTTGGGGGAGTTCTGAAGGGTCGTAGAATTGAATTGAATTGTGCCAAAAGGGACAAGGTGGGAATTGGGTTTTGTAGGGGGGGGTCATGAGTACGGGGGGCTCTAGGGGCTTACTGGGAGGTCCAGGCAGGTGAAAGAGGGTTTGAGGGTGTGCAGAAGTGTCGTTAGTATTCCGTAGGGCATTGTCTGGCTCTCTCAGTTTTTTTGTGGGGTCGTGAAGGGTCGTAGAATCAAATTGTAGTGTGCAAAAGGGATGAGCTGGGAGCTGGGTTTGGTGGCGGGGGGGCATGTATTCGATTGGCTCTGGGGTGTGACAGGGAGGTGCAGGCAGGTTAAAAAGGGTTTGAGGGTGTGCAGAAGCGTTGTTAGTATTCCGTAGGGCATTGTCTGGCTCTCTCAGGGTTTTTGTGGGGTTGTGAAGGGTCGTAGAATGAAATTGTAGTGTGCAAAATGGACGAGCTGGGAACTGGGTTTTGGGGTGGGGGGCATGGGTACGGGGGGCTCTGGGGGCTGACTGGGAGGTCCAGACAGGTTAAAAAGGCTTTGAGGGTGTGCAGAAGTGTCGTTAGTATTCCGTAGGGCATTGTCTGGCTCTCTCAGTGTTTTTGTGGGGTCGTGAAGGGTCGTAGAATCAAATTGTAGTGTGCAAAAGGGATGAGCTGGGAGCTGGGTTTGGTGGGGGGGGGGCATGTATTCGATTGGCTCTGGGGTGTGACAGGGAGGTGCAGGCTGGTTAAAAAGAGTTTGAGGGTGTGCAGAAGTGTCGTTAGTATTCCGCAGGGCTTCATCTGGGGCAGTCAGTGTTTTGGGGGTGTCGTGAAGGGTTGTATAATCAAATTTTTGTGTGCCAAATTGGACGAGGTGGGAGTTTGTTTTGGGGGTGGGGGGCATGGGTACGGGGGGCTCTGGAAGCTGGCTGGGAGGTCCAGGCTGGTTTAAAAGGGTTTGAGGGTGTGCAGAAGCGTTGTTAATATTCTGTAGGGCATCGTCTGGGGGTGTCAGGGTTTTAGGGGAGTTCTGAAGGGTCGTAGAATCGAATTGTAGCGTGCCAAAAGGGACAAGGTGGCAATTGGGTTTTGTAGGGGGGGGTCTTGAGTACGGGGGGCTCTTTGGGCTTACTGGGAGGTCCAGGCAGGTTAAAAAGGGTTTGAGGGTGTGCAGAAGTGTCATTAGTATTCCGTAGGGCATTGTCTGGGTCTCTCAGGGTTTTTGTGGGGTCGTGAAGGGTCGTAGAATCAAATTGTAGTGTGCAAAAGGGATGAGCTGGGAGCTGGGTTTGGTGGCGGGGGGGCATGTATTGGATTGACTGTGGGGTGTGACAGGGAGGTGCAGGCAGGTTAAAAAGAGTTTGAGGGTGTGCAGAAGTGTCGTTAGTATTCCGTAGGGCTTCATCTGGGGCTGTCAGTGTTTTGGGGGTGTCATGAAGGGTTGTAGAATCAAATATTTGTGTGCCAAATGGGACGAGGTGGGAGTTTGTTTTGGGGGGGGGGCATGGGTACGGGGGGCTCTGGGAGCTGACTGGGAGGTCCAGGCAGGTTAAAAAGAGTTTGAGGGTGTGCAGAAGTGTCGTTAGTATTCCGTAGGGCATTGTCTGGCTCTCTCAGGGTTTTTGGGGGGTTGTGAAGGGTTGTAGAATCAAATTGTAGTGTGCAAAAGGGACGAGCTAGGAACTGGGTTTTGGGGTGGGGGGCATGGGTATGGGGAGCTCTGGGGGCTGACTGGGAGGTCCAGGCAGTTTAAAAAGAGTTTGAGGGTGTGCAGAAGTGTCGTTTGTATTCCGTAGGGCATTGTCTGGCTCTTTCAGGGTTTTTGGGGGGTTGTGAAGGGTCGTGGAATCAAATTGTAGTGTGCAAAAGGGACGAGCTGGGAACTGGGTTTTGGGGTGGGGGGCATGGGTACGGGGAGCTCTGTGGCCTGACTGGGAGGTCCAGGCAGTCTAGAAAGTGTTTGAGGTTGTGCAGAGGTTTCGGTAGTATTCCGTAGGGCATTGTCTGGGTCTCTCAGGGTTTTTGTGATGTCGTGAAGGGTCGTAGAATCAAATTGTAGTGTGCAAAAGGGATGAGCTGGGAACTGGGTTTGGTGGGGGGGGGGCATGTATTGGATTGACTGTGGGGTGTGACAGGGAGGTGCAGGCAGGTTAAAAAGAGTTTGAGGGTGTGCAGAAGTGTCGTTAGTATTCCGTAGGGCTTCATCTGGGGCTGTCAGTGTTTTGGGGGTGTCGTGAAGGGTTGTAGAATCAAAGTTTTGTGTGCCAAATAGGACGAGGTGGGAGTTTGTTTTGGGGGGGTGCATGGGTACTGGGGGCTCTGGGAGCTGACTGGGAGGTCCAGGCAGGTTAAAAAGGCTTTGAGGGTGTGCAGAAGCATTGTAAGTATTCTGTAGTGCATCGTCTGGGGGTGTCAGGGTTTTGGGGGAGTTCTGAAGGGTCGTAGAATAGAATTGTAGTGTGCCAAAAGGGACAAGGTGGCAATTGGGTTTTGGGGGGGGGGGTCATGAGTACGGGGGGCTCTGGGAGCTGACTGGGAGGTCCAGGCAGGTTAAAAAGGGTTTGAGGGTGTGCAGAAGTGTCGTTAGTATTCCGTAGGGCATTGTCTGGCTCTCTCAGGGTTTTTGGAGGGTTGTGAAGTGTCGTAGAATCAAATTGTAGTGTGCAAAGTGGACAAGCTGGGAACTGGGTTTTGGGGTGGGGGGCATGGGTACGGGGAGCTCTGGGGGCTGACTGGGAGGTCCAGGCAGGTTAAAAAGAGTTTGAGGGTGTGCAGAAGTGTCGTTAGTATTCCGTAGGGCATTGTCTGGCTCTCTCAGGGTTTTTGGGGGGTTGTGAAGGGTCGTGGAATCAAATTGTAGTGTGCAAAAGGACGAGCTGGGAACTGGGTTTTGGGGTGGGGACATGGGTACGGGGAGCTCTGGGAGCTGACTGGGAGGTCCAGGCAGTCTAGAAAGTGTTTGAGGGAGTGCAGAGGTTTCGGTAGTATTCCGTAGGGCATTGTCTGGGTCTCTCAGGGTTTTTGTGATGTCGTGAAGGGTCGAAGAATCAAATTGTAGGTGCAAAAGGGATGAGCTGGGAACTGGGTTTGGTGGGGGGGGGGGCATGTATTGGATTGGCTCTGGGCTGTGACAGGGAGGTGCAGGCAGGTTAAAAAGAGTTTGAGGGTGTGCAGAAGTGTCGTTAGTATTCCGTAGGGCTTCATCTGGGGCTGTCAGTGTTTTGGGGGTGTCGTGAAGGGTTGTAGAATCAAAGATTTGTGTACCAAATGGGACGAGGTGGGAGTTTGTTTTGGGGTGGGCATGGGTACAGGGGCTCTGGGAGCTGACTGGGAGGTCCAGGCAGGTTAAAAGGCTTTGAGGGTGTGCAGAAGCATTGTAAGTATTCTGTAGTGCATCGTCTGGGGTGTCAGGGTTTTGGGGAGTTCTGAAGGGTCGTAGAATCGAATTGTAGTGTGCAAAAGGGACAAGGTGGGAATTGGGTTTTGTGGGGGACGTCATGGGTACGGGGGGCTCTAGGAGCTTACTGGGAGGTCCAGGCAGGTTAAAAAGGCTTTGAGGGTGTGCAGAAGTGTCGCTAGTATTCCGTAGGGCATTGTCTGGCTCTCTCAGGGTTTTTGGGGGGTTGTGAAGGGTCGTAGAATCAAATTGTAGTGTGCAAAAGGACAGCTGGGAACTGGGTTTTGGGGTGGGGGCATGGGTACGGGGAGCTCTGGGGGCTGACTGGGAGGTCCAGGCAGGTTAAAAAGGGTTTGAGGGTGTGCAGAAGTGTCGTTAGTATTCCGTAGGGCTTCATCTGGGGCTGTCAGGGTTTTTGGGGGGTTGTGAAGGGTCGTAGAATCAAATTGTAGTGTGCAAAAGGGACAAGCTGGGAACTGGGTTTTGGGGTGGGGGGCATGGGTATGGGGAGCTCTGGGGGCTGAGTGGGAGGTCCAGGCAGGCTAGAAAGTGTTTGAGGGAGTGCAGAGGTGTCGTTAGTATTCCGTAGGGCATTGTCTGGGTCCCTCAGGGTTTTTGTGGGGTCGTGAAGGGTCGTAGAATCAAATTGTAGTGTGCAAAAGGGATGAGCTGGGAGCTGGGTTTGGTGGGGGGGGGGGCATGTATTGGATTGGCTCTGGGGTGTGACAGGGAGGTGCAGGCAGGTTAAGAAGAGTTTGAGGGTGTGCAGAAGTGTCGTTAGTATTCCGTAGGGCATTGTCTGGCTCTCTCAGGATTTTTGGGGGGTTGTGAAGGGTCGTGGAATCAAATTGTAGTGTGCAAAAGGGACGAGCTGGGAACTGGGTTTTAGGGTGGGGGGCATGGGTACGGGGAGCTCTGGGGGCTGACTGGGAGGTCCAGGCAGGTTAAAAAGGGTTTGAGGGTGTGCAGAAGTGTCGTTAGTATTCCGTAGGGCTTCATCTGGGGCTGTCAGGGTTTTTGGGGGGTTGTGAAGGGTCGTAGAATCAAATTGTAGTGTGCAAAAGGGACAAGCTGGGAACTGGGTTTTGGGCTGGGGGTATGGGTATGGGGAGCTCTGGGGGCTGACTGGGAGGTCCAGGCAGGCTAGAAAGTGTTTGAGGGAGTGCAGAGGTGTCGTGAGTATTCCGTAGGGCATTGTCTGGCTCTCTCAGGGTTTTTGTGGGGTTGTGAAGGGTCGTAGAATGAAATTGTAGTGTGCAAAATGGACGAGCTGGGAACTGGGTTTTGGGGTGGGGGGCATGGGTACTGGGGGCTCTGGAAGCTGGCTGGGAGGTCCAGGCTGGTTAAAAAGGGTTTGAGGGTGTGCAGAAGTGTCATTAGTATTCCGTAGGGCATTGTCTGGGGGTGTCAGGGTTTTAGGGGAGTTCTGAAGGGTCGTAGAATCGAATTGTAGCGTGCCAAAAGGGACGAGGTGGGAGTTTTTGTAGGGGGGCATGGAGTACGGGGGCTCTTGGGAGCTGACTGGGAGGTCCAGGCAGGTTAAAAAGGGTTTGAGGGTGTGCAGAAGTGTCATTAGTATTCCGTAGGGCATTGTCTGGGGTTTTTGTGTCAGGGTCGTAGAATTTGTAGGGCAAAAGGGATGAGCTGGGAGCTGGGTTTGGTGGCGGGGGAAGGGTTCTGTGGGGTGTGACAGAATGCAGGCAGGTTAAAAAATTTTGTGTGCCAAAGTGGGACAAGGGCTTCATCTGGGGCTGTCAGTGTTTTGGGTTTTGAAGGGTTGTAGAATCAAATATTTGTGTGCCAAATGGGACGAGGTGGGAGTTTGTTTTGGGGGGCATGGGGGGGCTCTGGGAGCTGACTGGGAGGTCCAGGCAGGTTAAAAAAGAGTTTGAGGTGTGCAGAAGTGTCGTTAGTATTCCGTAGGGCATTGTCTGGCTCTCTCAGGGTTTTGGGGGTTGTGAAGGGTTGTAGAATCAAATTGTAGTGTGCAAAAGGGACGAGCTAGGAACTGGGTTTTGGGGTGGGGGGCATGGGTATGGGGAGCTCTGGGGGCTGACTGGGAGGTCCAGGCAGTTTAAAAAGAGTTTGAGGGTGTGCAGAAGTGTCGTTAGTATTCCGTAGGGCATTGTCTGGCTCTTTCAGGGTTTTTGGGGGGTTGTGAAGGGTCGTGGAATCAAATTGTAGTGTGCAAAAGGGACGAGCTGGGAACTGGGTTTTGGGGTGGGGGCATGGGGCATGGGAGCTCTGGGCCTGACTGGGAGGTCCAGGCAGTCTAGAAAGTGTTTGAGGTTGTGCAGAGGTTTGGTAGTATTCCGTAGGGCATTGTCTGGGTCTCTCAGGGTTTTTGTGATGTCGTGAAGGGTCGAAGAATCAAATTGTAGTGTGCAAAAGGGATGAGCTGGGAACTGGGTTTAGTGGGGGGCATGTATTGGATTGACTCTGGGGTGTGACAGGGAGGTGCAGGCAGGTTAAAAAGAGTTTGAGGGTGTGCAGAAGTGTCGTTAGTATTCCGTAGGGCTTCATCTGGGGCTGTCAGTGTTTTGGGGGTGTCGTGAAGGGTTGTAGAATCAAAGATTTGTGTGCCAAATGGGACGAGGTGGGAGTTTGTTTTGGGGGTGCATGGGTACAGGGGGCTCTGGGAGCTGACTGGGAGGTCCAGGCAGGTTAAAAAGGTTTGAGGGTGTGCAGAAGCATTGTAAGTATTCTGTAGTGCATCGTCTGGGGGTGTCAGGGTTTTGGGGAGTTCTGAAGGGTCGTAGAATAGAATTGTAGTGTGCCAAAAGGACAAGGTGGGAATTAGGTTTTGGGGGGGTCATGGGTACAGGGGGCTCTGGGAGCTGACTGGGAGGTCCAGGCAGGTTAAAAGGGTTTGAGGGTGTGCAGAAGTGTCGTTAGTATTCCGTAGGGCATTGTCTGGCTCTCTCAGGGTTTTGGAGGGTTGTGAAGGGTCGTAGAATCAAATTGTAGTGTGCAAAGTGGACAAGCTGGGAACTGGGTTTTGGGGTGGGGGCATGGGTACGGGGAGCTCTGGGGCTGACTGGGAGGTCAGGCAGGTTAAAAGAGTTTGAGGTGTGCAGAAGTGTCGTTAGTATTCCGTAGGGCATTGTCTGGCTCTCTCAGGGTTTTGGGGGTTGTGAAGGGTCGTAGAATCAAATTGTAGTGTGCAAAAGGACGAGCTGGGAACTGGGTTTTGGGGTGGGGACATGGGTACAGGGGAGCTCTGGGAGCTGACTGGGAGGTCCAGGCAGTCTAGAAAGTGTTTGAGGGAGTGCAGAGGTTTCGTTAGTATTCGTAGGGCATTGTCTGGGTCTCTCAGGGTTTTTGTGATGTCGTGAAGGGTCGAAGAATCAAATTGTAGTGTGCAAAAGGATGAGCTGGGAACTGGGTTTGGGGGGGCATGTATTGGATTGGCTCTGGGTGTGACAGGGAGGTGCAGGCAGGTTAAAAAGAGTTTGAGGGTGTGCAGAAGTGTCGTTAGTATTCAGTAGGGCTTCATCTGGGGCTGTCAGTGTTTTTGGGGTGTCGTGAAGGGTTGTAGAATCAAAGATTTTTGTACCAAATGGGACGAGGTGGGAGTTTGTTTGGGGGGGGGCATGGGTATGGGGGGCTCTGGGAGCTGACTGGGAGGTCCAGGCAGGTTAAAAAGGGTTTGAGGTGTGCAGAAGCGTTGTTAGTATTCTGTAGTGCATCGTCTGGGGTGTCAGGGTTTTGGGGAGTTCTGAAGGGTCGTAGAATCAAATTGTAGTGTGCCAAAGGGACAAGGTGGGAATACTGAGGTTTTTGAGGGGGGGTCGGTCATGGTCAGGGTTTTTGGGGGTTGTGGGGCTCTGCAAAAGGGGAGCTTACTGGGAGGTCCAGGCAGGTTAAAAGGGTTTGAGGGTGTGCAGAAGTGTCGTTAGTATTCCGTAGGGCATTGTCTGGCTCTCTCAGGGGTTTTGGGGGGTTGTGAAGGGTCATAGAATCAAATTGTAGTGTGCAAAAGGAACAAGCTGGGAATTGGGTTTTGGGGTGGGGGCATGGGTACGGGGAGCTCTGGGGGCTGACTGGGAGGTCCAGGCAGGCTAGAAAGTGTTTGAGGGAGTGCAGAAGTGTCATTAGTATTCCGTAGGGCATTGTCTGGCTCTCTCAGGGTTTTGTGGGGTTGTGAAGGGTCGTAGAATCAAATTGTAGTGTGCAAAAGGGATGAGCTGGGAACTGGGTTTGGTGGGGGCATGTATTGGATTGGCTCTGGGTGTGACAGGGAGGTGCAGGCAGGTTAAAAGAGTTTGAGGTGTGCAGAAGTGTCGTTAGTATTCGTAGGGCTTCATCTGGGGCTGTCAGTGTTTTGGGGTGTCGTGAAGGGCTGTAGAATCAAAGTTTTGAGTGCAAATGGGGATGAGGTGGGAAGTTTGTTTTGGGGGGCATGGTATTGGGGGCTCTGGGAGCTGACTGGGAGGTCCAGGCAGGTTAAAAGGGTTTGAGGGTGTGCAGAAGTGTTGTAAGTATTCTGTAGGGCATCGTCTGGGGTGTCAGGGTTTTGGGGAGTTCTGAAGGGTCGTAGAATCAGAATTGTAGTGTGCCAAAAGGGACAAGGTGGGAATTGGGTTTTGTAGTGGGGGTCATGGTGTACAGGGGGCTCTGGGAGCTGACTGGGAGGTCCAGGCAGGTTAAAAAGAGTTTGAGGTGTGCAGAAGTGTCGTTAGTATTCCGTAGGGCATTGTCTGGCTCTCTCAGGGTTTTGGGGGGTTGTGAAGGGTCGTAGAATCAAATTGTAGTGTGCAAAAGGACAAGCTGGGAACTGGGTTTTGGGCTGGGGGCATGGGTATGGGGAGCTCTGGGGCTGACTGGGAGGTCCAGGCAGGTTAAGAAAGTGTTTGAGGGTGTGCAGAGTGTCGTTAGTATTCCGTAGGGCATTGTCTGGCTCTCTCAGGGTTTTGTGGGGTTGTGAAGGGTCGTAGAATCAAATTGTAGTGTGCAAATGGACGAGCTGGGAACTGGGTTTTGGGGTGGGGGCATGGGTTGGGGAGCTCTGGGGCTGACTGGGAGGTCCAGGCAGGTTAAAAAGGGTTTGAGGTGTGCAGAAGTTGTTAGTATTCTGTAGGGCATCGTCTGGGCTGTCAGGTTTTAGGGGAGTTCTGAAGGGTCGTAGAATCAAATTTAGTGTGCCAAAAGGGACAAGGTGGGAATTGGGTTTTTGGGGGTCATGGGTGGGGCTCTTGGGAGCTGACTGGGAGGTCCAGGCAGGTTAAAAAGGAGTTTGAGGGTGTGCAGAAGTGTCATTAGTATTCCGTAGGGCATTGTCTGGGTCTCTCAGGGTTTTGTGGGGTCGTGAAGGGTCGTAGAATCAAAGTTTGTAGTGTGCAAAAGGGATGAGCTGGGAACTGGGTTTTGTGGGGGGGGCATGTATTCGATTGGCTGTGGGTGTGACTGGGAGGTGCAGGCAGGTTAAAAAGAGTTTGAGGTGTGCAGAAGTGTCGTTAGTATTCCGTAGGGCTTCATCTGGGGCTGTCAGGGTTTTGGGGGTGTCTGAAGGGTTGTAGAATCAAATATTTGTGTGCCAAATGGGACGAGGTGGGAGTTTGTTTTGGGGGGGGGCATGGGTACGGGGGGCTCTGGGAGCTGACTGGGAGGTCCAGGCAGGTTAAAAAGAGTTTGAGGGTGTGCAGAAGTGTCGTTAGTATTCCGTAGGGCATTGTCTGGCTCTCTCAGGGTTTTGGGGGTTGTGAAGGTTGTAGAATCAAATTGTAGTGTGCAAAAGGGACAAGCTGGGAACTGGGTTTTGGGGTGGGGGCATGGGTACGGGGAGCTCTGGGGGCTGACTGGGAGGTCCAGGCAGGTTAAAAAGAGTTTGAGGGTGTGCAGAAGTGTCGTTAGTATTCCGTAGGGCATTGTCTGGCTCTTTCAGGGTTTTTGGGGGGTTGTGAAGGGTCGTGGAATCAAATTGTAGTGTGCAAAAGGGACGAGCTGGGAACTGGGTTTTGGGGTGGGGGGCATGGGTACGGGGAGCTCTGTGGCCTGACTGGGAGGTCCAGGCAGTCTAGAAAGTGTTTGAGGTAGTGCAGAGGTTTCGGTAGTATTCCGTAGGGCATTGTCTGGGTCTCTCAGGGTTTTTGTGATGTCGTGAAGGGTCGTAGAATCAAATTGTAGTGTGCAAAAGGGATGAGCTGGGAACTGGGTTTGGTGGGGGGGGGGCATGTATTGGATTGACTGTGGGGTGTGACAGGGAGGTGCAGGCAGGTTAAAAAGAGTTTGAGGGTGTGCAGAAGTGTCGTTAGTATTCCGTAGGGCTTCATCTGGGGCTGTCAGTGTTTTGGGGGTGTCGTGAAGGGTTGTAGAATCAAAGTTTTGTGTGCCAAATGGGACGAGGTGGGAGTTTGTTTTGGGGGGCATGGGTACAGGGGGGCTCTGGGAGCTGACTGGGAGGTCAGGCAGGTTAAAAAGGGTTTGAGGGTGTGCAGAAGCATTGTAAGTATTCTGTAGTGCATCGTCTGGGGTGTCAGGGTTTTGGGGAGTTCTGAAGGGTCGTAGAATAGAATTGTAGTGTGCCAAAAGGGACAAGGTGGGAATTGGGTTTTTGGGGGTCATGAGTACGGGGGCTCTGGGAGCTGACTGGGAGGTCCAGGCAGGTTAAAAAGGTTTGAGGTGTGCAGAAGTGTCGTTAGTATTCCGTAGGGCATTGTCTGGCTCTCTCAGGGTTTTTGGAGGGTTGTGAAGGTCGTAGAATCAAATTGTAGTGTGCAAAAGTGGACAAGCTGGGAACTGGGTTTTGGGGTGGGGGCATGGGTACGGGGAGCTCTGGGGCTGACTGGGAGGTCCAGGCAGGTTAAAAAGAGTTTGAGGTGTGCAGAAGTGTCGTTAGTATTCCGTAGGGCATTGTCTGGCTCTCTCAGGGTTTTGGGGTTGTGAAGGGTCGTGGAATCAAATTGTAGTGTGCAAAAGGGACGAGCTGGGAACTGGGTTTTGGGGTGGGGACATGGGTACATGGGAGCTCTGGGAGCTGACTGGGAGGTCCAGGCAGTCTAGAAAGTGTTTGAGGAGTGCAGAGGTTTCGTTAGTATTCCGTAGGGCATTGTCTGGGTCTCTCAGGGTTTTTGTGATGTCGTGAAGGGTCGAAGAATCAAATTGTAGTGTGCAAAAGGGATGAGCTGGGAACTGGGTTTGGTGGGGGGCATGTATTGGATTGGCTCTGGGGTGTGACAGGGAGGTGCAGGCAGGTTAAAAGAGTTTGAGGGTGTGCAGAAGTGTCGTTAGTATTCCGTAGGGCTTCATCTGGGGCTGTCAGTGTTTTGGGGGTGTCGTGAAGGGTTGTAGAATCAAAGATTTGTGTGCCAAATGGGACGAGGTGGGAGTTTGTTTTGGGGGGGGCATGGGCGGGGGCTCTGGGAGCTGACTGGGAGGTCCAGGCAGGTTAAAAAGGGTTTGAGGTGTGCAGAAGCATTGTAAGTATTCTGTAGGGCATCGTCTGGGGTGTCAGGGTTTTGGGGAGTTCTGAAGGGTCGTAGAATCGAATTGTAGTGTGCCAAAAGGGACAAGGTGGGAATTGGGTTTTGGGGGGGGGTCATGGAGTACGGGGGCTCTAGGAGCTGACTGGGAGGTCCAGGCAGGTTAAAAGGGTTTGAGGGTGTGCAGAAGTGTCGTTAGTATTCCGTAGGGCATTGTCTGGCTCTCTCAGGGTTTTGGGGGTTGTGAAGGGTCGTAGAATCAAATTGTAGTGTGCAAAAGTGGACAAGCTGGGAACTGGGTTTTGGGGTGGGGGCATGGGTATGGGGAGCTCTGGGGCTGACTGGGAGGTCCAGGCAGGTTAAAAAGAGTTTGAGGGTGTGCAGAAGTGTCGTTAGTATTCGTAGGGCATTGTCTGGCTCTCTGTTTTTTGGGGGGTGAAGGTCGTGGAATCAAATTGTAGTGTGTAGCAAAAGGGACAGAGCTGGGAACTGGGGAGGTGGGGGCATGGGTAATGAGGTTTCTGGGAGGTCCAGGCAGTCTAGAAAGTGTTGAGGTTGTGGTTTGGTAGTATTCCGTAGGGCATTGTCTGGGTCTCTCAGGGTTTTTGTGATGTCGTGAAGGGTCGTAGAATCAAATTGTAGTGTGCAAAAGGGATGAGCTGGGAACTGGGTTTGGTGGGGGGGGGGCATGTATTGGATTGACTGTGGGGTGTGACAGGGAGGTGCAGGCAGGTTAAAAAGAGTTTGAGGGTGTGCAGAAGTGTCGTTAGTATTCCGTAGGGCTTCATCTGGGGCTGTCAGTGTTTTGGGGGTGTCGTGAAGGGTTGTAGAATCAAAATTTGTGTGCCAAATGGGACGAGGTGGGAGTTTGTTTTGGGGGGGGCATGGGTACGGGGGGCTCTGGGAGCTGACTGGGAGGTCCAGGCAGGTTAAAAAGGGTTTGAGGGTGTGCAGAAGCATTGTTAGTATTCTGTAGTGCATCGTCTGGGGGTGTCAGGGTTTTGGGGAGTTCTGAAGGGTCGTAGAATCAAATTGTAGTGTGCCAAAAGGGACAAGGTGGGAATTGGGTTTTGGGGGGTCATGGTACAGGGGGCTCTGGGAGCTGACTGGGAGGTCCAGGCAGGTTAAAAAAGGTTTGAGGGTGTGCAGAAGTGTCGTTAGTATTCCGTAGGGCATTGTCTGGCTCTCTCAGGGTTTTGGGGGGTTGTGAAGGGTCGTAGAATCAAATTGTAGTGTGCAAAGTGGACAAGCTGGGAACTGGGTTTTGGGGTGGGGGGCATGGGTACGGGGAGCTCTGGGGGCTGACTGGGAGGTCCAGGCAGGTTAAAAAGAGTTTGAGGGTGTGCAGAAGTGTCGTTAGTATTCCGTAGGGCATTGTCTGGCTCTCTCAGGGTTTTTGGGGGGTTGTGAAGGGTCGTGGAATCAAATTGTAGTGTGCAAAAGGGACGAGCTGGGAACTGGGTTTTGGGGTGGGGACATGGGTACGGGGAGCTCTGGGAGCTGACTGGGAGGTCCAGGCAGTCTAGAAAGTGTTTGAGGAGTGCAGAGGTTTCGGTAGTATTCGTAGGGCATTGTCTGGGTCTCTCAGGGTTTTGTGATGTCGTGAAGGGTCGAAGAATCAAATTGTAGTGTGCAAAAGGGATGAGCTGGGAACTGGGTTTGGTGGGGGCATGTATTGGATTGGCTCTGGGCTGTGACAGGGAGGTGCAGGCAGGTTAAAAAGAGTTTGAGGGTGTGCAGAAGTGTCGTTAGTATTCCGTAGGGCTTCATCTGGGGCTGTCAGTGTTTTGGGGGTGTCGTGAAGGGTTGTAGAATCAAAGATTTGTGTACCAAATGGGACGAGGTGGGAGTTTGTTTTGGGGGTGGGCATGGGTACGGGGGGCTCTGGGAGCTGACTGGGAGGTCCAGGCAGGTTAAAAAGGCTTTGAGGGTGTGCAGAAGCATTGTAAGTATTCTGTAGTGCATCGTCTGGGGGTGTCAGGGTTTTGGGGGAGTTCTGAAGGGTCGTAGAATCGAATTGTAGTGTGCCAAAAGGGACAAGGTGGGAATTGGGTTTTGTGGGGGACGTCATGGGTACGGGGGGCTCTAGGAGCTTACTGGGAGGTCCAGGCAGGTTAAAAAGGCTTTGAGGGTGTGCAGAAGTGTCGCTAGTATTCCGTAGGGCATTGTCTGGCTCTCTCAGGGTTTTTGGGGGGTTGTGAAGGGTCATAGAATCAAATTGTAGTGTGCAAAAGGACAAGCTGGGAACTGGGTTTTGGG
This sequence comes from Melanerpes aurifrons, assembly GCA_011125475.1. Lineage (NCBI taxonomy): Eukaryota > Metazoa > Chordata > Aves > Piciformes > Picidae > Melanerpes > Melanerpes aurifrons. The sequence continues at coordinate 135,148 of WWNC01000258.1, forward strand.
GTGGGGGCATGGGTACGGGAGCTCTGGGGCTGACTGGGAGGTCCAGGCAGGTTAAAAAGGTTTGAGGTGTGCAGAAGTGTCGTTAGTATTCCGTAGGGCATTGTCTGGCTCTCTCAGGGTTTTGGGGGTTGTGAAGGGTCGTAGAATCAAATTGTAGTGTGCAAAAGGGACGAGCTGGGAACTGGGTTTTGGGGTGGGGACATGGGCACGGGAGCTCTGGGAGCTGACTGGGAGGTCCAGGCAGTCTAGAAAGTGTTTGAGGGAGTGCAGAGGTTTCGGTAGTATTCCGTAGGGCATTGTCTGGGTCTCTCAGGGTTTTTGTGATGTCGTGAAGGGTCGAAGAATCAAATTGTAGGGTGCAAAAGGGATGAGCTGGGAACTGGGTTTGGTGGGGGGGGGGGCATGTATTGGATTGGCTCTGGGCTGTGACAGGGAGGTGCAGGCAGGTTAAAAAGAGTTTGAGGGTGTGCAGAAGTGTCGTTAGTATTCAGTAGGGCTTCATCTGGGGCTGTCAGTGTTTTGGGGGTGTCGTGAAGGGTTGTAGAATCAAAGATTTTTGTACCAAATGGGACGAGGTGGGAGTTTGTTTTGGGGGTGGGCATGGGTACGGGGGGCTCTGGGAGCTGACTGGGAGGTCCAGGCAGGTTAAAAAGGCTTTGAGGGTGTGCAGAAGCATTGTAAGTATTCTGTTGTGCATCGTCTGGGGGTGTCAGGGTTTTGGGGGAGTTCTGAAGGGTCGTAGAATCGAATTGTAGTGTGCCAAAAGGGACAAGGTGGGAATTGGGTTTGTGGGGACGTCATGGGTACAGGGGCTCTGGGAGCTTACTGGGAGGTCAGGCAGGTTAAAAAGGCTTTGAGGGTGTGCAGAAGTGTCGCTAGTATTCCGTAGGGCATTGTCTGGCTCTCTCAGGGTTTTTGGGGGGTTGTGAAGGGTCATAGAATCAAATTGTAGTGTGCAAAAGGGACGAGCTGGGAACTGGGTTTTGGGGTGGGGGGCATGGGTACGGGGAGCTCTGGGGGCTGACTGGGAGGTCCAGGCAGGTTAAAAAGGGTTTGAGGGTGTGCAGAAGTGTCATTAGTATTCCGTAGGGCATTGTCTGGCTCTTTCAGGGTTTTTGGGGGGTTGTGAAGGGTCGTGGAATCAAATTGTAGTGTGCAAAAGGGACGAGCTGGGAACTGGGTTTTGGGGTGGGGGCATGGGTACGGGGAGCTCTGTGGCCTGACTGGGAGGTCCAGGCAGTCTAGAAAGTGTTTGAGGTTGTGCAGAGGTTTCGGTAGTATTCCGTAGGGCATTGTCTGGGTCTCTCAGGGTTTTTGTGATGTCGTGAAGGGTCGTAGAATCAAATTGTAGTGTGCAAAAGGGATGAGCTGGGAACTGGTTTTTGGTGGGGGCATGTATTGGATTGACTCTGGGGTGTGACAGGGAGGTGCAGGCAGGTTAAAAGAGTTTGAGGGTGTGCAGAAGTGTCGTTAGTATTCGTAGGGGCTTCATCTGGGGCTGTCAGTGTTTTGGGGTGTCGTGAAGGGTTGTAGAATCAAATTTTGTGTGCCAAATGGGACGAGGTGGGAGTTTGTTTTGGGGGGGGCATGGGTACGGGGGCTCTGGGAGCTGACTGGGAGGTCCAGGCAGGTTAAAAGGCTTTGAGGGTGTGCAGAAGCATTGTAAGTATTCTGTAGTGCATCGTCTGGGGGTGTCAGGGTTTTGGGGAGTTCTGAAGGGTCGTAGAATAGAATTGTAGTGTGCCAAAAGGGACAAGGTGGCAATTGGGTTTTGGGGGGGGGGGTCATGAGTACGGGGGGCTCTGGGAGCTGACTGGGAGGTCCAGGCAGGTTAAAAAGGGTTTGAGGGTGTGCAGAAGTGTCGTTAGTATTCCGTAGGGCATTGTCTGGCTCTCTCAGGGTTTTTGGAGGGTTGTGAAGTGTCGTAGAATCAAATTGTAGTGTGCAAAGTGGACAAGCTGGGAACTGGGTTTTGGGGTGGGGGGCATGGGTACGGGGAGCTCTGGGGGCTGACTGGGAGGTCCAGGCAGGTTAAAAAGAGTTTGAGGGTGTGCAGAAGTGTCGTTAGTATTCCGTAGGGCATTGTCTGGCTCTCTCAGGGTTTTTGGGGGGTTGTGAAGGGTCGTGGAATCAAATTGTAGTGTGCAAAAGGGACGAGCTGGGAACTGGGTTTTGGGGTGGGGACATGGGTACGGGGAGCTCTGGGAGCTGACTGGGAGGTCCAGGCAGTCTAGAAAGTGTTTGAGGGAGTGCAGAGGTTTCGGTAGTATTCCGTAGGGCATTGTCTGGGTCTCTCAGGGTTTTTGTGATGTCGTGAAGGGTCGAAGAATCAAATTGTAGGGTGCAAAAGGGATGAGCTGGGAACTGGGTTTGGTGGGGGGCATGTATTGGATTGGCTCTGGGCTGTGACAGGGAGGTGCAGGCAGGTTAAAAAGAGTTTGAGGGTGTGCAGAAGTGTCGTTAGTATTCAGTAGGGCTTCATCTGGGGCTGTCAGTGTTTTGGGGGTGTCGTGAAGGGTTGTAGAATCAAAGATTTTTGTACCAAATGGGACGAGGTGGGAGTTTGTTTTGGGGGTGGGCATGGGTACGGGGGGCTCTGGGAGCTGACTGGGAGGTCCAGGCAGGTTAAAAAGGCTTTGAGGGTGTGCAGAAGCATTGTAAGTATTCTGTTGTGCATCGTCTGGGGGTGTCAGGGTTTTGGGGGAGTTCTGAAGGGTCGTAGAATCGAATTGTAGTGTGCCAAAAGGGACAAGGTGGGAATTGGGTTTTGTGGGGGACGTCATGGGTACGGGGGGCTCTAGGAGCTTACTGGGAGGTCCAGGCAGGTTAAAAAGGCTTTGAGGGTGTGCAGAAGTGTCGCTAGTATTCCGTAGGGCATTGTCTGGCTCTCTCAGGGTTTTTGGGGGGTTGTGAAGGGTCATAGAATCAAATTGTAGTGTGCAAAAGGGACGAGCTGGGAACTGGGTTTTGGGGTGGGGGGCATGGGTACGGGGAGCTCTGGGGGCTGACTGGGAGGTCCAGGCAGGTTAAAAAGGGTTTGAGGGTGTGCAGAAGTGTCGTTAGTATTCCGTAGGGCATTGTCTGGCTCTCTCAGGGTTTTTGGGGGGTTGTGAAGGGTCGTAGAATCAAATTGTAGTGTGCAAAAGGGACAAGCTGGGAACTGGGTTTTGGGGTGGGGGGCATGGGTATGGGGAGCTCTGGGGGCTGAGTGGGAGGTCCAGGCAGGCTAGAAAGTGTTTGAGGGAGTGCAGAGGTGTCGTTAGTATTCCGTAGGGCATTGTCTGGGTCCCTCAGGGTTTTTGTGGGGTCGTGAAGGGTCGTAGAATCAAATTGTAGTGTGCAAAAGGGATGAGCTGGGAGCTGCGTTTGGTGGGGGGGGGGGCATGTATTGGATTGGCTCTGGGGTGTGACAGGGAGGTGCAGGCAGGTTAAGAAGAGTTTGAGGGTGTGCAGAAGTGTCGTTATATTCCGTAGGGCATTGTCTGGCTCTCTCAGGGTTTTTGGGGGGTTGTGAAGGGTCGTGGAATCAAATTGTAGTGTGCAAAAGGGACGAGCTGGGAACTGGGTTTTGGGGTGGGGGGCATGGGTACGGGGAGCTCTGGGGGCTGACTGGGAGGTCCAGGCAGGTTAAAAAGGGTTTGAGGGTGTGCAGAAGCGTTGTTAGTATTCTGTAGGGCATCGTCTGGGGGTGTCAGGGTTTTAGCGGAGTTCTGAAGTGTCGTAGAATTGAATTGAATTGTGCCAAAAGGGACAAGGTGGGAATTGGGTTTTGTAGGGGTGTGGTCATGAGTACGGGGGGCTCTAGGGGCTTACTGGGAGGTCCAGGCAGGTTAAAAAGGGTTTGAGGGTGTGCAGAAGTGTCGTTAGTATTCCGTAGGGCATTGTCTGGCTCTCTCAGGGGTTTTTGGGGGGTTGTGAAGGGTCGTAGAATCAAATTGTAGTGTGCAAAAGGGACGAGCTGGGAACTGGGTTTTGGGGTGGGGGGCATGGGTACGGGGAGCTCTGGGGGCTGACTGGGAGGTCCAGGCAGGCTAGAAAGTGTTTGAGGGAGTGCAGAGGTGTCGTTAGTATTCCGTAGGGCATTGTCTGGCTCTCTCAGGATTTTTGTGGGGTTGTGAAGGGTCGTAGAATCAAATTGTAGTGTGCAAAAGGGAGGAGCTGGGAACTGGGTTTGGTGGGGGGGGGGGCATGTATTGGATTGGCTCTGGGGTGTGACAGGGAGGTGCAGGCAGGTTAAAAAGAGTTTGAGGGTGTGCAGAAGTGTCGTTAGTATTGCGTAGGGCTTCATCTGGGGCTGTCAGTGTTTTGGGGGTGTCGTGAAGGGCTGTAGAATCAAAGTTTTGAGTGCCAAATGGGACGAGGTGGGAGTTTGTTTTGGGGGGGGGGAGCATTGGTACGGGGGGCTCTGGGAGCTGACTGGGAGGTCCAGGCAGGTTAAAAAGGGTTTGAGGGTGTGCAGAAGCGTTGTAAGTATTCTGTAGGGCATCGTCTGGGGGTGTCAGGGTTTTGGGGGAGTTCTGAAGGGTCGTAGAATCGAATTGTAGTGTGCCAAAAGGGACAAGGTGGGAATTGGGTTTTGTAGTGGGGGTCACGTGTACAGGGGGCTCTGGGAGATGACTGGGAGGTCCAGGCAGGTTAAAAAGAGTTTGAGGGTGTGCAGAAGTGTCATTAGTATTCCGTAGGGCATTGTCTGGCTCTCTCAGGGTTTTTGGGGGGTTGTGAAGGGTCGTAGAATCAAATTGTAGTGTGCAAAAGGGACGAGCTGGGAACTGGGTTTTGGGCTGGGGGTATGGGTATGGGGAGCTCTGGGGGCTGACTGGGAGGTCCAGGCAGGCTAGAAAGTGTTTGAGGGAGTGCAGAGGTGTCGTGAGTATTCCGTAGGGCATTGTCTGGCTCTCTCAGGGTTTTTGTGGGGTCGTGAAGGGTCGTAGAATCAAATTGTAGTGTACAAAAGGGATGAGCTGGGAGCTGGGTTTGGTGGGGGGGGGGCATGTATTCGATTGGCTGTGGGGTGTGACAGGGAGGTGCAGGCAGGTTAAAAAGAGTTTGAGGGTGTGCAGAAGTGTCGTTAGTATTCCGTAGGGCTTCATCTGGGGCTGTCAGTGTTTTGGGGGTGTCGTGAAGGGTTGTAGAATCAAATTTTGTGTGCCAAATGGGACGAGTGGGAGTTTGTTTGGGGTGGGGGCATGGATAAGGTGGGCTCTGGGAGCTGACTGGGAGGTCCAGGCAGGTTAAAAAGGGTTTTAGGGTGTGCAGAATTGTCGTTAGTATTCCGTAGAGCATCGTCTGGGGGTGTCAGGGTTTTGGGGGAGTTCTGAAGGGTCTTAGAATCAAATTGTAGTGTGCCAAAAGGACAAGGTGGGAATTGGGTTTTGTAGGGGGTCATGAGTATTGGGGCTCTTGGGGCTTACTGGGAGGTCCAGGCAGGTTAAAAAGGGTTTGAGGGTGTGCAGAAGAGTCGTTAGTATTCCGTAGGGCATTGTCTGGCTCTCAGGGTTTTGGGGGTTGTGAAGGGCTGTAGAATCAAATTGTAGTGTGCAAAAGGACGAGCTGGGAACTGGGTTTTGGGGTGGGGGCATGGGTACGGGGAGCTCTGGGGCTGACTGGGAGGTCCAGGCAGGTTAAAAGGGTTTGAGGTGTGCAGAAGTTGTTGTTAGTATTCTGTAGGGCATCGTCTGGGGGTGTCAGGGTTTTGGGGAGTTCTGAAGGGTCGTAGAATTGAATTTAGTGTGCCAAAAGGACAAGGTGGGAATTGGGTTTTGTAGGGGGTCATGAGTACGGGGGGCTCTAGGGGCTTACTGGGAGGTCCAGGCAGGTTAAAAAGGCTTTGAGGGTGTGCAGAAGTGTCGTTAGTATTCCGTAGGGCTTCATCTGGGGCTGTCAGTGTTTTGGGGGTGTCGTGAAGGGCTGTAGAATCAAAGTTTTGTGTGTCAAATGGGACGAGGTGGGAGTTTGTTTTGGTGGGGGGGGAGCATGGGTACGGGGGGCTCTGGGAGCTGACTGGGAGGTGCAGGCAGGTTAAAAAGGGTTTGAGGGTGTGCAGAAGTGTCGTTAGTATTCCGTAGGGCATTGTCTGGGTCTCTCAGGGTTTTTTTGATGTCGTGAAGGGTCGTAGAATCAAATTGTAGTGTGCAAAAGGGATGAGCTTGGTACTGGGTTTTGGGGGGCATTTATTTGATTGGCTCTGGGGTGTGACAGGGAGGTGCAGGCAGGTTAAAAAGGCTTTGAGGGTGTGCAGAAGTGTCGTTAGTATTCCGTAGGGCTTCATCTGGGGCTGTCAGTGTTTTGGGGGTGTCGTGAAGGGCTGTAGAATCAAAGTTTTGTGTGCCAAATAGGACGAGGTGGGAGTTTGTTTTGGTGGGGTGGAGCATGGGTACGGGGGGCTCTGGGAGCTGACTGGGAGGTCCAGGCAGGTTAAAAAGGATTTGAGGGTGTGCAGAAGCGTTGTAAGTAATCTGTAGGGCATCGTCTGGGGGTGTCAGGGTTTTGGGGGAGTTCTGAATGGTCGTAGAATCGAATTGTAGTGTGCCAAAAGGGACAAGGTGGGACTTGGGTTTTGTGGGGGGGGGTCATGGTACGGGGGGCTCTGGGAGCTGACTGGGAGGTCCAGGCAGGTTAAAAAGGGTTTGAGGGTGTGCAGAAGTGTTGTTAGTATTCCGTAGGGCATCGTCTGGGGGTGTCAGGGTTTTGGGGAGTTCTGAAGGGTCGTAGAATGAATTGAAGTGTGCCAAAAAGGACAAGGTGGGAATTGGGTTTTGTAGGGGGGGGTCATGAGTACGGGGGGCTCTAGGGGCTTACTGGGAGGTCCAGGCAGGTTAAAAAGGGTTTGAGGGTGTGCAGAAGTGTCGTTAGTATTCCGTAGGGCATTGTCTGGCTCTCTCAGGGTTTTTGGGGGGTTGTGAAGGGTCGTAGAATCAAATTGTAGTGTGCAAAAGGGACGAGCTGGGAACTGGGTTTTGGGGTGGGGGGCATGGGTACGGGGAGCTCTGGGGGCTGACTGGGAGGTCCAGGCAGGCTAGAAAGTGTTTGAGGGAGTGCAGAGGTTTCGTTAGTATTCCGTAGGGCATTGTCTGGGTCTCTCAGGGTTTTTGTGATGTCGTGAAGGGTCGTAGAATCAAATTGTAGTGTGCAAAAGGGATGAGCTGGGAGCTGGGTTTGGTGGGGGGCATGTATTCGATTGGCTCTGGGGTGTGACAGGGAGGTGCAGGCAGGTTAAAAAGAGTTTGAGGGTGTGCAGAAGTGTCGTTAGTATTCCGTAGGGCTTCATCTGGGTGCTGTCAGTGTTTTGGGGTGTCGTCAAGGGCTGTAGAATCAAATATTTGTGTGCCAAATGGGACGAGGTGGGAGTTTGTTTTTGGGGGAGCATGGGTACGGGGGGCTCTGGGAGCTGACTGGGAGGTCCAGGCAGGTTAAAAGGGTTTGAGGTGTGCAGAAGCGTTGTAAGTATTCTGTAGGGCATCGTCTGGGGGTGTCAGGGTTTTTGGGGGAGTTCTGAAGGGTCGTAGAATCGAATTGTAGTGTGCCAAAAGGGACAAGGTGGGAATTGGGTTTTGTAGGGGGGGGTCATGGGTACGGGGGGCTCTGGGAGATGACTGGGAGGTCCAGGCAGGTTAAAAAGGGTTTGAGGGTGTGCAGAAGTGTCGTTAGTATTCCGTAGGGCTTCATCTGGGGCTGTCAGTGTTTTGGGGGTGTCGTGAAGGGCTGTAGAATCAAAGTTTTGTGTGTCAAATGGGACGAGGTGGGAGTTTGTTTTGGTGGGGGGGAGCATGGGTACGGGGGGCTCTGGGAGCTGACTGGGAGGTCCAGGCAGGTTAAAAAGGCTTTGAGGGTGTGCAGAAGTGTCGTTAGTATTCCGTAGGGCATTGTCTGGCTCTCTCAGAGTTTTTGGGGGGTTGTGAAGGGTCGTAGAATCAAATTCTAGTGTGCAAAAGGGACGAGCTGGGAACTGGGTTTTGGGGTGGGGGGCATGGGTATGGGGAGCTCTGGGGGCTGACTGGGAGGTCCAGGCAGGCTAGAAAGTGTTTGAGGGAGTGCAGAGGTGTCGTTAGTATTCCGTGGGGCATTGTCTGGGTCTCTCAGGGTTTTTGTGGGGTCGTGAAGGGTCGTAGAATCAAATTGTAGTGTGCAAAAGGGATGAGCTGGGAGCTGGGTTTGTTGGGGCATGTATGTAAAGGGGATTGGCTCTGGGTGTGACAGGGAGGTGCAGGCAGGTTAAAAAGAGTTTGAGGGTGTGCAGAAGTGTCGTTAGTATCGTTAGTATTCCGTAGGGCTTCATCTGGGGCTGTCAGTGTTTTGGGGGTGTCGTGAAGGGTTGTAGAATCAAATATTTGTGTGCCAAATGGGACGAGGTGGGAGTTTGTTTTGGGGGGGGGCATGGGTACGGTGGGCTCTGGGAGCTGACTGGGAGGTGCAGGCAGGTTAAAAAGGCTTTGAGGGTGTGCAGAAGTGTCGTTAGTATTCCGTAGGGCATTGTCTGGGTCTCTCAGGGTTTTTGTGATGTCGTGAAGGGTCGTAGAATCAAATTGTAGTGTGCAAAAGGGATCAGCTGGGTACTGGGTTTGGTGGGGGGGGGGCATTTATTGGATTGGCTCTGGGGTGTGACAGGGAGGTGCAGGCAGGTTAAAAAGAGTTTGAGGGTGTGCAGAAGTGTCGTTAGTATTCCGTAGGGCTTCATCTGGGGCTGTCAGTGTTTTGGGGGTGTCGTGAAGGGCTGTAGAATCAAAGTTTTGTGTGCCAAATGGGACGAGGTGGGAGTTTGTTTTGGTGGGGTGGAGCATGGGTACGGGGGGCTCTGGGAGCTGACTGGGAGGTCCAGGCAGGTTAAAAAGGATTTGAGGGTGTGCAGAATTGTCGTTAGTATTCCGTAGGGCATTGTCTGGCTCTCTCAGGGTTTTTGGGGGGTTGTGAAGGGTCGTAGAATCAAATTGTAGTGTGCAAAAGGGACGAGCTGGGAACTGGGATTTGGGGTGGGGGACATGGGTACTGGGAGCTCTGGGGCTTGACTGGGAGGTCCAGGCAGGCTAGAAAGTGTTTGAGGGAGTGCAGAGGTTTCGTTAGTATTCCGTAGGGCATTGTCTGGGTCTCTCAGGGATTTTGTGGGGTCGTGAAGGGTCGTAGAATCAAATTGTAGCGTGCAAAAGGGATGAGCTAGGAGCTGGGTTTGGTGGGGGGGGGGGCATGTATTCGATTGGCTCTGGGGTGTGAAAGGGAGGTGCCGGCAGATTAAAAAGAGTTTGAGGGTGTGCAGAAGTGTCGTTAGTATTCCGTAGGGCTTCATCTGGGGCTGTCAGTGATTTGGGGCTGTCGTGAAGGGTTGTAGAATCAAATTTTTGAGTGCCAAATAGGACAAGGTGGGAGCCTGTTTTGGGGGTGGGGGGCATGGATACGGTGGGCTCTGGGAGCTGACTGGGAGGTCCAGGCAGGTTAAAAAGGGTTTGAGGGTGTGCAGAAGCATTGTTATTATTCCGTAGAGCATCGTCTGGGGGTGTCAGGGTTTTGGGGGAGTTCTGAAGGGTCTTAGAATCGAATTGTAGTGTGCCAAAAGGGACAAGGTGGGAATTGGGTTTTGTAGGGGGGGGTCATGAGTACGGGGGGCTCTGGGGCTTACTGGGAGGTCCAGGCAGGTTAAAAAGGGTTTGAGGGTGTGCAGAAGAGTCGTTATTATTCCGTAGGGCATTGTCTGGCTCTCTCAGGGTTTTTGGGGGGTTGTGAAGGGTCATAGAATCAAATTGTAGTGTGCAAAAGGGACGAGCTGGGAACTGGGTTTTGGGGTGGGGGGCATGGGTACGGGGAGCTCTGGGGGCTGACTGGGAGGTCCAGGCAGGTTAAAAAGGGTTTGAGGGTGTGCAGAAGCGTTGTTAGTATTCTGTAGGGCATCGTCTGGGGGTGTCAGGGTTTTGGGGGAGTTCTGAAGGGTCGTAGAATTGAATTGAATAGTGCCAAAAGGGACAAGGTGGGAATTGGGTTTTGTAGGGGGTCATGAGTATTGGGGCTCTGGGGGCTTACTGGGAGGTCCAGGCAGGTTAAAAAGGTTTGAGGGTGTGCAGAAGTGTCGTTAGTATTCCGTAGGGCTTCATCTGGGGCTGTCAGTGTTTTGGGGGTGTCGTGAAGGGCTGTAGAATCAAAGTTTTGTGTGTCAAATGGGACGAGGTGGGAGTTTGTTTTGGTGGGGGGGGAGCATGGGTACGGGGGGCTCTGGGAGCTGACTGGGAGGTCCAGGCAGGTTAAAAAGGGTTTGAGGGTGTGCAGAAGTGTCGTTAGTATTCCGTAGGGCATTGTCTGGGTCTCTCAGGGTTTTTTTGATGTCGTGAAGGGTCGTAGAATCAAATTGTAGTGTGCAAAAGGGATGAGCTGGGTACTGGGTTTGGTGGGGGGGGGGGCATTTATTTGATTGGCTCTGGGGTGTGACAGGGAGGTGCAGGCAGGTTAAAAAGGCTTTGAGGGTGTGCAGAAGTGTCGTTAGTATTCCGTAGGGCTTCATCTGGGGCTGTCAGTGTTTTGGGGGTGTCGTGAAGGGCTGTAGAATCAAAGATTTGTGTGCCAAATAGGACGAGGTGGGAGTTTGTTTTGGTGGGGTGGAGCATGGGTACGGGGGGCTCTTGGAGCTGACTGGGAGGTCCAGGCAGGTTAAAAAGGGTTTGAGGGTGTGCAGAAGCGTTGTAAGTATTCTGTAGGGCATCGTCTGGGGGTGTCAGGGTTTTGGGGGAGTTCTGAAGGGTCGTAGAATCGAATTGTAGTGTGCCAAAAGGGACAAGGTGGGAATTGGGTTTTGTAGGGGGGGGTCATGGGTACGGGGGGCTCTGGGAGATGACTGGGAGGTCCAGGCAGGTTAAAAAGGGTTTGAGGGTGTGCAGAAGTGTCGTTAGTATTCCGTAGGGCTTCATCTGGGGCTGTCAGTGTTTTGGGGGTGTCGTGAAGGGCTGTAGAATCAAAGTTTTGTGTGTCAAATGGGACGAGGTGGGAGTTTGTTTTGGTGGGGGGGAGCATGGGTACGGGGGGCTCTGGGAGCTGACTGGGAGGTCCAGGCAGGTTAAAAAGGGTTTGAGGGTGTGCAGAAGTGTCGTTAGTATTCCGTAGGGCATTGTCTGGCTCTCTCAGAGTTTTTGGGGGGTTGTGAAGGGTCGTAGAATCAAATTCTAGTGTGCAAAAGGGACGAGCTGGGAACTGGGTTTTGGGGTGGGGGGCATGGGTATGGGGAGCTCTGGGGGCTGAGTGGGAGGTCCAGGCAGGCTAGAAAGTGTTTGAGGGAGTGCAGAGGTGTCGTTAGTATTCCGTGGGGCATTGTCTGGGTCTCTCAGGGTTTTTGTGGGGTCGTGAAGGGTCGTAGAATCAAATTGTAGTGTGCAAAGGGATGAGCTGGGAGCTGGGTTTGGTGGAGGGGGGGGCATGTATTCGATTGGCTCTGGGGTGTGACAGGGAGGTGCAGGCAGGTTAAAAAGAGTTTGAGGGTGTCCAGATGTGTCGTTAGTATTCCGTAGGGCTTCATCTGGGGCTGTCAGTGTTTTGGGGGTGTCATGACGGTTGCAGAATCAAATTTTTGTGTCTCAAATGGGACGAGGTGGGAGTTTGTTTTGGGGGGCATGGGTGGTGGGCTCTGGGAGCTGACTGGGAGGTCCAGGCAGGTTAAAAGGGTTTGAGGGTGTGCAGAAGCGTTGTTAAGTATTCTGTAGGGCATCGTCTGGGGGTGTCAGGGTTTTGGGGAGTTCTGAAGGGTCGTAGGAATTGTAGTGTGGCAAAAGGACAAGGTGGGAATTGGGTTTTGTAGGGGGGGGTCATGAGTACGGGGGGCTCTGGGAGATGACTGGGAGGTCCAGGCAGGCTAGAAAGTGTTTGAGGGAGTGCAGAGGTTTCGTTAGTATTCCGTAGGGCATTGTCTGGGTCTCTCAGGGTTTTTGTGATGTCGTGAAGGGTCGTAGAATCAAATTGTAGTGTGCAAAAGGGATGAGCTGGGAGCTGGGTTTGGTGGGGGCATGTATTGATTGGCTCTGGGGTGTGACAGGGAGGTGCAGGCAGGTTAAAAAGAGTTTGAGGGTGTGCAGAAGTGTCGTTAGTATTCCGTAGGGCTTCATCTGGGGCTGTCAGTGTTTTGGGGGTGTCGTGAAGTGCTGTAGAATCAAATATTTGTGTGCCAAATGGGACGAGGTGGGAGTTTGTTTTGGGGAGCATATTTGGGGCTCTGGGAGCTGACTGGGAGGTCCAGGCAGGTTAAAAAGGGTTTGAGGGTGTGCAGAAGCGTTGTAAGTATTCTGTAGGGCATCGTCTGGGGTGTCAGGGTTTTGGGGAGTTCTGAAGGGTCGTAGAATCGAATTGTAGTGTGCCAAAAGGACAAGGTGGGAATTGGGTTTTGTAGGGGGTCATGGGTATGGGGGCTCTGGGAGCTGACTGGGAGGTCCAGGCAGGTTAAAAAGGGTTTGAGGGTGTGCAGAAGTGTCGTTAGTATTCCGTAGGGCATTGTCTGGCTCTCTCAGAGTTTTTGGGGGGTTGTGAAGGGTCGTAGAATCAAATTCTAGTGTGCAAAAGGGACGAGCTGGGAACTGGGTTTTGGGGTGGGGGGCATGGGTATGGGGAGCTCTGGGGGCTGACTGGGAGGTCCAGGCAGGCTAGAAAGTGTTTGAGGGAGTGCAGAGGTGTCGTTAGTATTCCGTGGGGCATTGTCTGGGTCTCTCAGGGTTTTTGTGGGGTCGTGAAGGGTCGTAGAATCAAATTGTAGTGTGCAAAAGGGATGAGCTGGGAGCTGGGTTTGTTGGGGGCATGTATCTGATTGGCTCTGGGGTGTGACAGGGAGGTGCAGGCAGGTTAAAAAGAGTTTGAGGGTGTGCAGAAGTGTCGTTAGTATTCCGTAGGGCTTCATCTGGGGCTGTCAGTGTTTTGGGGCTGTCGTGAAGGGTTGTAGAATCAAATATTTGTGTGCCAAATGGGACGAGGTGGGAGTTTGTTTTGGGGGGGGGGCATGGGTACGTGGGGCTCTGGGAGCTGACTGGGAGGTCCAGGCAGGTTAAAAGGGTTTGAGGGTGTGCAGAAGTGTCGTTAGTATTCCGTAGGGCATTGTCTGGGTCTCTCAGGGTTTTTGTGATGTCGTGAAGGGTCGTAGAATCAAATTGTAGTGTGCAAAAGGGATCAGCTGGGTACTGGGTTTGGTGGGGGGGGGGCATTTATTGGATTGGCTGTGGGGTGTGACAGGGAGGTGCAGGCAGGTTAAAAAGAGTTTGAGGGTGTGCAGAAGTGTCGTTAGTATTCCGTAGGGCTTCATCTGGGGCTGTCAGTGTTTTGGGGGTGTCGTGAAGTGTTGTAGAATCAAATTTTTGTGTCCCAAATGGGACGAGGTGGGAGGTGGATTTGGGGGGTGGGGCATGGGTACAGGGGGCTCTGGGAGCTGACTGGGAGGTCCAGGCGGGTTAAAAATGGTTTGAGGGTGTGCAAAAGCGTTGTTAGTATTCTGTAGGGCATCGTCTGGGGGTGTCAGGGTTTTGGGGGAGTTCTGAAGGGTCATTGAATCGAATTGTAGTGTACCAAAAGGGACAAGGAGGGAATTGGGTTTTGTAGGGGGGGGTCATGAGTACGGGGGGCTCTAGGCTCTTACTGGGAGGTCCAGGCAGGTTAAAAAGGCTTTGAGGGTGTGCAGAAGTGTCGTTAGTATTCCGTAGGGCATTGTCTGTCTCTCTCAGGGTTTTTGGGGGGTTGTGAAGGGTCGTAGAATCAAATTGTAGTGTGCAAAATGGACAAGCTGGGAACTGTGTGTTGGGGTGGTGGGCATGGGTACGGGGAGCTCTGGGGGCTGATTGGGAGGTCCAGACTAGGCTAGAAAGTGTTTGAGGGAGAGCAGAGGTGTTCTTCTTATTCCTTAGGGCTTTGTCTGAGGTTTTCAGGGTTTTGGGGAGGTCGTGAAGGGTCGTAGAATCAAAGTGTAGTGTGCCAAAAGGGGGACGAGATGGGAACTGGGTTTTGGGGTGGGGGCATGGGTACGGGAGGTCTAGGGGCTGACTGGGAGGTCCAGGCAGGTTAAAGAGGGTTTGAGGGAGTGCAGAAGCGTTGTAAGTATTCTGTAGGGCTTCGTCTGGGGGTGCCAGGGTTTTGGGGAGTTCTGAAGGGTCATAGAATCAATTGTAGTGTGTGCAAAAGGGACAAGGTGGGAGCTGGCTTTGGGGGAGCGGGGGGCATGGGTACGGGGAGCTCTAGGGGCTGACTGGGAGGTCCAGGCAGGTTAAAGAGGGTTTGAGGGTGTGCAGAAGTGTCGTTAGTATTCCGTAGGGCATTGTCTGGCTCTCTCAGGGTTTTTGGGGGGTTGTGAAGGGTCGTAGAATCAAATTGTAGTGTGCAAAAGGGACGAGCTGGGAACTGGGTTTTGGGGTGGGGGGCATGGGTACGGGGAGCTCTGGGGGCTGACTGGGAGGTCCAGGCAGGCTAGAAAGTGTTTGAGGGAGTGCAGAAGTGTCGTTAGTATTCCGTGGAGCATTGTCTGGCTCTCTCAGGGTTTTTGTGATGTCGTGAAGGGTCGTAGAATCAAATTGTAGTGTGCAAAAGGGATGAGCTGGGAACTGGGTTTGGGGGGGGGGGCATGTATTCGATTGGCTCTGGGGTGTGACAGGGAGGTGCAGGCAGGTTAAAAAGAGTTTGAGGGTGTGCAGAAGTGTCGTTAGTATTCCGTAGGGCTTCATCTGGGGCTGTCAGTGTTTTGGGGGTGTCGTGAAGGGTTGTAGAATCAAATTTTTGTGTGCCAAATGGGTCGAGGTGGGAGTTTGTTTTGGGGTGGGGGGCATGGGTACGGTGGGCTCTGGGAGCTGTATGGGAGGTCCAGGCGTGCTAGAAAGTGTTTGAGGGAGTTCAGACGTGTTCTTATTATTCCATAGGGCTTTGTCTGAGGGTGTCAGGGTTTTGGGGAGGTCGTGAAGGGTCGTAGAATCAAAGTGTAGTGTGCCAAAAGGGACGAGATGGGAACTGGGTTTTGGGGTGGGGGCATGGGTACGGGGAGGTCTAGGGGCTGACTGGGAGGTCCAGGCAGGTTAAAGAGGGTTTGAGGGAGTGCAGAAACGTTGTAAGTATTCTGTAGGGCTTCGTCTGGGGGTGTCAGGGTTCTGGGGGAGTTCTGAAGGGTCATAGAATCGAATTGTAGTGCGCCAAAGGGACAAGGTGGGAATTGGGTTTTGTAGGGGGGGGTCATGAGTACGGGGGACTCTAGGGGCTTACTGGGAGGTCCAGGAAGGTGAAAGAGGGTTTGAGGGTGTGCAGAAGTGTCGTTAGTATTCCGTAGGGCATTGTCTGGCTCTCTCAGGGTTTTTGGGGGGTTGTGAAGGGTCGTAGAATCAAATTGTAGTGTGCAAAATGGACGAGCTGGGAACTGGGTTTTGGGGTGGGGGGCATGGGTACGGGGAGCTCTGGGGGCTGACTGGGAGGTCCAGGCAGGCTAGAAAGTGTTTGAGGGAGTGCAGAGGTGTCGTTAGTATTCCGTGGTGCATTGTCTGGGTCTCTCAGGGTTTTTGTGATGTCGTGAAGGGTCGTAGAATCAAATTGTAGTGTGCAAAAGGGATGAGCTGGGAACTGGGTTTGGGGGGGGGGGACATGTATTCGATTGGCTCTGGGGTGTGACAGGGAGGTGCAGGCAGGTTAAAAAGAGTTTGAGGGTGTGCAGAAGTGTCGTTAGTATTTTGTAGGGCTTCATCTGGGGCTGTCAGTGTTTTGGGGGTGTCGTGAAGTGTTGTAGAATCAAATTTTTGTGTCCCAAATGGGACGAGGTGAGAGGTGGATTTGGGGGGTGGGGCATGGGTACAGGGGGCTCTGGGAGCTGCCTGGGAGGTCCAGGCGGGTTAAAAATGGTTTGAGGGTGTGCAAAAGCGTTGTTAGTATTCTGTAGGGCATCGTCTGGGGGTGTCAGGGTTTTGGGGGAGTTCTGAAGGGTCATTGAATCGAATTGTAGTGTACCAAAAGGGACAAGGAGGGAATTGGGTTTTGTAGGGGGTCATGAGTACGGGGTCTCTAGGCTCTTACTGGGAGGTCCAGGCAGGTTAAAAAGGCTTTGAGGGTGTGCAGAAGTGTCGTTAGTATTCCGTAGGGCATTGTCTGTCTCTCTCAGGGTTTTTGGGGGGTTGTGAAGGGTCGTAGAATCAAATTGTAGTGTGCAAAATGGACAAGCTGGGAACTGTGTGTTGGGGTGGTGAGCATGGGTACGGGGAGCTCTGGGGCTGATTGGGAGGTCCAGACTAGGCTAGAAAGTGTTTGAGGGAGAGCAGAGGTGTTCTTCTTATTCCTTAGGGCTTTGTCTGAGGTTTTCAGGGTTTTGGGGAGGTCGTGAAGGGTCGTAGAATCAAAGTGTAGTGTGCCAAAAGGGACGAGATGGGAACTGGGTTTTGGGGTGGGGGCATGGGTACGGGGAGGTCTAGGGGCTGACTGGGAGGTCCAGGCAGGTTAAAGAGGGTT
Source organism: Melanerpes aurifrons (assembly GCA_011125475.1). Classification (NCBI taxonomy): domain Eukaryota; kingdom Metazoa; phylum Chordata; class Aves; order Piciformes; family Picidae; genus Melanerpes; species Melanerpes aurifrons. The sequence continues at coordinate 151,558 of WWNC01000258.1, forward strand.
TGAGGGAGTGCAGAAGCGTTGTAAGTATTCTGTAGGGCTTCGTCTGGGGGTGCCAGGGTTTTGGGGGAGTTCTGAAGGGTCATAGAATCGAATTGTAGTGTGCCAAAGGGACAAGGTGGGAGCTGGCTTTGGGGGTGGGGGGCATGGGTACGGGGAGCTCTAGGGGCTGACTGGGAGGTCCAGGCAGGTTAAAGAGGGTTTGAGGGTGTGCAGAAGTGTCGTTAGTATTCCGTAGGGCATTGTCTGGCTCTCTCAGGGTTTTTGGGGGGTTGTGAAGGGTCGTAGAATCAAATTGTAGTGTGCAAAAGGGACGAGCTGGGAACTGGGTTTTGGGGTGGGGGCATGGGTACGGAGAGCTCTGGGGGCTGACTGGGAGATCCAGGCAGGCTAGAAAGAGTTTGAGGGTGTGCAGAAGTGTCGTTAGTATTCCGTAGGGCTTCATCTGGGGCTGTCAGTGTTTTCGGGTTGTCGTGAAGGGCTGTAGAATCAAAGTTTTTTGTGCCAAATGGGACGATGTGGGAGCTTGTTTTCGGGCTGGGGGGCATGGGTACGGGGGGCTCTGGGAGCTGACTGGGAGGTCCAGGCAGGTTAAAAAGGATTTGAGGGTGTGCAGATGCGTTGTTAGTATTCTGTATGGCATCGTCTGGGGATGTCAGGCTTTTGGGGGATTTCTGAAGGGTCGTAGATTCAAATTGCTGTGTGGCAAAAGGGACAAGGTGGCAATTTTGTTTTGTGGGGGGGGTCATGAGTACGGGGGGCTCTACTGGGAGGTCCAGGCAGGTTAAAGAGGGTTTGAGGGTGTGCAGAAGTGTCGTTAGTATTCCGTAGGGCATTTTCTGGCTCTCTCAGGGTTTTTGGGGGGTTGTGAAGGGTCGTAGAATCAAATTGTAGTGTGCAAAAGGGATGAGCTGGGAACTGGCTTTGGTGGGGCGGGGGGGCATGTATTCGGTTGGCTCTGGGGTGTGACAGGGAGGTCCAGGCAGGTTAAAGAGGGTTTGAGGGTGTGCAGAAGTGCCGTTAGTATTCCGTAGGGCATTTTCTGGCTCTCTCAGGGTTTTTGGGGGGTTGTGAAGGGTCGTAGAATCAAAGTGTACTGTGCAAAAGGGACGAGCTGGGAACTGGGTTTTGGGGTGGGGGGCATGGGTACGGGGAGCTCTGGGGGCTGACTGGGTGGTCCAGGCAGGCTAGAAAGTGTTTGAGGGAGTGCAGAGGTGTTCTTCTTATTCCATAGGGCTTTGTCTGAGGGTGTCAGGGTTTTGGGGAGGTCGTGAAGGGTCGTAGAATCAAAGTGTAGTGTGCCAAAAGGGACGAGATGGGAACTGGGTTTTGGGGTGGGGGCATGGGTACAGGCAGGTCTAGGGGCTGACTGGGAGGTCCAGGCAGGTTAAAGAGGGTTTGAGGGAGTGCAGAAGCATTGTAAATATTCTGTAGGGCTTCATCTGGGGGTGTCAGGGTTTTGGGGGAGTTTTGAAGGGTCATAGAATCGAATTGTAGTGTGCCAAAAGGGACAAGATGGGTATCGGGTTTTGTAGGGCGACGTCATGGGTACGGGGGCTCTAGGGGCTGACTGGGAGGTCCAGGCAGGTGAAAGAGGGTTTCAGGGTGTGCAGAAGTGTCGTTAGTATTCCGTAGGGCATTGTCTGGCTCTCTCAGGGTTTTTGGGGGGTTGTGAAGGGTCGTAGAATCAAATTGTAGTGTGTAAAAGGGACGAGCTGGGAACTGGGTTTTGGGGTGGGGGGCATGGGTACGGGCAGCTCTGGGGGCTGACTGGGAGGTCCAGGCAGGTTAAAAGGAGTTTGAGGGTGTGCAGATGTTTCGTTTGTATTCCTTAGGGCATTTCTGGGTCTCTCAGGGTTTTTGTGTGGTCGTGAAGGGTCGTAGAATCAAATTGTAGTGTGCAAAAGGGATGAGCTGGGAACTGGGTTTGGTGGGGGGCATGTATTCGATTGGCTCTGGGGTGTGACAGGGAGGTGCAGGCAGGTTAAAAAGAGTTTGAGGGGATGCAGAAGTGTCGTTAGTATTCCATAGGGCTTCATCAGGGGCTGTCAGTGTTTTGGGGGTTTCGTGAAGGGCTGTAGAATCAAAGTTTTGTGTGCCAAATGGGACGAGGTGGGAGTTTGTTTTGGTGGGGGGGAGCATGGGTACGGGGGGCTCTGGGAGCTGACTGGGAGGTCCAGGCAGGTTAAAAAGGCTTTGAGGGTGTGCAGAAGTGTCGTTAGTATTCCGTAGGGCATTGTCTGGCTCTCTCAGAGTTTTTGGAGGGTTGTGAAGGGTCGTAGAATCAAATTGTAGTGTGCAAAAGGGACGAGCTGGGAACTGGGTTTTGGGGTGGGGGGCATGGTTATGGGGAGCTCTGGGGGCTGACTGGGAGGTCCAGGCAGGCTAGAAAGTGTTTGAGGGAGTGCAGAGGTGTCGTTAGTATTCCGTAGGGCATTGTCTGGGTCTCTCAGGGTTTTTGTGGGGTCGTGAAGTGTCGTAGAATCAAATTGTAGTGTGCAAAAGGGATGAGCTGGGAACTGGGTTTGGTGGGGGCATGTATTCGATTGGCTCTGGGGTGTGACAGGGAGGTGCAGGCAGGTTAAAAAGAGTTTGAGGGTGTGCAGAAGTGTCGTTAGTATTCCGTAGGGCTTCATCTGGGGCTGTCAGTGTTTTCGGGGTGTCGTGAAGGGTTGTATAATCAAATTTTGTGTGCCAAATGGGACGAGGTGGGAAGTTTGTTTTGGGGGCGTATGGGTATGGGGCTCTGGGAGCTGACTGGGAGGTCCAGGCAGGTTAAAAAGGGTTTGAGGGTGTGCAGAAGCGTTGTAAGTATTCTGTAGGGCATCGTCTGGGGGTGTCAGGGTTTTGGGGGAGTTCTGAAGGGTCGTAGAATCGAATTGTAGTGTGCCAAAAGGGACAAGGTGGGAATTGGGTTTTGTAGGGGGGAGGTCATGGGTACGGGGCCTCTGGGAGCTGACTGGGAGGTCCAGGCAGGTTAAAAAGGGTTTGAGGGTGTGCAGAAGCGTTGTAAGTATTCCGTAGGGCACCGTCTGGGGGTGTCAGGGTTTTGGGGGAGTTCTGAAGGGTCGTAGAATCGAATTGTAGTGTGCCAAAAGGGACAAGGTGGCAATTGGGTTTTGTAGGGGGGGGTCATGAGTACGGGGGACTCTAGGGGGCTTACTGGGAGGTCCAGGCAGGTTAAAAAGGGTTTGAGGTGTGCAGAAGTGTTGTTAGTATTCCGTAGGGCATTGTCTGGCTCTCTCAGGGTTTTGGGGGTTGTGAAAGGTCGTAGAATCAAATTGTAGTGTGCAAAAGGACGAGCTGGGAACTGGGTTTTGGGTTGGGGGCATGGGTACGGGAGCTCTGGGAGCTGACTGGGAGGTCCAGGCAGGCTAGAAAGTGTTTGAGGGAGTGCAGAGGTGTCGTTAGTATTCCGTAGGGCATTGTCTGGGTCTCTCAGGTTTTTGTGATGTCGTGAAGGGTCGTAGAATCAAATTGTTGTGTGCAAAAGGGATTAACTGGGAACTGTGTTGGGGGTGGCATGTATTCGGTTGGCTCTGGGGTGTGACAGGGAGGTGCAGGCAGGTTAAAAGAGTTTGAGGGTGTGCAGAAGTGTCGTTAGTATTCCGTAGGGCATCGTCTGTGGCTCTCTCAGAGTTTTTGGTGGGTTGTGAAGGGTCGTAGAATCAAATTGTAGTGTGCAAAAGGGACGAGCTGGGAACTGGGTTTTGGGGTGGGGGGCATGGTTACGCGAGCTCTGGGAGCTGACTGGGAGGTCCAGGCAGGTTAAAGAGGGTTTGAGGGTGTGCAGAAGTGTCGTTAGTATTCCGTAGGGCATTGTCTGGGTATCTCAGGGTTTTTGTGATGTCATGAAGGGTCGTAGAATCAAATTGTAGTGTGCAAAATGGACGAGCTGGGAACTGGGTTTGGGGGGGGGCATGGGTATTTGGGGAGCTCTGGGGGCTGACTGGGAGGTCCAGGCAGGTTAGAAAGTGTTTGAGGGAGTGCAGAGGTGTCGTTAGTATTCTGTAGGGCATTGTCTGGGGCTGTCAGGTTTTTTTTGGGGTCGTGAAGGGTCGTAGAATCAAATTGCAGTGTGCAAAATGGACGAGCTGGGAACTGGGTTTTGAGGTGGGGGCATTGGTATGGGGGCTCTGGGGGCTGACTGGGAGGTCCAGGCAGGTTAGAAAGAGTTTGAGGGTGTGCAGAAGTGTCGTTAGTATTCCGTAGGGCTTTTCATCTGGGGCTGTCAGTGTTTTGGGGTGTCGTGAAGGGCTGTAGAATCAAAGTTTTGTGTGCCAAATGGGACGAGGTGGGACTTTGTTTTGGGGTGGGGGCATGGGTACGTGGGCTCTGGGAGCTGACTGGGAGGTCCAGGCAGGTTGAAAAGGGTTTGAGGAGTGCAGAAGCGTTGTAAGTATTCTGTAGGGCATCGTCTGGGGGTGTCAGGGTTTTGGGGACTTCTGAAGGGTCGTAGAATCGAATTGTAGTGTGCCAAAAGGGACAAGGTGGGAATTGGGTTTTTAGGGGGAAGTCATGGAGTACGGGGCTCTAGGGGTTACTGGGAGGTCCAGGCAGGTTAAAAAGGGTTTGAGGGTGTGCAGAAGTGTCGTTAGTATTCCGTAGGGCATTGTCTGGCTCTCTCAGGTTTTTGGATGTTGTGAAGGGTCGTAGAATCAAATTGTAGTGTGCAAAAGGGACGAGCTGGGAACTGGGTTTTGGGGTGGGGGCATGGTTATGGGGAGCTCTGGGGGCTGACTGGGAGGTCCAGGCAGGCTAGAAAGTGTTTGAGGGAGTGCAGAGGTGTCGTTAGTATTCTGTGGGGCATTGTCTGGCTCTCTCAGGGTTTTTGGGGGTCGTGAAGGGTCGTAGAATCAAATTGTAGTGTGCAAAAGGGATGAGCTGGGAACTGGGTTTGGGGGCATGTATTGATTGGCTCTGGGGGTGACAGGGAGGTGCAGGCAGGTTAAAAGAGTTTGAGGGTGTGCAGAAGTGTCGTTAGTATTCCGTAGGGCTTCATCTGGGGCTGTCAGTGTTTTGGGGTGTCGTGAAGGGCTGTAGAATCAAATTTTTTGTGTGCCAAATGGGACGAGGTGGGAGTTTGTTTTGGGGTGGGGGTCATGGGTACGGGGGGCTCTGGGAGCTGACTGGGAGGTCCAGGCAGGTTAAAAAGGGTTTGAGGGTGTGCAGAAGCGTTGTAAGTATTCTGTAGGGCATCGTCTGGGGGTGTCAGGGTTTTGGGGAGTTCTGAAGGGTCGTAGAATCGAATTGTAGTGTGCCAAAAGGGACAAGGTGGGAATTGGGTTTTGTAGGGGAAGTCATGAGTACATGGGGACTCTAGGGGTTACTGGGAGGTCCAGGCAGGTTAAAAAGGTTTGAGGGTGTGCAGAAGTGTCGTTAGTATTCTGTAGGGCATTGTCTGGCTCTCTCAGAGTTTTGGGGGTTGTGAAGGGTCGTAGAATCAAATTGTAGTGTGCAAAAGGGACGAGCTGGGAACTGGGTTTTGGGGTGGGGGCATGGTTATGGGGAGCTCTGGGGCTGACTGGGAGGTCCAGGCAGGCTAGAAAGTGTTTGAGGGAGTGCAGAGGTGTCGTTAGTATTCCGTAGGGCATTGTCTGGCTCTCTCAGGGTTTTGTGGGTCGTGAAGGGTCGTAGAATCAAATTGTAGTGTGCAAAAGGGATGAGCTGGGAACTGGGTTTTTGGGGGCATGTATTCGATTGGCTCTGGGTGTGACAGGGAGAGTGCAGGCAGGTTAAAAAGAGTTTGAGGGTGTGCAGAAGTGTCGTTAGTATTCCGTAGGGCTTCATCTGGGGCTGTCAGTGTTTTCGGGGTGTCGTGAAGGGCTGTAGAATCAAATTTTTGTGTGCCAAATGGGACGAGGTGGGAGTTTGTTTTGGGGGGGGAGCATGGGTACGGGGGGCTCTGGGAGCTGACTGGGAGGTCCAGGCAGGTTAAAAAGGGTTTGAGGGTGTGCAGAAGCGTTGTAAGTATTCTGTAGGGCATCGTCTGGGGGTGTCAGGGTTTTGGGGGAGGTCTGAAGGGTCGTAGAATCGAATTGTAGTGTGCCAAAAGGGACAAGGTGGGAATTGGGTTTTGTAGCGGGGGTCATGGGTACGGGGGGCTCTGGGAGCTGACTGGGAGGTCCAGGCAGGTTAAAAAGGGTTTGAGGGTGTGCAGAAGTGTCGTTAGTATTCCGTAGGGCATTGTCTGGCTCTCTCAGGGTTTTTGGGGGGTTGTGAAGGGTCGTAGAATCAAATTGTAGTGTGCAAAAGGGACGAGCTGGGAACTGGGTTTTGGGGTGGGGGGCATGGGTACGGGGAGCTCTGGGGGCTGACTGGGAGGTCCAGGCAGGTTAAAAAGAGTTTGAGGGTGTGCAGAGGTTTCGTTTGTATTCCTTAGGGCATTGTCTGGGTCTCTCAGGGTTTTTGTGGTGTCGTGAAGGGTCGTAGAATCATATTGTAGTGTGCAAAAGGGATGAGCTGGGAACTGGGTTTGGTGGGGGGCATGTATTCGATTGGCTCTGGGGTGTGACAGGGAGGTGCAGGCAGGTTAAAAAGAGTTTGAGGGTGTGCAGAAGTGTCGTTAGTATTCCGTAGGGCTTCATCTGGGGCTGTCAGTGTTTTGGGGGTGTCGTGAAGGGCTGTAGAATCAAATTTTTGTGTGCCAAATGGGACGAGGTGGGAGTTTGTTTTTGGGGGGGGGAGCATGGGTACGGGGGCTCTGGGAGCTGACTGGGAGGTCCAGGCAGGTTAAAAAGGGTTTGAGGGTGTGCAGAAGCGTTGTAAGTATTCTGTAGGGCATCGTCTGGGGGTGTCAGGGTTTTGGGGGAGTTCTGAAGGGTCGTAGAATCGAATCGTAGTGTGCCAAATGGGACAAGGTGGGAATTGGGTTTTGTAGGGGGGGGTCATGGGTACGGGGGCTCTGGGAGCTGACTGGGAGGTCCAGGCAGGTTAAAAAGGGTTTGAGGGTGTGCAGAAGCGTTGTTAGTATTCGTAGGGCATTGTCTGGGGGTGTCAGGGTTTTGGGGAGTTCTGAAGGGTCGTAGAATCGAATTGTAGTGTGCCAAAAGGGACAAGTGGCAATTGGGTTTTGTAGGGGGTCATGAGTACGGGGGCTCTCGGGGCTTACTGGGAGGTCCAGGCAGGTTAAAAAGGGTTTGAGGGTGTGCAGAAGTGTTGTTAGTATTCCGTAGGGCATTGTCTGGCTCTCTCAGGGTTTTTGGGGGGTTGTGAAAGGTCGTAGAATCAAATTGTAGTGTGCAAAAGGGACGAGCTGGGAACTGGGTTTTGGGTTGGGGGCATGGGTACGGGGAGCTCTGGGAGCTGACTGGGAGGTCCAGGCAGGCTAGAAAGTGTTTGAGGGAGTGCAGAGGTGTCGTTAGTATTCCGTAGGGCATTGTCTGGCTCTCTCAGGGTTTTGTGATGTCGTGAAGGGTCGTAGAATCAAATTGTTGTGTGCAAAAGGGATTAACTGGGAACTGTGTTGGGGGTGGCATGTATTCGGTTGGCTCTGGGGTGTGACAGGGAGGTGCAGGCAGGTTAAAAAGAGTTTGAGGGTGTGCAGAAGTGTCGTTAGTATTCCGTAGGGCATCGTCTGTGGCTCTCTCAGAGTTTTTGGGGGTTGTGAAGGGTCGTAGAATCAAATTGTAGTGTGCAAAAGGGACGAGCTGGGAACTGGGTTTTGGGGGGGGGGCATGGTTACGGGAGCTCTGGGAGCTGACTGGGAGGTCCAGGCAGGTTAAAGAGGGTTTGAGGGTGTGCAGAAGTGTCGTTAGTATTCCGTAGGGCATTGTCTGGGTATCTCAGGGTTTTGGGGAGTCGTGAAGGGTCGTAGAATCAAATTGTAGTTTGCAAAAGGGATGAGCTGGAACTGGGTTTGGGGGGGCATTATGTATTTGGTTGGCTCTGGGGCTGACTGGGAGGTCCAGGCAGGTTAAAAAGTGTTTGAGGGAGTGCAGTGTGTGTCCTTAAGTATTCCGTAGGGCTTCATCTGGGGCTGTCAGTGTTTTGGGGGTGTCGTGAAGGGTCGTAGAATCAAATTTTTGTGTGCAAAATGGGACGAGCTGGGAGTTTGGGTTTTGGGGTGGGGGCATGGGTATGGGGGCTCTGGGAGCTGACTGGGAGGTCCAGGCAGGTTAAAAGGTTTGAGGGAGTGCAGAAGTGTTCTTAGTATTCTGTAGGGCATTGTCTGGGGGTGTCAGGGTTTTTGGGGAGGTCTGAAGGGTCGTAGAATCAAATTGTAGTGTGCCAAAAGGGACAAGGTGGGAACTGGGTTTTGAGGGGGGTCATGGGTACGTGGGGGGCTCTGGGGCTGACTGGGAGGTCCAGGCAGGTTAAAAAGGGTTTGAGGGTGTGCAGAAGTGTCGTTAGTATTCTGTAGGGCATTGTCTGGGTCTCTCAGGGTTTTTGGGGTTGTGAAGGGTCGTAGAATCAAATTGTAGTGTGCAAAAGGGACGAGCTGGGAACTGGGTTTTGAGGTGGGGGCATGGGTACGGGGGCTCTGGGAGCTGACTGGGAGGTCCAGGCAGGTTAAAAAGAGTTTGAGGGTGTGCAGAAGTGTCGTTAGTATTCCGTAGGGCATTGTCTGGGTCTCTCAGGGTTTTTGTGGTGTCGTGAAGGGTCGTAGAATCAAATTGTAGTGTGCAAAAGGGATGAGCTGGGAACTGGGTTTGGTGGGGGCATGTATTCGATTGGCTCTGGGGTGTGACTGGGAGGTCCAGGCAGGTTAAAAAGAGTTTGAGGGTGTGCAGAAGTGTCGTTAGTATTCCGTAGGGCTTCATCTGGGGCTGTCAGTGTTTTTGGGGTGTCGTGAAGGGCTGTAGAATCAAATTTTTGTGTGCCAAATGGGACGAGGTGGGAAGTTTGTTTTGGTGGGGGGGCATGGGTATTTGGGGGCTCTGGGAGCTGACTGGGAGGTCCAGGCAGGTTAAAAGGGTTTGAGGGTGTGCAGAAGCATTCTTAGTATTCTGTAGGGCTTTGTCTGGGGTGTCAGGGTTTTGGGGAGTTCTGAATGGTCGTAGAATCAAATTGTAGTGTGCCAAATGGGACAAGGTGGGAATTGGGTTTTGTGGGGGGCATGGGTACGTGGGCTCTGGGAGCTGACTGGGAGGTCCAGGCAGGTTAAAAAGGGTTTGAGGGTGTGCAGAAGCGTTGTAAGTATTCCGTAGGGCTTCGTCTGGGGGTGTCAGGGTTTTGGGGAGTTCTGAAGGGTCGTAGAATCGAATTGTAGTGTGCCAAAAGGGACAAGGTGGAATTGGGTTTTGTAGGGGGTCATGAGTACGGGGGCTCTAGGGGGCTTACTGGGAGGTCCAGGCAGGTTAAAAAGGGTTTGAGGGTGTGCAGAAGTGTTGTTAGTATTCCGTAGGGCATTGTCTGGCTCTCTCAGGGTTTTTGGGGGTTGTGAAGGTCGTAGAATCAAATTGTAGTGTGCAAAAGGGACGAGCTGGGAACTGGGTTTTGGGGTGGGGGCATGGGTACGGGGAGCTCTGGGAGCTGACTGGGAGGTCCAGGCAGGCTAGAAAGTGTTTGAGGGAGTGCAGAGGTGTCGTTAGTATTCCGTAGGGCATTGTCTGGTCTCTCAGGGTTTTTTGTGATGTCGTGAAGGGTCGTAGAATCAAATTGTTGTGTGCAAAAGGGATTAACTGGGAACTGTGTTGGGGGGCATGTATTGGTTGGCTCTGGGGTGTGACAGGGAGGTGCAGGCAGGTTAAAAAGAGTTTGAGGGTGTGCAGAAGTGTCGTTAGTATTCCGTAGGGCATCGTCTGGGCTGTCAGAGTTTTGGGGGTTGTGAAGGGTGTAGAATCAAATTTAGTGTGCCAAATGGGACGAGGTGGGAAGTTTGTTTTGGGGGGGGGGCATGGTTACGGGGCTCTGGGAGCTGACTGGGAGGTCCAGGCAGGTTAAAAGGGTTTGAGGGTGTGCAGAAGTGTCGTTAGTATTCTGTAGGGCATTGTCTGGGTATCTCAGGGTTTTGGGGAGTCTGAAGGGTCGTAGAATCAAATTGTAGTTTGCAAAAGGGATGAGCTGGGAACTGGGTTTTGGGGGCGTTTATGTATTTGGGGCTCTGGGGGCTGACTGGGAGGTCCAGGCAGGTTAAAAGGGTTTGAGGGAGTGCAGAAGTGTCCTTAAGTATTCCGTAGGGCATTGTCTGGGGCTGTCAGTGTTTTGGGGTGTCGTGAAGGGTCGTAGAATCAAATTTTGTGTGCAAAATGGACGAGCTGGGAACTGGGTTTTGAGGTGGGGGGCATTGGGCTGATGGGGGGCTCTGGGGCTGACTGGGAGGTCCAGGCAGGTTAGAAAGAGGTTTGAGGGAGTGCAGAGGTTTGAGGGAGTGTCGTTAGTATTCCGTAGGGCATTGTCTGGGTCTCTCAGGGTTTTTGGGGTCGTGAAGGGTCGTAGAATCAAATTGTAGTGTGCAAAAGGGATGAGCTGGGAACTGGGTTTTGGTGGGGGGCATGTATTCGATTGGCTCTGGGGTGTGACAGGGAGGTGCAGGCAGGTTAAAAGAGTTTGAGGGTGTGCAGAAGTGTCGTTAGTATTCCGTAGGGCTTCATCTGGGGCTGTCAGTGTTTTGGGGGTGTCGTGAAGGGCTGTAAAATCAAATTTTTGTGTGCCAAATGGGACGAGGTGGGAGTTTGTTTTGGTGGGGGGGAGCATGGGTACGGGGGGCTCTGGGAGCTGACTGGGAGGTCCAGGCAGGTTAAAAAGGGTTTGAGGGTGTGCAGAAGCATTGTAAGTATTCTGTAGTGCATCGTCTGGGGGTGTCAGGGTTTTGGGGGAGTTCTGAATGGTCGTAGAATCGAATTGTAGTGTGCCAAATGGGACAAGGTGGGAATTGGGATTTGTAGGGGGGGGTCATGGGTACGGGGCCTCTGGGAGCTGACTGGGAGGTCCAGGCAGGTTAAAAAGGGTTTGAGGGTGTGCAGAAGCGTTGTAAGTATTCCGTAGGGCACCGTCTGGGGGTGTCAGGGTTTTGGGGGAGTTCTGAAGGGTCGTAGAATCGAATTGTAGTGTGCCAAAAGGGACAAGGTGGCAATTGGGTTTTGTAGGGGGGGGTCATGAGTACGGGGGATTCTCGGGGCTTACTGGGAGGTCCAGGCAGGTTAAAAAGGGTTTGAGGGTGTGCAGAAGTGTTGTTAGTATTCCGTAGGGCATTGTCTGGCTCTCTCAGGGTTTTTGGGGGGTTGTGAAAGGTCGTAGAATCAAATTGTAGTGTGCAAAAGGGACGAGCTGGGAACTGGGTTTTGGGTTGGGGGGCATGGGTACGCGAGCTCTGGGAGCTGACTGGGAGGTCCAGGCAGGCTAGAAAGTGTTTGAGGGAGTGCAGAGGTGTCGTTAGTATTCCGTAGGGCATTGTCTGGCTCTCTCAGGGTTTTTGTGATGTCGTGAAGGGTCGTAGAATCAAATTGTTGTGTGCAAAAGGGATTAACTGGGAACTGTGTTGGGGGGGGGTGGCATGTATTCGGTTGGCTCTGGGGTGTGACAGGGAGGTGCAGGCAGGTTAAAAAGAGTTTGAGGGTGTGCAGAAGTGTCGTTAGTATTCCGTAGGGCATCGTCTGTGGCTCTCTCAGAGTTTTTGGTGGGTTGTGAAGGGTCGTAGAATCAAATTGTAGTGTGCAAAAGGGACGAGCTGGGAACTGGGTTTTGGGGTGGGGGGCATGGTTACGCGAGCTCTGGGAGCTGACTGGGAGGTCCAGGCAGGTTAAAGAGGGTTTGAGGGTGTGCAGAAGTGTCGTTAGTATTCCGTAGGGCATTGTCTGGGTATCTCAGGGTTTTGGGGGAGTCGTAAAGGGTCGTAGAATCAAATTGTAGTTTGCAAAAGGGATGAGCTGTGAACTGGGTTTGGGGGGGGGGCGTTTATGTATTTGGTTGGCTCTGGGGCCCGACTGGGAGGTGTAGGCAGGTTAAAAAGTGTTTGAGGGAGTGCAGTTGTGTCCTTAACTTTCCGTAGGGCTTCATCTGGGGCTGTCAGTGTTTTGGGGGTGTCGTGAAGGGTCGTAGAATCGAATTTTTGTGTGCAAAATGGACGAGCTGGGAACTGGGTTTTGAGGTGGGGGGCATTGGTATGGGGGGCTCTGGGAGCTGACTGGGAGGTCCAGGCAGGCTAGAAAGTGTTTGAGGGAGTGCAGAGGTGTTCTTCTTATTGCACAGGGCTTTGTCTGAGGGTGTCAGGGTTTTGGGGAGGTCGTGAAGGGTCGTAGAATCAAAGTGTAGTGTGCCAAAAGGGACGAGATGGGAACTGGGTTTTGGGGTGGGGGCATGGGTACGTGGAGGTCTAGGGGCTGACTGGGAGGTCCAGGCAGGTTGAAGAGGGTTTGAGGGAGTGCAGAAGCATTGTAAGTATTCTGTAGGGCTTCGTCTGGGGGTGTCAGGGTTTTGGGGGACTTCTGAAGGGTCATAGAATCGAATTGTAGTGTGCCAAAAGGGATAAGGTGGGAATCGGGTTTTTTAGGGGGGGTCATGGGTACGGGGGGCTCTAGGGGCTTTCTGGGAGGTCCAGGCAGGTTAAAGAGGGTTTGAGGGTGTGCAGAAGTGTCGTTAGTATTCCATAGAGCATTGTCTGGCTCTCTCAGGGTTTTTGTGATGTCATGAAGGGTCGTAGAATCAAATTGTAGTGTGCAAAATGGACGAGCTGGGAACTGGGTTTGGGGTGGGGGGCATGGGTACGGGGAGCTCTGGGGGCTGACTGGGAGGTCCAGGCAGGCTAGAAAGTGTTTGAGGGAGTGCAGAGGTGTCGTTAGTATTCTGTGGGGCATTGTCTGGCTCTCTCAGGGTTTTTATGGGGTCGTGAAGGGTCGTAGAATCAAATTGCAGTGTGCTAAAGGGACGATCTGGGAAGTGGGCTTGGGGGCATGTATTTGATTGGCTCTGGGGTGTGACAGGGAGGTGCAGGCAGGTTAAAAAGAGTTTGAGGGTGTGCAGAAGTGTCGATAGTATTCCGTAGCGCTTCATCTGGGGCTGTCAGTGTTTTGGGGGTGTCGTGAAGGGCTGTAGAATCAAATTTTTGTGTGCCAAATGGGACGAGGTGGGAGTTTGTTTTTGGGGGGGGGTCATGGGTACGGTGGGCTCTGGGAGCTGACTGGGAGGTCTAGGCAGGTTCAAAAGGGTTTGAGGGTGTGCAGAAGCGTTGTAAGTATTCTGTAGGGCATCGTCTGGGGGTGTCAGGGTTTTGGGGGTGTTCTGAAGGTTCGTAGAATCGAATTGTAGTGTGCCAAAAGGGACAAGGTGGGAATTGGGTTTTGTAGGGGGAAGTCATGAGTACGTGGGACTCTAGGGGGTTACTGGGAGGTCCACGCAGGTTAAAAAGGGTTTGAGGGTGTGCAGAAGTGTCGTTAGTATTCCGTAGGGCATTGTCTGGCTCTCTCAGAGTTTTTGGGGGGTTGTGAAGGGTCGTAGAATCAAATTCTAGTGTGCAAAAGGGACGAGCTGGGAACTGGGTTTTGGGGTGGGGGCATGGGTATGGGGAGCTCTGGGGGCTGACTGGGAGGTCCAGGCAGGCTAGAAAGTGTTTGAGGGAGTGCAGAGGTGTCGTTAGTATTCCGTGGGGCATTGTCTGGGTCTCTCAGGGTTTTTGTGGGGTCGTGAAGGGTCGTAGAATCAAATTGTAGTGTGCAAAAGGGATGAGCTGGGAGCTGGGTTTGTTGGGGGGGGGGGCATGTATTCGATTGGCTCTGGGGTGTGACAGGGAGGTGCAGGCAGGTTAAAAAGAGTTTGAGGGTGTGCAGAAGTGTCGTTAGTATTCCGTAGGGCTTCATCTGGGGCTGTCAGTGTTTTGCGGCTGTCGTGAAGGGTTGTAGAATCAAATATTTGTGTGCCAAATGGGACGAGGTGGGAGTTTGTTTTGGGGGGGGGCATGGGTACGGGGGGCTCTGGGAGCTGACTGGGAGGTCCAGGCAGGTTAAAAAGAGTTTGAGGGTGTGCAGAAGCATTGTTAGTATTCTGTAGGGCATCGTCTGGGGGTGTCAGGGTTTTGGGGGAGTTCTGAAGGGTCGTAGAATCAAATTGTAGTGTGCCAAAAGGGACAAGGTGGGAATTGGGTTTTGAATGGGGGGGGTCATGAGTACGGGGGGCTCTAGGGTCTTACTGGGAGGTCCAGGCAGGTTAAAGAGGGTTTGAGGGTGTGCAGAAGTGTCGTTAGTATTCCGTAGGGCATTGTCTGGCTCTCTCAGGGTTTTTGGGGGGTTGTGAAGGGTCGTAGAATCAAATTGTAGTGTGCAAAAGGGACGAGCTGGGAACTGGGTTTTGGGTTGGGGGGCATGGGTACGGAGAGCTCTGGGGGCTGACTGGGAGGTCCAGGCAGGCTAGAAAGTGTTTGAGGGAGTGCAGAGGTGTCGTTAGTATTCCGTGGAGCATTGTCTGGCTCTTTCAGGGTTTTTGTGATGTCGTGAAGGGTCGTAGAATCAAATTGTAGTGTGCAAAAGGGATGAGCTGGGATCTGGGTTTGGGGGGGGGGGCATGTATTCGATTGGCTCTGGGGTGTGACAGGGAGGTGCAGGCAGGTTAAAAAGAGTTTGAGGGTGTGCAGAAGTGTCTTTAGTATTCCGTAGGGCTTCATCTGGGGCTGTCAGTGTTTTGGGGGTGTCGTGAAGGGCAGTAGAATCGAATTTTTGTGTGCCAAATGGGACGAGCTGGGAACTGGATTTTGGGGTGGGGGGCATGGGTACGGAGAGCTCTGGGGGCTGACTGGGAGGTCCAGGCAGGCTAGAAAGTGTTTGAGGGAGTGCAGAGGTGTTCTTCTTATTCCATAGGGCTTTGTCTGAGGGTGTCAGGGTTTTGGGGAGGTCGTGAAGGGTCGTAGAATCAAAGTGTAGTGTGCCAAAAGGGACGAGATGGGAACTGGGTTTTGGGGTGGGGGTATGGGTACGGGGAGGTCTAGGGGCTGACTGGGAGGTCCAGGCAGGTTAAAGAGGGTTTGAGGGAGTGCAGAAGCGTTGTAAGTATTCTGTAGGGCTTCGTCTGGGGGTGTCAGGGTTTTGGGGGAGTTCTGAAGGGTCATAGAATCGAATTGTATTATGCCAAAAGGGACAAGGTGGGAGCTGGGTTTGGGAAGGGGTCATGGGTACGGGGGGCTCTACGGGCTTACTGGGAGGTCCAGGCAGGTTAAAGAGGGGTTGAGGGTGTGCAGAAGTGTCGTTAGTATTCCGTAGGGAATTGTCTCGCTCTCTCAGGGTTTTTGTGATGTCGTGAAGGGTCGTAGAATCAAATTGTAGTGTGCAAAAGGGATGAGCTGGGAACTGGGTTTTTGGGGGCATGTATTCGATTGGCTCTGGGGTGTGACAGGGAGGTGCAGGCAGGTTAAAAAGAGTTTGAGGGTGTGCAGAAGTGTCGTTAGTATTCCGTAGGGCTTCATCTGGGGCTGTCAGTGTTTTGGGGGTGTCATGAAGGGTTGTGGAATCAAATTTTTGTGTGCCAAATGGGACGAGGTGGGAGTTTGTTTTGGGGGTGGGGGGCATGGGTACGGTGGGCTCTGGGAGCAGACTGGGAGGCCCAGGCAGGTTAAAAATTGTTTGAGGGTGTGCAGAAGCGTTGTAAGTATTCTGTAGGGCATCGTCTGGGGGTGTCAGGGTTTTGGGGGAGTTCTGAAGGGTTGTAGAATCGAATTGTAGTGTGCCTAAAGGGACAAGGTGGAAATTGGGTGTTTTAGGGGAGGGTCATGAGTACAGGGGACTCTAGGGGCTTACTGGGAGGTCCAGGCAGCTTTAAAAGGGATTGAGGGTGTGCAGAAGTGTCGTTAGTATTCCGTAGGGCATTGTCTGGCTCTCTCAGAGGTTTTGGGGGGTTGTGAAGGGTCGTAGAATCAAATTCTAGTGTGCAAAAGGGACGAGCTGGGAACTGGGTTTTGGGGTGGGGGGCATTGGTACGGGGAGCTCTGGGAGCTGACTGGGAGGTCCAGGCAGGTTAAAAAGAGTTTGAGGGTGTGCAGAAGCATTGTTAGTATTCAGTAGGGCATCGTCTGGGGGTGTCAGGGTTTTGGGGGAGTTCTGAAGGGTCGTAGAATCAAATTGTAGTGTGCCAAAAGGGACAAGGTGGGAATTGGGTTTTGTAGGGGGGGGTCATGAGTACGGGGGTCTCTAGGGTCTTACTGGGAGGTCCAGGCAGGTTAAAGAGCGTTTGAGGGTGTGCAGAAGTGTCGTTAGTATTCCGTAGGGCATTGTCTGTCTCTCTCAGGGTTTTTGGGGGGTTGTGAAGGGTCGTAGAATCAAATTGTAGTGTGCAAAAGGGACGAGCTGGGAACTGGGTTTTGGGGTGGGGGGCATGGGTACGGGGAGCTCTGGGGGCTGACTGGGAGGTCCAGGCAGGCTAGAAAGTGTTTGAGGGAGTGCAGAAGTGTCGTTAGTATTCCGTGGAGCATTGTCTGGCTCTCTCAGGGTTTTTTTGATGTCGTGAAGGGTCGTAGAATCAAATTGTAGTGTGCAAAAGGGATGAGCTGGGAACTGGGTTTGGGGGGGGGGGCATGTATTCGATTGGCTCTGGGGTGTGACAGGGAGGTGCAGGCAGGTTAAAAAGAGTTTGAGGGTGTGCAGAAGTGTCGTTAGTATTCCGTAGGGCTTCATCTGGGGCTGTCAGTGTTTTGGGGGTGTCGTGAAGGGTTGTAGAATCAAATTTTTGTGTGCCAAATGGGTCGAGGTGGGAGTTTGTTTTGGGGTGGGGGGCATGGGTACGGTGGGCTCTGGGAGCTGTATGGGAGGTCCAGGCGTGCTAGAAAGTGTTTGAGGGAGTTCAGACGTGTTCTTATTATTCCATAGGGCTTTGTCTGAGGGTGTCAGGGTTTTGGGGAGGTCGTGAAGGGTCGTAGAATCAAAGTGTAGTGTGCCAAAAGGGACGAGATGGGAACTGGGTTTTGGGGTGGGGGCATGGGTACGGGGAGGTCTAGGGGCTGACTGGGAGGTCCAGGCAGGTTAAAGAGGGTTTGAGGGAGTGCAGAAACGTTGTAAGTATTCTGTAGGGCTTCGTCTGGGGGTGTCAGGGTTCTGGGGGAGTTCTGAAGGGTCATAGAATCGAATTGTAGTGCGCCAAAGGGACAAGGTGGGAATTGGGTTTTGTAGGGGGGGGTCATGAGTACGGGGGACTCTAGGGGCTTACTGGGAGGTCCAGGAAGGTGAAAGAGGGTTTGAGGGTGTGCAGAAGTGTCGTTAGTATTCCGTAGGGCATTGTCTGGCTCTCTCAGGGTTTTTGGGGGGTTGTGAAGGGTCGTAGAATCAAATTGTAGTGTGCAAAATGGACGAGCTGGGAACTGGGTTTTGGGGTGGGGGGCATGGGTACGGGGAGCTCTGGGGGCTGACTGGGAGGTCCAGGCAGGCTAGAAAGTGTTTGAGGAGTGCAGAGGTGTCGTTAGTATTCCGTGGTGCATTGTCTGGGTCTCTCAGGGTTTTTGTGATGTCGTGAAGGGTCGTAGAATCAAATTGTAGTGTGCAAAAGGGATGAGCTGGGAACTGGGTTTGGGGGGGGGGGACATGTATTCGATTGGCTCTGGGGTGTGACAGGGAGGTGCAGGCAGGTTAAAAGAGTTTGAGGGTGTGCAGAAGTGTCGTTAGTATTTTGTAGGGCTTCATCTGGGGCTGTCAGTGTTTTGGGGGTGTCGTGAAGTGTTGTAGAATCAAATTTTTGTGTCCCAAATGGGACGAGGTGGGAGGTGGATTTGGGGGGTGGGGCATGGGTACAGGGGGCTCTGGGAGCTGCCTGGGAGGTCCAGGCGGGTTAAAAATGGTTTGAGGGTGTGCAAAAGCGTTGTTAGTATTCTGTAGGGCATCGTCTGGGGGTGTCAGGGTTTTGGGGGAGTTCTGAAGGGTCATTGAATCGAATTGTAGTGTACCAAAAGGGACAAGGAGGGAATTGGGTTTTGTAGGGGGGGGTCATGAGTACGGGGGGCTCTAGGCTCTTACTGGGAGGTCCAGGCAGGTTAAAAAGGCTTTGAGGGTGTGCAGAAGTGTCGTTAGTATTCCGTAGGGCATTGTCTGTCTCTCTCAGGGTTTTTGGGGGGTTGTGAAGGGTCGTAGAATCAAATTGTAGTGTGCAAAATGGACAAGCTGGGAACTGTGTGTTGGGGTGGTGGGCATGGGTACGGGGAGCTCTGGGGGCTGATTGGGAGGTCCAGACTAGGCTAGAAAGTGTTTGAGGGAGAGCAGAGGTGTTCTTCTTATTCCTTAGGGCTTTGTCTGAGGTTTTCAGGGTTTTGGGGAGGTCGTGAAGGGTCGTAGAATCAAAGTGTAGTGTGCCAAAAGGGACGAGATGGGAACTGGGTTTTGGGGTGGGGGCATGGGTACGGGGAGGTCTAGGGGCTGACTGGGAGGTCCAGGCAGGTTAAAGAGGGTTTGAGGGAGTGCAGAAGCGTTGTAAGTATTCTGTAGGGCTTCGTCTGGGGGTGCCAGGGTTTTGGGGGAGTTCTGAAGGGTCATAGAATCGAATTGTAGTGTGCCAAAAGGGACAAGGTGGGAGCTGGCTTTGGGGGGGCGGGGGGCATGGGTACGGGGAGCTCTAGGGGCTGACTGGGAGGTCCAGGCAGGTTAAAGAGGGTTTGAGGGTGTGCAGAAGTGTCGTTAGTATTCCGTAGGGCATTGTCTGGCTCTCTCAGGGTTTTTGGGGGGTTGTGAAGGGTCGTAGAATCAAATTGTAGTGTGCAAAAGGGACGAGCTGGGAACTGGGTTTTGGGGTGGGGGCATGGGTACGGAGAGCTCTGGGGGCTGACTGGGAGATCCAGGCAGGCTAGAAAGAGTTTGAGGGTGTGCAGAAGTGTCGTTAGTATTCCGTAGGGCTTCATCTGGGGCTGTCAGTGTTTTGGGGGTGTCATGAGGGGTTGTAGAATCGAAGTGTAGTGTGCCAAATGGGACGATGTGGGAGCTTGTTTTCGGGCTGGGGGGCATGGGTACGGGGGGCTCTGGGAGCTGACTGGGAGGTCCAGGCAGGTTAAAAAGGATTTGAGGGTGTGCAGAAGCGTTGTAAGTATTCTGTAGGGCATCGTCTGGGGGTGTCAGGGTTTTGGGGGAGGTCTGAAGGGTCGTAGAATCGAATTGTAGCGTGCCAAAAGGGACAAGGTGGGAATTGGGTTTTGTAGGGGGGGGGTCATGGGTACGGGGGGCTCTGGGAGCTGACTGGGAGGTCCAGGCAGGTTAAAAAGGGTTTGAGGGTGTGCAGAAGTGTCGTTAGTATTCCGTAGGGCATTGTCTGGCTCTCTCAGGGTTTTTGGGGGGTTGTGAAGGGTCGTAGAATCAAATTGTAGTGTGCAAAAGGGACGAGCTGGGAACTGGGTTTTGAGGTGGGGGGCATGGGTACGGGGAGCTCTGGGGGCTGACTGGGAGGTCCAGGCAGGTTAAAAAGAGTTTGAGGGTGTGCAGAGGTTTCGTTTGTATTCCTTAGGGCATTGTCTGGGTCTCTAAGGGTTTTTGTGGTGTCGTGAAAGGTCGTAGAATCAAATTGTAGTGTGCAAAAGGGATGAGCTGGGAGCTGGGTTTGGTGGGGGGGGGCATGTATTCGATTGGCTCTGGGGTGTGACTGGGAGGTCCAGGCAGGTTAAAAAGGGTTTGAGGGTGTGCAGAAGTGTCGTTAGTATTCCGTAGGGCATTGTCTGGGTCTCTCAGAGTTTTTGTGGGGTCGTGATGGGTCGTAGAATCAAATTGTAGTGTGCAAAAGGGATGAGCTGGGAACTGGGTTTGGTGGGGGGGGGGCATGTATTCGATTGGCTGTGGGGTGTGACAGGGAGGTGCAGGCAGGTTAAAAAGAGTTTGAGGGTGTGCAGAAGTGTCGTTAGTATTCCGTAGGGCTTCATCTGGGGCTGTCAGTGTTTTGGGGGTGTCGTGAAGGGCTGTAAAATCAAATTTTTGTGTGCCAAATGGGACGAGGTGGGAGTTTGTTTTGGTGGGGGGGAGCATGGGTACGGGGGGCTCTGGGAGCTGACTGGGAGGTCCAGGCAGGTTAAAAAGGGTTTGAGGGTGTGCAGAAGCATTGTAAGTATTCTGTAGTGCATCGTCTGGGGGTGTCAGGGTTTTGGGGGAGTTCTGAATGGTCGTAGAATCGAATTGTAGTGTGCCAAATGGGACAAGGTGGCAATTGGGATTTGTAGGGGGGGGTCATGGGTACGGGGCCTCTGGGAGCTGACTGGGAGGTCCAGGCAGGTTAAAAAGGGTTTGAGGGTGTGCAGAAGCGTTGTAAGTATTCCGTAGGGCACCGTCTGGGGGTGTCAGGGTTTTGGGGGAGTTCTGAAGGGTCGTAGAATCGAATTGTAGTGTGCCAAAAGGGACAAGGTGGCAATTGGGTTTTGTAGGGGGGGGTCATGAGTACGGGGGATTCTCGGGGCTTACTGGGAGGTCCAGGCAGGTTAAAAAGGGTTTGAGGGTGTGCAGAAGTGTTGTTAGTATTCCGTAGGGCATTGTCTGGCTCTCTCAGGGTTTTTGGGGGGTTGTGAAAGGTCGTAGAATCAAATTGTAGTGTGCAAAAGGGACGAGCTGGGAACTGGGTTTTGGGTTGGGGGGCATGGGTACGCGAGCTCTGGGAGCTGACTGGGAGGTCCAGGCAGGCTAGAAAGTGTTTGAGGGAGTGCAGAGGTGTCGTTAGTATTCCGTAGGGCATTGTCTGGGTCTCTCAGGGTTTTTGTGATGTCGTGAAGGGTCGTAGAATCAAATTGTTGTGTGCAAAAGGGATTAACTGGGAACTGTGTTGGGGGGGGGTGGCATGTATTCGGTTGGCTCTGGGGTGTGACAGGGAGGTGCAGGCAGGTTAAAAAGAGTTTGAGGGTGTGCAGAAGTGTCGTTAGTATTCCGTAGGGCATCGTCTGTGGCTCTCTCAGAGTTTTTGGTGGGTTGTGAAGGGTCGTAGAATCAAATTGTAGTGTGCAAAAGGGACGAGCTGGGAACTGGGTTTTGGGGTGGGGGGCATGGTTACGCGAGCTCTGGGAGCTGACTGGGAGGTCCAGGCAGGTTAAAGAGGGTTTGAGGGTGTGCAGAAGTGTCGTTAGTATTCCGTAGGGCATTGTCTGGGTATCTCAGGGTTTTGGGGGAGTCGTAAAGGGTCGTAGAATCAAATTGTAGTTTGCAAAAGGGATGAGCTGTGAACTGGGTTTGGGGGGGGGGCGTTTATGTATTTGGTTGGCTCTGGGGCCTGACTGGGAGGTGTAGGCAGGTTAAAAGTGTTTGAGGGAGTGCAGTTGTGTCCTTAACTTTCCGTAGGGCTTCATCTGGGGCTGTCAGTGTTTTGGGGGTGTCGTGAAGGGTCGTAGAATCGAATTTTTGTGTGCAAAATGGACGAGCTGGGAACTGGGTTTTGAGGTGGGGGCATTGGTATGGGGGCTCTGGGAGCTGACTGGGAGGTCCAGGCAGGCTAGAAAGTGTTTGAGGGAGTGCAGAGGTGTTCTTCTTATTGCACAGGGCTTTGTCTGAGGGTGTCAGGGTTTTGGGGAGGTCGTGAAGGGTCGTAGAATCAAAGTGTAGTGTGCCAAAAGGGACGAGATGGGAACTGGGTTTTGGGGTGGGGGCATGGGTACGTGGAGGTCTAGGGGCTGACTGGGAGGTCCAGGCAGGTTGAAGAGGGTTTGAGGGAGTGCAGAAGCATTGTAAGTATTCTGTAGGGCTTCGTCTGGGGGTGTCAGGGTTTTGGGGGACTTCTGAAGGGTCATAGAATCGAATTGTAGTGTGCCAAAAGGGATAAGGTGGGAATCGGGTTTTTTAGGGGGGGTCATGGGTACGGGGGGCTCTAGGGGCTTTCTGGGAGGTCCAGGCAGGTTAAAGAGGGTTTGAGGGTGTGCAGAAGTGTCGTTAGTATTCCGTAGGGCTTCATCTGGGGCTGTCAGTGTTTTGGGGTGTCATGAAGGGTGTAAAATCAAATTTTGTGTGCCAAATGGGACGAGGTGGGAAGTGGGTTTGGGGTGGGGAGCATGGGTACGGGGGCTCTGGGGCTGACTGGGAGGTCCAGGCAGGTTAAAAGGGTTTGAGGGTGTGCAGAAGGTGTCGTTAGTATTCTGTAGGGCATTGTCTGGGTGTCAGGGTTTTGGGGAGTTCTGAAGGGTCGTAGAATCAAATTGTAGTGTGCCAAATGGGACAAGGTGGGAATTGGGATTTGGGGGGGGTCATGGGACGGGGCTCTGGGAGCTGACTGGGAGGTCCAGGCAGGTTAAAAAGGGTTTGAGGGTGTGCAGAAGTGTTGATAGTATTCCGTAGGGCTTCGTCTGGGGCTGTCAGGGTTTTGGGGAGTTCTGAAGGGTGTAGAATCAAATTTTGTGTGCCAAATGGGACAAGGTGGGAATTTGTTTTGTAGGGGGTCATGAGTACGGGGGGCTCTGGGGGCTGACTGGGAGGTCCAGGCAGGTTAAAAAGGGTTTGAGGTGTGCAGAAGTGTTGTTAGTATTCCGTAGGGCATTGTCTGGCTCTCTCAGGGTTTTGGGGGTTGTGAAGGTCGTAGAATCAAATTGTAGTGTGCAAAAGGGACAAGCTGGGAACTGGGTTTTGGGGTGGGGGCATGGGTACGTGGGAGCTCTGGGAGCTGACTGGGAGGTCCAGGCAGGTTAAAAGTGTTTGAGGGTGTGCAGAAGTGTCGTTAGTATTCCGTAGGGCATTGTCTGGTCTCTCAGGGTTTTGGATGTCGTGAAGGGTCGTAGAATCAAATTGTTGTGTGCAAAAGGGATTAACTGGGAACTGGGTTTTGGGGGGGGGCATGGGTATTGGGGAGCTCTGGGGCTGACTGGGAGGTCCAGGCAGGTTAAAAGAGTTTGAGGGTGTGCAGAAGTGTCGTTAGTATTCCGTAGGGCATTGTCTGGGTCTCTCAGAGTTTTTTGGGGGTGTGAAGGGTCGTAGAATCAAATTGTAGTGTGCAAAAGGGATGAGCTGGGAGCTGGGTTTTGGGGTGGGGGCATGTATTCGATTGGCTCTGGGTGTGACAGGAGAGGCAGGCAGGTTAAAAAGAGTTTGAGGGTGTGCAGAAGTGTCGTTAGTATTCCGTAGGGCTTCATCTGGGGCTGTCAGTGTTTTGGGGCTGTCGTGAAGGGTTGTAGAATCAAATATTTGTGTGCCAAATGGGACGAGGTGGGAGTTTGTTTTGGGGGGGGGGCATGGGTACGGGGGGCTCTGGGAGCTGACTGGGAGGTCCAGGCAGGTTAAAAAGAGTTTGAGGGTGTGCAGAAGCATTGTTAGTATTCTGTAGGGCATCGTCTGGGGGTGTCAGGGTTTTGGGGGAGTTCTGAAGGGTCGTAGAATCAAATTGTAGTGTGCCAAAAGGGACAAGGTGGGAATTGGGTTTTGAATAGGGGGTCATGAGTATGGGGGCTCTAGGGCTTACTGGGAGGTCCAGGCAGGTTAAAGAGGGTTTGAGGGTGTGCAGAAGTGTCGTTAGTATTCCGTAGGGCATTGTCTGGCTCTCTCAGGGTTTTTGGGGGGTTGTGAAGGGTCGTAGAATCAAATTGTAGTGTGCAAAAGGGACGAGCTGGGAACTGGGTTTTGGGGTGGGGGCATGGGTACGGAGAGCTCTGGGGGCTGACTGGGAGGTCCAGGCAGGCTAGAAAGTGTTTGAGGGAGTGCAGAGGTGTCGTTAGTATTCCGTGGAGCATTGTCTGGCTCTTTCAGGGTTTTTGTGATGTCGTGAAGGGTCGTAGAATCAAATTGTAGTGTGCAAAAGGGATGAGCTGGGATCTGGGTTTTGGGGGGCATGTATTCGATTGGCTCTGGGGTGTGACAGGGAGGTGCAGGCAGGTTAAAAAGAGTTTGAGGGTGTGCAGAAGTGTCTTTAGTATTCCGTAGGGCTTCATCTGGGGCTGTCAGTGTTTTGGGGGTGTCGTGAAGGGCAGTAGAATCAAATTTTGTGTGCCAAATGGGACGAGCTGGGAACTGGATTTTGGGGGGGGGCATGGGTACGGAGAGCTCTGGGGGCTGACTGGGAGGTCCAGGCAGGCTAGAAAGTGTTTGAGGGAGTGCAGAGGTGTTCTTATTATTCCATCGGGCTTTGTCTGAGGGTGTCAGGGTTTTGGGGGGTTCGTGAAGGGTCGTAGAATCAAAGTGTAGTGTGCCAAAAGGGACGAGATGGGAACTGGGTTTTGGGGTGGGGGCATGGGTATTTGGGAGGTCTAGGGGCTGACTGGGAGGTCCAGGCAGGTTAAAAGGGTTTGAGGAGTGCAGAAGCGTTGTAAGTATTCTGTAGGGCTTGTCTGGGGGTGTCAGGGTTTTGGGGAGTTCTGAAGGGTCATAGAATCAAATTGTATTATGCCAAAAGGGACAAGGTGGGAGCTGGGTTTGGGAAGGGGTCATGGGTATTCGTGGGCTCTGGGGCTTACTGGGAGGTCCAGGCAGGTTAAAAGGGGTTTGAGGGTGTGCAGAAGTGTCGTTAGTATTCCGTAGGGAATTGTCTGGGGCTCTCTCAGGGTTTTTGTGATGTCGTGAAGGGTCGTAGAATCAAATTGTAGTGTGCAAAAGGGATGAGCTGGGAACTGGGTTTTTGGGGGCATGTATTCGATTGGCTCTGGGGGTGACAGGGAGGTGCAGGCAGGTTAAAAAGAGTTTGAGGGTGTGCAGAAGTGTCGTTAGTATTCCGTAGGGCTTCATCTGGGGCTGTCAGTGTTTTGGGGTGTCATGAAGGGTTGTGGAATCAAATTTTGTGTGCCAAATGGGACGAGGTGGGAGCTTGTTTTGGGGTGGGGGCATGGGCACGGGGGCTCTGGGAGCAGACTGGGAGGCCCAGGCAGGTTAAAAATTGTTTGAGGGTGTGCAGAAGCGTTGTAAGTATTCTGTAGGGCATCGTCTGGGGGTGTCAGGGTTTTGGGGGAGTTCTGAAGGGTTGTAGAATCGAATTGTAGTGTGCCAAAAGGGACAAGGTGGAAATTGGGTTTGGGGGGGGGTCATGAGTACAGGGGACTCTGGGGCTTACTGGGAGGTCCAGGCAGCTTTAAAAGGGATTGAGGGTGTGCAGAAGTGTCGTTAGTATTCCGTAGGGCATTGTCTGGCTCTCTCAGAGGTTTTGGGGGTTGTGAAGGGTCGTAGAATCAAATTCTAGTGTGCAAAAGGGACGAGCTGGGAACTGGGTTTTGGGGTGGGGGGCATTGGTACGGGGAGCTCTGGGAGCTGACTGGGAGGTCCAGGCAGGTTAAAAAGAGTTTGAGGGTGTGCAGAAGCATTGTTAGTATTCAGTAGGGCATCGTCTGGGGGTGTCAGGGTTTTGGGGGAGTTCTGAAGGGTCGTAGAATCAAATTGTAGTGTGCCAAAAGGGACAAGGTGGGAATTGGGTTTTGTAGGGGGTCATGAGTACGGGGGTCTCTAGGGTCTTACTGGGAGGTCCAGGCAGGTTAAAGAGCGTTTGAGGGTGTGCAGAAGTGTCGTTAGTATTCCGTAGGGCATTGTCTGTCTCTCTCAGGGTTTTTGGGGGGTTGTGAAGGGTCGTAGAATCAAATTGTAGTGTGCAAAAGGGACGAGCTGGGAACTGGGTTTTGGGGTGGGGGCATGGGTACGGGGAGCTCTGGGGGCTGACTGGGAGGTCCAGGCAGGCTAGAAAGTGTTTGAGGGAGTGCAGAAGTGTCGTTAGTATTCCGTGGAGCATTGTCTGGCTCTCTCAGGTTTTTTTGATGTCGTGAAGGGTCGTAGAATCAAATTGTAGTGTGCAAAAGGGATGAGCTGGGAACTGGGTTTGGGGGGGCATGTATTCGATTGGCTCTGGGTGTGACAGGGAGGTGCAGGCAGGTTAAAAAGAGTTTGAGGGTGTGCAGAAGTGTCGTTAGTATTCCGTAGGGCTTCATCTGGGGCTGTCAGTGTTTTGGGGTGTCGTGAAGGGTTGTAGAATCAAATTTTTGTGTGCCAAATGGGACGAGGTGGGAGTTTGTTTTGGGGTGGGGGCATGGGTACGGTGGGCTCTGGGAGCTGACTGGGAGGTCCAGGCAGGCTAGAAAGTGTTTGAGGGAGTTCAGACGTGTTCTTATTATTCCATAGGGCTTTGTCTGAGGGTGTCAGGGTTTTGGGGAGGTCGTGAAGGGTCGTAGAATCAAAGTGTAGTGTGCCAAAAGGGACGAGATGGGAACTGGGTTTTGGGGTGGGGGCATGGGTATGGGAGGTCTAGGGGCTGACTGGGAGGTCCAGGCAGGTTAAAGAGGGTTTGAGGGAGTGCAGAAACGTTGTAAGTATTCTGTAGGGCTTCGTCTGGGGGTGTCAGGGTTCTGGGGAGTTCTGAAGGGTCATAGAATCAAATTGTAGTGTGCCAAAAGGGACAAGGTGGGAATTGGGTTTTGTAGGGGGTCATGAGTACGGGGACTCTAGGGGCTTACTGGGAGGTCCAGGAAGGTGAAAAGGGTTTGAGGGTGTGCAGAAGTGTCGTTAGTATTCCGTAGGGCATTGTCTGGCTCTCTCAGGGTTTTTGGGGGGTTGTGAAGGGTCGTAGAATCAAATTGTAGTGTGCAAAATGGACGAGCTGGGAACTGGGTTTTGGGGTGGGGGGCATGGGTACGGGGAGCTCTGGGGGCTGACTGGGAGGTCCAGGCAGGCTAGAAAGTGTTTGAGGGAGTGCAGAGGTGTCGTTAGTATTCGTGGTGCATTGTCTGGGTCTCTCAGGGTTTTTGGGATGTCGTGAAGGGTCGTAGAATCAAATTGTAGTGTGCAAAAGGGATGAGCTGGGAACTGGGTTTGGGGGGGGGGGACATGTATTCGATTGGCTCTGGGGTGTGACAGGGAGGTGCAGGCAGGTTAAAAAGAGTTTGAGGGTGTGCAGAAGTGTCGTTAGTATTTTGTAGGGCTTCATCTGGGGCTGTCAGTGTTTTGGGGGTGTCGTGAAGTGTTGTAGAATCAAATTTTTGTGTCCCAAATGGGACGAGGTGGGAGGTGGATTTGGGGGGTGGGGCATGGGTACAGGGGGCTCTGGGAGCTGCCTGGGAGGTCCAGGCGGGTTAAAAATGGTTTGAGGGTGTGCAAAAGCGTTGTTAGTATTCTGTAGGGCATCGTCTGGGGGTGTCAGGGTTTTGGGGGAGTTCTGAAGGGTCATTGAATCGAATTGTAGTGTACCAAAAGGGACAAGGTGGGAATTGGGTTTTGTAGGGGGTCATGAGTACGGGGGCTCTAGGCTCTTACTGGGAGGTCCAGGCAGGTTAAAAGGGTTTGAGGGTGTGCAGAAGTGTCGTTAGTATTCCGTAGGGCATTGTCTGTCTCTCTCAGGGTTTTTGGGGGGTTGTGAAGGGTCGTAGAATCAAATTGTAGTGTGCAAAATGGACAAGCTGGGAACTGTGTGTTGGGGTGGTGGGCATGGGTACGGGGAGCTCTGGGGGCTGATTGGGAGGTCCAGACTAGGCTAGAAAGTGTTTGAGGGAGAGCAGAGGTGTTCTTCTTATTCCTTAGGGCTTTGTCTGAGGTTTCAGGGTTTTGGGGAGGTCGTGAAGGGTCGTAGAATCAAATTGTAGTGTGCCAAAAGGGACGAGATGGGAACTGGGTTTTGGGGGGGGGCATGGGGGGGAGGTCTAGGGGCTGACTGGGAGGTCCAGGCAGGTTAAAGAGGGTTTGAGGGAGTGCAGAAGCGTTGTAAGTATTCTGTAGGGCTTCGTCTGGGGGTGCCAGGGTTTTGGGGGAGTTCTGAAGGGTCATAGAATCGAATTGTAGTGTGCCAAAAGGGACAAGGTGGGAGCTGGCTTTGGGGGGGGGGCATGGGTACGGGAGCTCTAGGGGCTGACTGGGAGGTCCAGGCAGGTTAAAGAGGGTTTGAGGGTGTGCAGAAGTGTCGTTAGTATTCCGTAGGGCATTGTCTGGCTCTCTCAGGGTTTTTGGGGGGTTGTGAAGGGTCGTAGAATCAAATTGTAGTGTGCAAAAGGGACGAGCTGGGAACTGGGTTTTGGGGTGGGGCATGGGTACGGAGAGCTCTGGGGCTGACTGGGAGATCCAGGCAGGCTAGAAAGAGTTTGAGGGTGTGCAGAAGTGTCGTTAGTATTCCGTAGGGCTTCATCTGGGGCTGTCAGTGTTTTGGGGTGTCGTGAAGGGGTTGTAGAATCAAATTTAGTGTGCCAAATGGGACGATGTGGGAGCTTGTTTTGGGGGGGGCATGGGTACGGGGGCTCTGGGAGCTGACTGGGAGGTCCAGGCAGGTTAAAAAGGATTTGAGGGTGTGCAGATGCGTTGTAAGTATTCTGTAGGGCATCGTCTGGGGGTGTCAGGGTTTTGGGGAGGTCTGAAGGGTCGTAGAATCAAATTGTAGTGTGCCAAAAGGACAAGGTGGGAATTGGGTTTTGTAGGGGGTCATGAGTACGGGGCTCTGGGAGCTTGACTGGGAGGTCCAGGCAGGTTAAAAAGGGTTTGAGGGTGTGCAGAAGTGTCGTTAGTATTCCGTAGGGCATTGTCTGGCTCTCTCAGGGTTTTTGGGGGTTGTGAAGGGTCGTAGAATCAAATTGTAGTGTGCAAAAGGGACGAGCTGGGAACTGGGTTTTGAGGTGGGGGCATGGGTACGGGAGCTCTGGGGCTGACTGGGAGGTCCAGGCAGGTTAAAAAAGAGTTTGAGGGTGTGCAGAGGTTTCGTTTGTATTCCTTAGGGCATTGTCTGGTCTCTAAGGGTTTTGTGGGTCGTGAAAGGTCGTAGAATCAAATTGTAGTGTGCAAAAGGGATGAGCTGGGAACTGGGTTTTGGGGTGGGGGCATGTATTCGATTGGCTCTGGGGGTGACTGGGAGGTCCAGGCAGGTTAAAAAGGGTTTGAGGGGTGCAGAAGTGTCGTTAGTATTCCGTAGGGCATTGTCTGGGTCTCTCAGAGTTTTTGTGGGGTCGTGATGGGTCGTAGAATCAAATTGTAGTGTGCAAAAGGGATGAGCTGGGAACTGGGTTTGGTGGGGGCATGTATTCGATTGGCTCTGGGTGTGACAGGAGGTGCAGGCAGGTTAAAAAGAGTTTGAGGGTGTGCAGAAGTGTTGTTAGTATTCTGTAGGGCTTCATCTGGGGCTGTCAGTGTTTTGGGGTGTCTGAAGGGTGTAGAATCAAATTTTGTGTGCCAAATGGGACGAGGTGGGAGTTTGGGTTTTGGTGGGGGAGCATGGGTGGGGGCTCTGGGAGCTGACTGGGAGGTCCAGGCAGGTTAAAAAGGGTTTGAGGGTGTGCAGAAGCGTTGTAAGTATTGTAGGGCATCGTCTGGGGGTGTCAGGGTTTTGGGGAGTTCTGAAGGGTCGTAGAATCGAATTGTAGTGTGCCAAAAGGGACAAGGTGGCAATTGGGTTTTGAGGGGGGGGTCATGAGTAGGGTTTTGGGGGCTCTAGGGGCTTACTGGGAGGTCCAGGCAGGTTAAAAAGGGTTTGAGGGGGTGTGCAGAAGTGTGTTAGTATTCCGTAGGGCATTGTCTGGCTCTCTCAGGGTTTTTGGGGGGTTGTGAAAGGTCGTAGAATCAAATTGTAGTGTGCAAAAGGGATGAGCTGGGAACTGGGTTTTGGGTTGGGGGGCATGGGTACGCGAGCTCTGGGAGCTGACTGGGAGGTCCAGGCAGGCTAGAAAGTGTTTGAGGGAGTGCAGAGGTGTCGTTAGTATTCCGTAGGGCATTGTCTGGGTCTCTCAGGGTTTTTGTGATGTCGTGAAGGGTCGTAGAATCAAATTGTTGTGTGCAAAAGGGATTAACTGGGAACTGTGTTGGGGGGGGGGTGGCATGTATTCGGTTGGCTCTGGGGTGTGACAGGGAGGTGCAGGCAGGTTAAAAAGAGTTTGAGGGTGTGCAGAAGTGTCGTTAGTATTCCGTAGGGCATCGTCTGTGGCTCTCTCAGAGTTTTTGGTGGGTTGTGAAGGGTCGTAGAATCAAATTGTAGTGTGCAAAAGGGACGAGCTGGGAACTGGGTTTTGGGGTGGGGGGCATGGTTACGGGAGCTCTGGGAGCTGACTGGGAGGTCCAGGCAGGTTAAAGAGGGTTTGAGGGTGTGCAGAAGTGTCGTTAGTATTCCGTAGGGCATTGTCTGGGTATCTCAGGGTTTTGGGGAGTGTGTAAAGGGTCGTAGAATCAAATTGTAGTTTGCAAAAGGGATGAGCTGTGAACTGGGTTTGGGGGGGTTTATGTATTTGGTTGGCTCTGGGGCTGACTGGGAGGTGTAGGCAGGTTAAAAGTGTTTGAGGGAGTGCAGTTGTGTCCTTAACTTTCCGTAGGGCTTCATCTGGGGCTGTCAGTGTTTTGGGGGTGTCGTGAAGGGTCGTAGAATCGAATTTTTGTGTGCAAAATGGACGAGCTGGGAACTGGGTTTTGAGGTGGGGGCATGGGTATGGGGGGCTCTGGGAGCTGACTGGGAGGTCCAGGCAGGCTAGAAAGTGTTTGAGGGAGTGCAGAGGTGTTCTTCTTATTGCACAGGGCTTTGTCTGAGGGTGTCAGGGTTTTGGGGAGGTCGTGAAGGGTCGTAGAATCAAAGTGTAGTGTGCCAAAAGGGACGAGATGGGAACTGGGTTTTGGGGTGGGGGCATGGGTACGTGGAGGTCTAGGGGCTGACTGGGAGGTCCAGGCAGGTTGAAGAGGGTTTGAGGGAGTGCAGAAGCATTGTAAGTATTCTGTAGGGCTTCGTCTGGGGGTGTCAGGGTTTTGGGGGACTTCTGAAGGGTCATAGAATCGAATTGTAGTGTGCCAAAAGGGATAAGGTGGGAATCGGGTTTTTTAGGGGGGGTCATGGGTACGGGGGGCTCTAGGGGCTTTCTGGGAGGTCCAGGCAGGTTAAAGAGGGTTTGAGGGTGTGCAGAAGTGTCGTTAGTATTCCATAGGGCATTGTCTGGCTCTCTCAGGGTTTTTGTGATGTCATGAAGGGTCGTAGAATCAAATTTTAGTGTGCAAATGGGACGAGCTGGGAACTGGGTTTTGGGGTGGGGGGCATGGGTACGGGGAGCTCTGGGGGCTGACTGGGAGGTCCAGGCAGGCTAGAAAGTGTTTGAGGGGGCAGAGGTGTCAGTATTCTGTAGGGCATTGTCTTGTCAAGTATTCTGTAGGCATTGCAGTCTGGACGATCTGGGAAGTGGGCTTGGGGGGGGTTTTGATTGGAGGTCTGAAGGGAGGTCGCAGAATAAAAGAATTGAGTGTGCAAATAGGGACAAGGTCAGTGTTTTGGGAAGGGCTGGGAATTTGCCAAATGGGGGGTGGGAGTTTGTTTTGGGGGGTCATGGGTACAGTGGGCTCTGGGAGCTGACTGGGAGGTCCAGGCAGGTTAAAAGGGTTTGAGGGTGTGCAGAAGCGTTGTAAGTATTCCGTAGGGCATCGTCTGGGGGTGTCAGGGTTTTGGGGAGTTCTGAAGGGTCGTAGAATCGAATTTAGTGTGCCAAAAGGGACAAGGTGGGAATTGGGTTTTGTAGGGGGTCATGAGTACGGGGGCTCTGGGGCTGACTGGGAGGTCCAGGCAGGTTAAAAGGGTTTGAGGGTGTGCAGAAGTGTTGTTAGTATTCCGTAGGGCATTGTCTGGCTCTCTCAGGGTTTTTGGGGGTTGTGAAAGGTCGTAGAATCAAATTGTAGTGTGCAAAAGGGACGAGCTGGGAACTGGGTTTTGGGAGGGGGGCATGGGTACGGAGCTCTGGGAGCTGACTGGGAGGTCCAGGCAGGTTAGAAAGAGTTTGAGGGAGTGCAGAGTGTCGTTAGTATTCCGTAGGGCATTGTCTGGGTCTCTCAGGGTTTTGTGATGTCGTGAAGGGTCGTAGAATCAAATTGTTGTGTGCAAAAGGGATTAAGCTGGGAACTGTTTGTTTTGGGGGGCATGTATTGATTGGCTCTGGGGTGACAGGGAGGTGCAGGCAGGTTAAAAAGAGTTTGAGGGTGTGCAGAAGTGTCGTTAGTATTCCGTAGGGCTTCATCTGGGCTGTCAGAGTTTTGGGGGTTGTGAAGGGCTGTAGAATCAAATTTTTGTGTGCCAAATGGGACGAGGTGGGAAGTTTGTTTTGGGGTGGGGGGCATGGGTACGGGGCTCTGGGAGCTGACTGGGAGGTCCAGGCAGGTTAAAGAGGGTTTGAGGGTGTGCAGAAGTGTTGTTAGTATTCCGTAGGGCATTGTCTGGGTATCTCAGGGTTTTGGGGAGTCTGAAGGGTCGTAGAATCAAATTGTAGTTTGCAAAAGGGATGAGCTGGGAACTGGGTTTGGGGGTCATTATGTATTTGAATGGCTCTGGGAGCTGACTGGGAGGTCCAGGCAGGTTAAAAGAGTTTGAGGGTGTGCAGAAGTGTCGTTAGTATTCCGTAGGGCTTCATCTGGGGCTGTCAGTGTTTTGGGGTGTGTGAAGGGTCGTAGAATCAAATTTTGTGTGCAAAATGGGACGAGCTGGGAACTGGGTTTTGGGGTGGGGGCATGGGTACGGGGGCTCTGGGAGCTGACTGGGAGGTCCAGGCAGGCTAGAAAGTGTTTGAGGGAGTGCAGAGGTGTTCTTATTATTCCATAGGGCTTTGTCTGAGGGTGTCAGGGTTTTGGGGAGGTCGTGAAGGGTCGTAGAATCAAATTGTAGTGTGCCAAAAGGGACGAGATGGGAACTGGGTTTTGGGGTGGGGGGCATGTGTACAGGGAGGTCTAGGGGCTTACTGGGAGGTCCAGGCAGGTTAAAGAGGGTTTGAGGGTGTGCAGAAGTGTCGTTAGTATTCTGTAGGGCATTGTCTGTCTCTCTCAGGGTTTTTGGGGGGTTGTGAAGGGTCGTAGAATCAAATTGTAGTGTGCCAAAAGGGATAAGGTGGGAATCGGGTTTTTTAAAACGGGGGGCTCTAGGGCTTTCTGGGG
>WWNC01000259.1:0-182401 GCA_011125475.1 Melanerpes aurifrons
CCATTGGCTCCATAGGCCACTAGGGGCTCCCAGAGGGGCTCTATATACGCTCCCATTGGCTCCATAGGCCTCTAGAGAGGGTCCCACGGGCTCTATAGACGCTCCCATTGGCTCCATAGGCCACTAGAGAGACTCCCCCGGGCTCTATAGACGCTCCCATTGGCTCCATAGACCACTATAGAGGTTCCAACGGGCTCTATAGACGCTCCCATTGGCTCCATAGGCCTCTAGAGAGGCTCCCACAGGCTCTATAAATGCTCCGATTGGCTCCATAGGTGACTATAGAGGCTCTCCTGGGCTTTATAGATGCTCCCATTGGCTCCAGAGGCCTCTAGAGAGGCTCCCACGGGCTCTATAGATGCTCCCATTGGCTCCATAGTCCACTAGAGTGGCTCCCCCGGGCTCTATAGATGCTCCCATTGGCTCCATAGGCCACTAGAGAGGCTCCCCACGGGCTCTATAGACGCTCCCATTGGCTCCATAGGCCTCTAGAGAGGCTCCCACGGGCTCTATAGACGCTCCCATTGGCTCCATAGGCCACTATAGAGGCTCCCACAGGCTCTAAAGACGCTCCCATTGGCTCCATAGGCCTCCAGAGAGGCTCCCCTGGCTCTACAGATGCTCCCATTGGCTCCACAGGCCACTAGAGAGGCTCCCACGGGCTCTATAGATGCTCCCATTGGCTCCATAGGCCACTATACAGGCTCCCACGGGCTCCATAGACGCTCCCATTGGCTCCATAGGCCACTAGAGAGGCTCCCCCGGGCTCTATAGACGCTCCCATTGCCTCCATAGGCCACTATAGAGGCTCCCACGGGCTCTATATATGCTCCTATTGGCTCCATACGCCTCTATAGAGGCTCCCCCGGGCTCTATAGACGCTCCCATTGCCTCCATAGGCCACTAGAGAGGCTCCCCCGGGCTCTATAGATGCTCCCATTGGCTCCATAGGCCGCTAGAGAGGCTCCCACGGGCTCTATAGACGCTATCATTGGCTCCACAGGCCTCTAGAGAGGCTCCCACGGGCTCTGTAGATGCTCCCATTGGCTCCATAGGCCACTAGAGAGACTCCCACAGGCTCTACAGACGCTCCCATTGGCTCCATAGGCCTCTAGAGAGGTTCCAACGGGCTCTATAGACGCTCCCATTGGCTCCATAGGCCTCTAGAGAGGCTCCCACAGGCTCTATAAATGCTCCGATTGGCTCCATAGGTCACTATAGAGGCTCTCCTGGGCTTTATAGATGCTACCATTGGCTCCAGAGGCCTCTAGAGAGGCTCCCCCGGGCTCTATAGACGCTCCCATTGGCTCCATAGTCCACTAGAGTGGCTCCCCCGGGCTCTATAGATGCTCCCATTGGCTCCATAGTCCACTAGAGTGGCTCCCCCGGGCTCTATAGACGCTCCCATTGGCTCCATAGGCCTCTAGAGAGGCTCCAACGGGCTCTATAGACGCTCCCATTGGCTCCATAGGCCAATAGAGAGGCTCCCACAGGCTCTATAGACACTCAAATTGACTCCATAGGCCTCTAGAGAGGCTCCCACAGGCTCTATAGATGCTCCCATTGACTCCATAGGCCTCTAGAGAGGCTCCCCCGGGCTCTATAGACGCTCCCATTGGCTCCATGGGCCACTATAGAGGGTCCCACAGGCTCTATAGACACTCAAATTGTCTCCATAGGCCTCTAGAGAGGCTTCCACGGGCTCTACAGATGCTCCCATTAGCTGCATAGGCCTCTAGAGAGGCTCCCACGGGCTCTATAGATGATCCTTTTGGCTCCATAGGCCACTAGAGAGGATGCCACGGGCTCTATAGACGCTCCCATTGGCTCCATCGGCCACTAGAGAGGCTCCTACGGGCTCTATAGACGCTCCCATTGGCTCCATAGGCCAATAGAGAGGCTCCCACGGGCTCTATAGTCACTCCCATTCTCTCCATAGGCCACTATAGAGGCTCCCTCGGGTTATATAGATACTCCCATTGGCTCCATAGGCCTCTATCGATGCTCCCATGGGCTCTATAGACGCTCCCATTGGCTCCATAGACCACTATAGAGGCTCCCACGGGCTCTATAGATGCTCCCATTGGCTCCATAGACCACTATAGAGGCTCCCACGGGCTCTATAGATGCTCCCATTGGCTCCATAGGCCACTAGAGAGGCTCCCACAGGCTCTATAGATGCTCCCATTGACTCCATAGGCCTCTAGAGAGGCTCCCACGGGCTCTATATATGGTCCCATTGGCTCCATGGGCCACTATAGAGGGTCCCACGGGCTCTATAGACGCTCCCATTGGCTCCATAGACCACTATAGAGGTTCCAACGGGCTCTATAGACACTCCCATTGGCTCCATAGGCCACTATAAAGGCTCCCACGGGCTCTATAGACGCTCCCATTGGCTCCATAGGCCTCTAGAGAGGCTCCCACAGGCTCTATAAATGCTCCGATTTGCTCCATAGGTCACTATAGAGGCTCTCCTGGGCTTTATAGATGCTACCATTGGCTCCAGAGGCCTCTAGAGAGGCTCCCACGGGCTCTATAGATGCTCCCATTGGGTCCATAGTCCACTAGAGTGGCTCCCCCAGGCTCTATAGATGCTCCCATTGGCTCCATAGGCCACTATACAGGCTCCCCCGGGCTCTATAGACGCTCCCATTGGCTCCATAGGCCTCTAGAGAGTCTCCCACGGGCTCTATAGACGCTCCCATTGGCTCCATAGGCCACTAGAGAGGCTCCCACAGGCTCTAAAGACGCTCCCATTGGCTCCATAGGCCACTAGAGAGGCTCCCCCGGGCTCTACAGATGCTCCCATTGGCTCCATAGGCCACTAGAGAGGCTCCCCCGGGCTCTATAGACGCTCCCATTGGCTCCTTAGACCACTAGAGAGGCTCCTCCGGGCTATTTAGACGCTCCCATTGGCTCCATAGGCCACTAGAGAGGCTCCCACGGGCTCTATAGATGCTCCCATTGCCTCCATTGGCCACTATACAGGCTCCCACGGGCTCTATAGACGGTCCCATTGGCTCCATAGGCCTCTAGAGAGGCTCCCATGGTCTCTATAGATGCTCCCATTGGCTCCATAGGCCACTATAGAGGCTCCCACGGGCTCTATAGACGCTTCCATTGGCTCCATAGGCCTCTAGAGAGGCTCCCACGGGCTCTATAGACGCTCCCATTGGCACCGTAGGCCACTATCGAGGCTCCCACAGGCTCTAAAGACGCTCCCATTGGCTCCATAGGTCTCTAGAGCGGCTTCCACTGGCTCTACAGATGCTCCCATTGGCTCCATAGGCCACTAGAGAGGCTCCCATGGTCTCTATAGATGCTCCCATTGCCTCCATTGGCCACTATACAGGCTCCCACGGGCTCTATAGACGCTCCCATTGGCTCCATAGGCCTCTAGAGAGGCTCCCATGGTCTCTATAGATGCTCCCATTGGCTCCATTGGCCACTATACAGGCTCCAACGGGCTCTATAGACACTCCCATTGGCTCCATAGGCCTCTAGAGAGGCTCCCCCGGGCTCTATAGACGCTCCAATTGGCTCCATAGGCCTCTAGAGAGGCTCCCACGGGCTCTATAGACGCTCCCATTGGCTCCATAGGCCACTAGACAGGCTCCCACGGGCTCTATAGATGCTCCCATTGGCTCCATAGGCCACTAGAGAGGCTCCCGGGCTCTATAGACGCTCCCATTGGCTCCATAGGCCACTAGAGAGGCTCCCCCGGGCTCTATAGACGCTCCCATTGCCTCCATAGGCCACTAGAGAGGCTCCCACGGGCTCTATATATGCTCCTATTGGCTCCATACGCCTCTATAGAGGCTCCCCCGGGCTCTATAGACGCTCCCATTGCCTCCATAGGCCACTAGAGAGGCTCCCCCGGGCTCTATAGATGCTCCCATTGGCTCCATAGGCCACTAGAGAGGCTCCCACGGGCTCTATAGATGCTCCCATTGGC
The DNA here is from genome assembly GCA_011125475.1 of Melanerpes aurifrons. Lineage (NCBI taxonomy): Eukaryota > Metazoa > Chordata > Aves > Piciformes > Picidae > Melanerpes > Melanerpes aurifrons. The sequence continues at coordinate 3,959 of WWNC01000259.1, forward strand.
TCCATAGGCCTCTAGAGAGGCTCCCACGGGCTCTATAGACGCTCCCATTGGCTCCATAGGCCTCTAGAGAGGCTCCCACCGGCTCTATAGATGCTCCCATTAGCTCCATAGGCCTCTAGAGAGGCTCCCACGGGCTCTATAGATGCTCCCATTGGCTCCATAGGCCACTATAGAGGCTCCCACGGGCTCTATAGATGCTCCTATTGGCTCCATGCGCCTCTATAGAGGCACTCATGGGCTCTATAGACGCTCCCATTGGCTGCATAAGCCAGTATAGAGGCTCCCCCGGGCTCTATAGACGCTCCCATTGGCTCCATAGGCCTCCAGAGAGGCTCCCACGGGCTCTATAGATGCTCGTTTTGGCTCCATAGGCAACCACAGAGGCACCCACTGGCTCACTAGACGCACCCATTGGCTCTATAGGCCTCTAGAGAGGATGCCACGGGCTCTATAGACGCTCCCATTGGCTCCATAGGCCTCTAGAGAGGCTCCCTCGGGCTCTATAGACGCTCCCATTGGCTCCATAGGCCACTAGAGAGGCTCCCACGGGCTCTATAGACGCTCCTATTGGCTCCATAGGCCTCTACAGAGGCTCCCACGGGCTCTATAGACGTTCCCATTGGCTCCATTAGCCACAAGAGAGGCTCCCACAGGCTCTATAGATGCTCCCATTGGCTCCTTTGGCCAATATAGAGGCTCCCACGGGCTCTATAGATGCTCCCATTGGCTCCATATGCCACTATGGAAGCTCCCACGGGCTCTATACATGCTCCCATTGGCTCCATAGGCCTCTAGAGAGGCTCTCACGGCCTCTATAGACGCTCCCATTGGCTCCATAAGCCACTATAGAGGGTCCCATGGGTTCTTTAGACACTGAAATTGGCTCCATAGGCCTCTAGAGAGGGTCCCACGTGCTCTATAGACGCTCCCATTGGCTCCATAGACCACTATAGAGGCTCCCCCGGGCTCTATAGTTGCTCCCATTGGCTCCTTAGGCCTCCAGAGAGGCTCCCACTGGCTCTATAGATGCTCCCATTGGCTCCACAGGCCTCTAGAGAGGCTCCCACGGGCTCTATAGACGCTCCCATTGGCTCCATAGGCCTCTAGAGAGGCTCCCACGGGCTCTATAGACGTTCCCATTGCCTCCATAGGCCTCTCTAGAGGCTCCCTCGGGCTCTATAAATGCTCCCATTGGCTCCATAGGCCTCTAGAGAGGCTCCCACGGGCTCTATAGATGCTCCCATTGGCTCCATAGGCCTCTAGAGAGGCTCCAACGGGCTCTATAGACGCTCCCATTGGCTCCTTAGGCCACTGTAGAGGCTCCCTCGGGCTCTATAGATGCTCCCTTTGGCTCCACAGGCCTCTAGAGAGGCTCCCACGGGCTCCATAGACGCTCCCATTGGCTCCATAGCCCACTATAGAGGTTCCCACAGGCTCTAGAGACGCTCCCATTGGCTCCCTAGGCCTCTAGAGAGGCTCCCACAGGCTCTATAGATGCTCCCATTGGCTCAATGGGCCTCTAGAGAGGCTCCCACGGGCTCTATAGATGCTCCCATTGGCTCAATAGGCCTCTAGAGAGACTCCCACGGGCTCTATAGACGCTCCCATTGGCTCCATAGACCGCTATAGAGGGTCCCACGGGCTCCATAGACACTCAAATTGGCTCCATAGGCCTCTAGAGAGGCTCCCACGGGCTCTATAGATGCTCCCACTGGCTCCATAGGCCTCTATAGAGGCTCCCACGGGCTCTATAGATGCTCCCATTGGCTCCATAGCCCACTATAGAGGCTCCCACGGGCTCTATAGGTGCTCCCATTGGCTCCATAGGCCACTACAGAAGCTCCCACGGGCTCTATAGACGCTCCCATTGGCTCCATAGGCCACTATAGAGGCTCCCACAGGCTCTAAAGACGCTCCCATTGGCTCCATAGGCCTCTAGAGAGGCTCCCCGGGCTCTACAGATGCTCCCATTGGCTCCATAGGCCACTAGAGAGGCTCCCCGGGCTCTATAGACGCTCCCATTGGCTCCATAGGCCACTAGAGAGGCTCCCCTCGGGCTCTATAGACGCTCCCATTGGCTCCATAGGCCACTAGAGAGGCTCCCACGGGCTCTATAGATGCTCCCATTGGCTCCATAGGCCACTAGACAGGCTCCCACGGGCTCTATAGACGCTCCCATTGGCTCCATAGGCCTCTAGAGAGGCTCCCCGGTCTCTATAGATGCTCCCATTGGCTCCATAGGCCACTATAGAGGCTCCCACGGGCTCTATAGACGCTCCCATTGGCTCCATAGGCCTCTAGAGAGGCTCCCACGGGCTCTATAGACGCTCCCATTGGCACCATTGGCTCCATAGGCCACTAGAGAGGCTCCACAGGCTCTAAAGACGCTCCCATTGGCTCCATAGGCCTCTAGAGCGGCTTCCACTGGCTCTACAGATGCTCCCATTGGCTCCATAGGCCACTAGAGAGGCTCCCATGGTCTCTATAGATGCTCCCATTGCCTCCATTGGCCACTATACAGGCTCCCACGGGCTCTATAGACGCTCCCATTGGCTCCATAGGCCTCTAGAGAGGCTCCCATGGTCTCTATAGATGCTCCCATTGGCTCCATTGGCCACTATACAGGCTCCAACGGGCTCTATAGACACTCCCATTGGCTCCATAGGCCTCCAGTGAGGCTCCCACGGGCTCTATAGACACTCAAATTGTCTCCATAGGCCTCTAGAGAGGCTCCCTCGGGCTCTATAGACGTTCCCATTGGCTCCATAGGCCACTATACAGGCTCCCACGGGCTCTATAGATGCTCCCATTGGCTCCATAGGCCACTATAGAGGCTCCCCCGGGCTCTATAGACGCTCCCATTGGCTCCATAGGCCACTAGAGAGGCTCCCCCGGGCTCTATAGACGCTCCCATTGCCTGCATAGGCCACTAGAGAGGCTCCCACGGGCTCTATATATGCTCCTATTGGCTCAATACGCCTCTATAGAGGCTCCCCCGGGCTCTATAGACGCTCCCATTGCCTCCATAGGCCACTAGAGAGGCTCCCCCGGGCTCTATAGATGCTCCCATTGGCTCCATAGGCCACTATAGAGGCTCCCACGGGCTCTATATATGCTCCTATTGGCTCCATACGCCTCTATAGAGGCTCCCACGGGCTCTATGGACGCTCCCATTGGCTCCATAGGCCTCTAGAGAGGCTCCCACCGGCTCTATAGATGCTCCCATTAGCTCCATAGGCCTCTAGAGAGGCTCCCACGGGCTCTATAGATGCTCCCATTGGCTCCATAGGCCACTATAGAGGCTCCCACGGGCTCTATAGATGCTCCCATTGGCTCCATGCGCCACTAGAGAGGCTCCCATGGGCTCTATAGACGCTCCCATTGGCTCCATAGGCCACTATAGAGGCTCCCCCGGGCTCTATAGACGCTCCCATTGGCTCCATAGGCCTCCAGAGAGGCTCCCACGGGCTCTATAGATGCTCGTTTTGGCTCCATAGGCAACCACAGAGGCACCCACTGGCTCACTAGACGCACCCATTGGCTCTATAGGCCTCTAGAGAGGATGCCACGGGCTCTATAGACGCTCCCATTGGCTCCATAGGCCTCTAGAGAGGCTCCCTCGGGCTCTATAGACGCTCCCATTGGCTCCATAGGCCACTAGAGAGGCTCCCACGGGCTCTATAGACGCTCCCATTGGCTCCATAGGCCTCTACAGAGGCTCCCACGGGCTCTATAGACGTTCCCATTGGCTCCATTAGCCACAAGAGAGGCTCCCACAGGCTCTATAGATGCTCCCATTGGCTCCTTTGGCCAATATAGAGGCTCCCACGGGCTCTATAGATGCTCCCATTGGCTCCATATGCCACTATGGAAGCTCCCACGGGCTCTATACATGCTCCCATTGGCTCCATAGGCCTCTAGAGAGGCTCCCACGGGCTCTATAGACGCTCCCATTGGCTCCATAAGCCACTATAGAGGGTCCATGGGTTCTTTAGACACTGAAATTGGCTCCATAGGCCTCTAGAGAGGTCCCACGTGCTCTATAGACGCTCCCATTGGCTCCATAGCCACTATAGAGGCTCCCCGGGCTCTATAGTTGCTCCCATTGGCTCCTTAGGCCTCCAGAGAGGCTCCCACGGCTCTATAGATGCTCCCATTGGCTCCACAGGCCACTAGAGAGGCTCCCACGGGGCTCTATAGACGCTCCCATTGGCTCCATAGGCCTCAGAGAGGCTCCCACGGGCTCTATAGAGACCCTCCCATTGCCTCCATAGACACTCTCTAGAGGCTCCCTCGGGCTCTATAAATGCTCCCATTGGCTCCATAGGCCTGTAGAGAGGCTCCCACGGGCTCTATAGATGCTCGCTTTGGCTCCATAGGCCTCTAGAGAGGTTCCAACGGGCTCTATAGACGATCCCATTGGCTCCTTAGGCCACTGTAGAGGCTCCCTCGGGCTCTATAGATGCTCCCTTTGGCTCCACAGGCCTCTAGAGAGGCTCCCACGGGCTCCATAGACGCTCCCATTGGCTCCATAGCCCACTATAGAGGTTCCCACAGGCTCTAGAGACGCTCCCATTGGCTCCCTAGGCCTCTAGAGAGGCTCCCACAGGCTCTATAGATGCTCCCATTGGCTCAATAGGCCTCTAGAGAGGCTCCCACGGGCTCTATAGATGCTCCCATTGGCTCCATAGACCGCTATAGAGGGTCCTGCGGGCTCCATAGACACTCAAATTGGCTCCATAGGCCTCTAGAGAGGCTCCCACGATCTCTATAGATGCTCCCACTTGCTCCATAGGCGTCTATAGAGGCTCCCACGGGCTCTATAGATGCTCCCATTGGCTCCATAGGCCTCTATAGAGGCTCCCACGGGCTCTATAGATGCTCCCATTGGCTCCATAGGCCACTAGAGAGGCTCCCACGGGCTCTATAGGTGCTCCCATTGGCTCCATAGGCCACTACAGAAGCTCCCACGGGCTCTATAGACGCTCCCATTGGCTCCATAGGCCACTATAGAGGCTCCCACAGGCTCTAAAGACGCTCCCATTGGCTCCATAGGTCTCTAGAGAGGCTCCCCCGGGCTCTATAGATGCTCCCATTGGCTCCATAGGCCACTAGAGAGGCTCCCACGGGCTCTATAGATGCTCCCATTGGCTCCATAGGCCACTAGAGAGGCTCCCACGGGCTCTATAGACGCTCCCATTGGCTCCATAGGCCTCAGAGAGGCTCCCATGGCTCTATAGATGCTCCCATTGGCTCCATAGGCCACTAGAGAGGCTCCCACGGGCTCTATAGACGCTCCCATTGGCTCCATAGGCCTCTAGAGAGGCTCCCACGGGCTCTATAGACGCTCCCATTGGCTCCATAGGCCACTAGAGAGGCTCCCACGGGCTCTAAAGACGCTCCCATTGGCTCCATAGGCCTCTAGAGAGGCTTCCACGGGCTCTACAGATGCTCCCATTGGCTCCATAGGCCACTAGAGAGGCTCCCATGGGCTCTATAGATGCTCCCATTGGCTCCATTGGCCACTATACAGGCTCCCACGGGCTCTATAGACGCTCCCATTGGCTCCATAGGCCTCTAGAGAGGCTCCCATGGGCTCTATAGACGCTCCCATTGGCTCCATAGGCCACTATACAGGCTCCCACGGGCTCTATAGACGCTCCCATTGGCTCCATAGGCCACTATAGAGGCTCCCCGGGCTCTATAGACGCTCCCATTGGCTCCATAGGCCACTAGAGAGGCTCCCCCGGGCTCTATAGACGCTCCCATTGGCTTGATAGGCCACTAGAGAGGCTCCCCCGGGCTCTATAGACGCTCCCATTGGCTCCATAGGCCACTATAGAGGCTCCCACGGGCTCTATAGATGCTCCTATTGGCTCCATAGGCCTCTAGAGAGGCTCCCCGGGCTCTATAGACGCTCCCATTGGCTCCATAGGCCACTAGAGAGGCTCCCCGGGCTCTATAGATGCTCCCATTGGCTCCATAGGCCTCTAGAGAGGCTCCCACGGGCTCTATAGACGCTCCCATTGGCTCCAAAGGCCTCTAGAGAGGCTCCCACGGGCTCTATAGATGCTCCCATTGGCTCCATAGGCCACTAGAGAGGCTCCCACGGGCTCTATAGACGCTCCCATTGGCTCCATAGGCCTCTAGAGAGGCTCCCACGGGCTCTATAGACGCTCCAATTGGCTCCATAGGCCTCTAGAGAGGCTCCCACGGGCTCTATAGATGCTCCCATTGGCTCCATAGGCCACTAGAGAGGCTCCCACGGGCTCTATAGGTGCTCCCATTGGCTCCATAGGCCACTAGAGAGGCTCCCACGGGCTCTATAGACGCTCCCATTGGCTCCATAGGCCACTAGAGAGGCTCCCACGGGCTCTATAGACGCTCCCATTGGCTCCATAGGCCTCTAGAGAGGCTCCCACGGGCTCTATAGACGCTCCCATTGGCTCCATAGGCCACTAGAGTGGCTCCCCGGCTCTATAGACGCTCCCATTGGCTCCATAGGCACTCAGAGAGTCTCCCACGGGCTCTAGATGCTTGTATTGGCTCATAGGCCACTATAGAGGCTCCCACGGGCTCTATATATGCTCCCATTGGCTCCATAGGCCACTAGAGAGGCTTCCACGGGCTCTATAGACGCTCCCATTGGCTCCATAGGCCTCTAGAGAGGCTGCCACGGGCTCTATAGACGCTCCCATTGGCTCCATAGGCCACTATAGAGGCTCCCACGGGCTCTATAGATGCTCCCTTTGGCTCCATAGGCCACTAGAGAGGCTCCCACGGGCTCTATAGACGCTCACTTTGGCTCCATAGGCCACTAGAGAGGCTCCCCGGGCTCTATAGACGCTCCCATTGGCTCCATAGGCCTCTAGAGAGTATCCCACGGGCTCTATAGACGCTCCCATTGGCTCCATAAGCCTCTCTAGAGGCTCCTCGGGCTCTATAAATGCTCCCATTGGCTCCATAGGCCACTATAGAGGCCTCCACGGGGCTCTATAGATGCTCCCATTGGCTCCATAGGCCAACTAGAGGCTCCCATGGGCTCTATAGACGCTCCCATTGGCTCCATAGGCCACTAGAGAGGCACCCACGGGCTCTATAGACGCTCCCATTGGCTCCATAGGCCTCTAGAGAGGCTCCCACGGGCTCTATAGATGCTCCCATTGGCTCCATAGGCCTCTAGAGAGGCTCCACGGGCTCTATAGACGCTCCCATTGGCTCCATAGGCCACTGTAGAGGCTCCACGGGCTCTATAGATGCTCCCATTGGCTCCATAGGCCACTAGAGAGGCTCCCACGGGCTCTATAGACGCTCCCATTGGCTCCATAGGCCTCCAGAGAGGCTCCCACGGGCTCTATAGACGCTCCCATTGGCTCCATAGGCCACTACAGAGGCTCCCACGGGCTCTATAGACGCTCCCATTGGCTCCATAGGCCTCTAGAGAGGCTCCCACGGGCTCTATAGACGCTCCCATTGGCTCCATAGGCCTCTAGAGAGGCTCCCACGGGCTCTATAGATGCTCCCATTGGCTCCATAGGCCACTATAGAGGCTCCCCTGGCTCTATAGACGCTCCCATTGGCTCCATAGGCCTCCAGAGAGGATCCCACGGGCTCTATAGACGCTCCCATTGGCTCCATAGGCCTCTAGAGAGGCTCCCACGGGCTCTATAGATGCTCCCATTGGCTCCATAGGCCACTAGAGAGGCTCCCACGGGCTCTATAGATGCTCCCATTGGCTCCATAGGCCAATATAGAGAGGCTGCCATGGGCTCTATGACGCTCCCATTGGCTCCATAGGCCACTAGAGAGGCTCCCACGGGCTCTATAGACGCTCCCATTGGCTCCATAGGCCTCTAGAGAGGCTCCCACGGGCTCTATAGATGCTCCCACTGGCTCCATAGGCCTCTAGAGAGGCTCCCACGGGCTCTATAGACGCTCCCATTGGCTCCATAGGCCACTAGAGAGGCTCCCACGGGCTCTATAGATGCTCCCATTGGCTCCATAGGCCACTATAGAGGCTCCCACGGGCTCTATAGACGCTCCCATTGGCTCCATAGGCCTCCAGAGAGGCTCCCACGGGCTCTATAGATGCTCCCATTGGCTCCATAGGCCACTACAGAGGCTCCCACGGGCTCTATAGACGCTCCCATTGGCTCCATAGGCCTCTAGAGAGGCTCCCGGGCTCTATAGACGCTCCCATTGGCTCCATAGGCCACTAGAGAGGCTCCCCCATGGGCTCTATAGACGCTCCCATTGGCTCCATAGTCCACTAGAGAGGCTCCCACGGGCTCTATAGACGCTCCCATTGGCTCCATAGGCCTCTAGAGAGGCTCTCACGTGCTCTATAGATGCTCCCATTGGCTCCATAGGCCAATAGAGAGGCTCCCACGGGCTCTATAGACGCTCCCATTGGCTCCATAGGCCACTAGAGGGTCCCACGGGCTCTATAGACACTCCCAAATTGGCTCCTATAGGCCACTAGAGAGGGCTCCACGAGCTCTATAGATGCTCCCTTTGGCTCCATAGGCCACTATAGAGGCTCCCACGGGCTCTATAGATGCTCCCATTGGCTCCATAGGCCTCCAGAGAGGCTCCCACGGGCACTATAGATGCTCGCTTTGTCTCCATAGGCTACTACAGAGTCTCCCACGGGCTCACTAGACGCACCCATTGGCTCCATAGGCCTCTAGAGAGGATCCCACGGGCTCTATAGACACTCCCATTGGCTCCATAGGCCTCTAGAGAGGCTCCCACGGGCTCTATAGACGCTCCCATTGGCTCCATAGGCCACTAGAGAGGCTCCCACGGGCTCTATAGACGCTCCCATTGGCTCCATAGGCCTCCAAAGAGGCTCCCACGGGCTCTATAGATGCTCGCTTTGGCTCCATAGGCCTCCAGAGAGGCTCCCAAGGGCTCTATAGACGCGCCCATTGGCTCCATAGTCCTCCAGAGAGGCTCCCACGGGCTCTATAGATGCTCGCTTTGGCTCCATAGGCCACTACAGAGGCTCCCACGGGCTCACTAGATGCACCCATTGGCTCCATAGGCCTCTAGAGAGGCTCCCATGGGCTCTATAGACACTCCCATTGGCTCCATAGGCCACTAGAGAGGCTCCCACGGGCTTTATAGACGCACCCATTGGCTTCATAGGCCTCTAGAGAGGCTCCCACGTGCTCTATAGATGCTCCCACTGGCTCCATAGGCCTCTAGAGAGGCTCCCCCGGGCTCTATAGACGCTCCCATTGGCTCCATAGGCCACTAGAGAGGGTCCCACGGGCTCTATAGACACTCAAATTGGCTCCATAGGCCACTAGAGAGGCTCCCACGGGCTCTATAGATGCTCCCTTTGGCTCCATAGGCCACTAGAGAGGCTCCCAAGGGCTCTATAGACGCGCCCATTGGCTCCATAGGCCACTATTGAGGCTCCCCGGGCTCTATAGACGCTCCCATTGGCTCCATAGGCCTCTAGAGAGGATCCCACGGGCTCTATAGACGCTCCCATTGGCTCCAAAGGCCACTATAGAGGCTCCCACGGGCTCTTTAACACTGAAATTGGCTCCATAGGCCTCAGAGAGGGTCCCACGGGCTCTATAGACGCTCCCATTGGCTCCATAGGCCACTAGAGAGGCTCCCACGGGCTCTATAGTCGCTCCCATTGGCTCCATAGGCCACTAGAGAGGCTCCCACGGGCTCTATAGATGCTCCCATTGGCTCCATAGGCCTCTAGAGATGCTCCCACGGGCTCTATAGACGCTCCCATTGGCTCCATAGGCCACTAGAGAGGCTCCCACGGGCTCTATAGACGCTCCCATTGGCTCCATAGGCCTCTAGAGAGGCTCCCACGGGCTCTATAGAGGCTCCCATTGGCTCCATAGGCCACTAGAGAGGCTCCCACGGGCTCTATAGACGCTCCCATTGGCTCCATAGACCACTATAGAGGCTCCCACGGGCTCTATAGACACTCCCAAATTGACTCCATAGGCCACTAGAGTGGCTCCCCGAGGCTCTATAGATGCTCCCATTGGCTCCATAGGCCCACTAGAGAGGCTCCCACGGGCTCTATAGATGCTCCTTTGGCTCCATAGGCCACTAGAGAGGCTCCCACGGCTCTATAGACGCTCCTATTGGCTCCATAGGCCTCTAGAGAGGCTCCCACGGGCTCTTTAGACGCTCCCATTGGCTCCATAGGCCTCTAGAGAGGCTCCCACGGGCTCTATAGATGCTCCCATTGGCTCCATAGGCCACTAGAGAGGCTCCCACGGGCTCTATAGGTGCTCCCATTGGCTCCATAGGCCACTAGAGAGGCTCCCACAGGCTCTAGAGACGCTCCCATTGGCTCCATAGGCCACTATGAGAGGTTTCCCACAGGCTCTATAGACGCTCCCATTGGCTCCATAGGCCTCTAGAGAGGCTCCCACGGGCTCTATAGAGATCCCTTTGCTCCCATTGGCTCAATAGGCCCATTTGCTCTAGAGAGACTCCCACGGGCTCTATAGACGCTCCCATTGGCTCCATAGGCCTCTAGAGAGGCTCCCACGGGCTCTATAGACACTCCCATTGGCTCCATAGGCCTCTAGAGAGGCTCCCACGGGCTCTATAGATGCTCCCATTGGCTCCATAGGCCTCTATAGAGTCTCCCACGGGCTCTATAGATGCTCCCATTGGCTCCATAGGCCTCTATAGAGTCTCCCACGGGCTCTATAGATGCTCCCATTGGCTCCATAGCCCAATATAGAGGCTCCCCCGGGCTCTATAGATGCTCCCATTGGCTCCATAGGCCACTACAGAGGCTCCTACGGGCTCTATAGACGCTCCCATAGGCTCCATAGGCAACTATAGAGTCTCCCACGGGCTCTATATATGCTTCTATTGGCTCCTTTGGCCACTATAGAGGCTCCCACGGGCTCTATAGATGTTACCATTGGCTCAATAGGCCACAATAGATGTTCCAACGGTCTCTATAGACGCTCCCATTGGCTCCATAGGCCTCTAGAGAGGCTCCCACGGGCTCTATAGACGCTCCCATTGGCTCCATAGGCCACTATAGAGGTTCCACGGGCTCTATAGACGTTCCCATTGGCTCCATAGGCCACTAGAGAGGCTCCCACGGGCTCTATAGATGCTCACTGTGGTTCCATAGGCCACCAGAGAGGCTCCACAGGCTCTATAGACCCTCCCATTGGCTCCATAGGCCTCTAGAGAGGCTCCCACGGGCTCTATAGACGCTCCCATTGGCTCCAGATGCACTCAGAGGCTCCCACAGGCTCTATAAATGCTCCCATTGGCTCCATAGGCCACTATAGAGGATCCCACGGGCTCTACAGATGCTCCCATTGGCCCATAGGCCCTCCAGAGAGGCTCCCTTGGGCTCTATAGACACTCCCATTGGCTCCATAGGCCACTAGAGAGGCTCCCCCGGGCTCTATAGACGCACCCATTGGCTCCATAGGCCTCTAGAGAGGCTCCCACGGGCTCTATAGATGCTCGCTTTGGCTCCATAGGCCACTAGAGAGGCTCCCCCGGGCTCTATAGACGCTCCCATTGGCTTCATAGGCCACTGTAGAGGGTCCCACGGGCTCTATAGACACTCAAATTGGCTCCATAGGCCACTAGAGAGGGTCCCACGAGCTCTATAGATGCTCCCTTTGGCTCCATAGGCCTCCAAAGAGGCTCCCAAGGGCTCTATAGACGCGCCCATTGGCTCCATAGGCCACTATTGAGGCTCCCACGGGCTCTATAGACGCTCCCATTGGCTCCATAGGCCTCTAGAGAGGATCCCACGGGCTCTATAGACGCTCCCATTGGCTCCAAAGACCACTATAGAGGGTCCCACGGGTTCTTTAAACACTGAAATTGGCTCCATAGGCCTCCAGAGAGGGTCCCACGGGCTCTATAGACGCTCCCATTGGCTCCATAGGCCTCTAGAGAGGCTCCCACGGGCTCTATAGTCACTCCCATTGGCTTCATGGGCCACTATAGAGGCTCCCACGGGCTATATACATGCTGCCATTGGCTCCATAGGCCTCTATAGATGCTCCCATGGGCTCTATAGACGCTCCCATTGGCTCCATAGGCCACTAGAGAGGCTCCCACGGGCTCTATAGACGCTCCCATTGGCTCCATAGGCCTCTAGAGAGGCTCCCACGGGCTCTATAGAGGCTCCCATTGGCTCTATAGGCCTCTAGAGAGGCACCCACGGGCTCTATAAATGCTCCCATTGGCTCCATAGACCACTATAGACGGTCCCACGGGCTCTATAGACACTCAAATTGACTCCATAGGCCTCTAGAGTGGCTCCCACGAGCTCTATAGATGCTCCCATTGGCTCCATAGGCCACTAGAGAGGCTCCCACGGGCTCTATAGATGCTCCCTTTGGCTCCTTAGGCCACTATAGAGGCTCCTACGGGCTCTATAGACGCTCCTATTGGCTCCATAGGCCTCTAGAGAGGCTGCCATGGGCTCTATAGACGCTCCCATTGGCTCCATAGGCCTCTACAGAGGCTCCCACGGGCTCTATAGATGCTCCCTTTTGCTCCATAAGCCACTACAGAGGCTTCCACGGGCTCCATAGGTGCTCCCATTGGCTCCATAGCCCACTATAGAGGTTCCCACAGGCTCTAGAGACGCTCCCATTGGCTCCATAGCCCACTATGGAGGTTCCCACGGGCTCTATAGACGCTCCCATTGGCTCCATAGGCCTCTAGAGAGGCTCGCACGGGCTCTATAGATGCTCCCATTGGCTCAATAGGCCTCTAGAGAGACTCCCACGGGCTCTATAGACGCTCCCATTGGCTCCATAGACCGCTATAGAGGGTCCCACGGGCTCCATAGACACTCAAATTGGCTCCATAGGCCTCTAGAGAGGCTCCCACGATCTCTATAGATGCTCCCATTGGCTCCATAGGCCTCTATAGAGTCTCCCACGGGCTCTATAGATGCTCCCATTGGCTCCATAGGCCTCTAGAGAGTCTCCCACGGGCTCTATAGATGCTCCCATTGGCTCCATAGGCCACTAGAGAGGCTCCCCCGGGCTCTATAGATGCTCCCATTGGCTCCATAGGCCACTAGAGAGGCTCCCACGGGCTCTATAGACGCTCCCATTGGCTCCATAGGCCACTAGAGAGGCTCCCACGGGCTCTATAGACGCTCCCATTGGCTCCATAGGCCACTAGAGAGGCTCCCCGGGCTCTATAGATGCTCCCATTGGCTCAATAGGCCACAATAGATGAGGCTCCAACGGCTCTATAGACGCTCCCATTGGCTCCATAGGCCTCTAGAGAGGCTGCAACGGGCTCTATAGACGCTCCCATTGGCTCCATATAAGCCACTATAGAGGTTCCAACGGGCTCTATAGACGCTCCTCCCATTGGCTCCATAGGCCACTAGAGAGGCTCCACGGGCTCTATAGATGCTCACTTGGCTCCATAGGCCACTAGAGAGGCTCCCCCGGGCTCTATAGACGCACCCATTAGCTCCATAGGCCTCTAGAGAGGCTCCCACGGACTCTATAGACGTTCCCATTGGCTCCATAAGCCACTCTAGAGGCTCCCTCGGGCTCTATAAATGCTCCCATTGGCTCCATAGCCCACTATAGAGGCTCCCACGGGGTCTACAGATGCTCCCATTGGCCCCATAGGCCACTATAGAGGCTCCCTTGGGCTCTATAGACACTCCCATTGGCCCCATAGGCCACTATCGAGGCTCCCATGGGCTCTATAGACGCTCCCATTGGCTCCATAGGCCTCCAGAGAGGCTCCCACGGGCTCTATAGATGCTCGCTTTGGCTCCATAGGCCACTACAGAGGCTCCCACGGGCTCAGTAGACGCACCCATTGGCTCCATAGGCCTCTAGAGAGGATCCCACGGGCTCTATAGACGCTCCCATTGGCTCCATTGGACTCTAGAGATGCTCCCACGGGCTCTATAGACGTTCCCATTGGCTCCATAGGACTCCAGAGAGGCTCCCACGGGCTCTACAGACGTTCCCATTGGCTGCATAGGCCACTAGAGAGGCTCCCACGGGCTCTATAGACGCTCCCATTGGCTCCATAGGCCTCCAGAGAGGCTCCCACGGGCTCTATAGATGCTCCCATTGGCTCCATAGGCCACTACAGAGGCTCCCCCGGGCTCTATAGATGCTCCCATTGGCTCCATAGGCCACTAGAGAGGCTCCCACGGGCTCTATAGAGACGCTCCCATTGGCTCCATAGGCCACTAGAGAGGCTCCCCGGGCTCTATAGACGCTCCCATTGCTCCATAGGCCTCTAGAGAGGCTCCCACGGGCTCTATAGATGCTCCCATTGGCTCCATAGGCCACTAGAGAGGCTCCCACGGGCTCTATAGATGCTCCCATTGGCTCCATAGGCCTCTAGAGAGGCTCCCACGGGCTCTATAGACGCTCCCATTGGCTCCATAGGCCTCTAGAGAGGCTCCCACGGGCTCTATAGATGCTCCCATTGGCTCCTTAGGCCTCTATAGAGGCTCCCACGGGCTCTATAGACGCTCCCATTGGCTCCATAGGCCACTAGAGAGGCTCCCACGGGCTCTATAGACGCTCCCATTGGCTCCATAGGCCACTAGAGAGGCTCCTCGGGCTCTATAGACGCTCCCATTGGCTCCATAGGCCTCTAGAGAGGCTCCCACGGGCTCTATAGATGCTCCCATTGGCTCCATAGGCCTCTAGAGAGGCTCCCACGGGCTCTATAGACGCTCCCATTGGCTCCATAGGCCTCCAGAGAGGCTCCCACGGGCTCTATAGATGCTCGCATTGGCTCCATAGGCCACTACAGAGGCTCCCACGGGCTCTATAGACGCTCCCATTGGCTCCATAGGCCTCTAGAGAGGCTCCCACGGGCTCTATAGACGCTCCCATTGGCTCCATAGGCCTCTAGAGAGGATCCCACGGGCTCTATAGACGCTCCCATTGGCTCCATAGGCCACTAGAGATGCTCCCCGGGCTCTATAGACGCTCCCATTGGCTCCATAGGCCACTAGAGAGGCTCCCACGGGCTCTATAGACGCTCCCATTGGCTCCATAGGCCTCTAGAGAGGCTCCGGGCTCTATAGATGCTCTATAGATGCTCCCATTGGCTCCATAGGCCACTAGAGAGGCTCCCACGGGCTCTATAGATGCTCCCATTGGCTCCATAGGCCACTAGAGAGGCTCCCACGGGCTCTATAGACGCTCCCATTGGCTCCATAGGCACTAGAGAGGCTCCCCGGGCTCTATAGATGCTCCCATTGGCTCCATAGGCCACTAGAGAGGCTCCCACGGGCTCTATAGAGTCTCCCATTGGCTCCATAGGCCTCTAGAGAGGCTCCCACGGGCTCTATAGACGCTCCCACTGGCTCCATAGGCCTCTAGAGAGGCTCCCATGGGCTCTATAGACGCTCCCATTGGCTCCATAGGCCACTGAGAGGTCCCACGGGCTCTATAGACTCCTCAAATTGGCTCCATAGGCCACTAGAGAGGGTACTCCCATGAGCTCTATAGATGCTTCCCTTTGGCTCCATAGGCCACTAGAGAGGCTCCCACGGGCTCTATAGACGCTCCCATTGGCTGCTTAGGCCACTAGAGAGGCCCACACGGGCTCTATAGACGCTCCCATTGGCTCCATAGGCCTCTAGAGAGGCTCCCACGGGCTCTATAGACGCTCCCATTGGCTCCATAGGCCACTAGAGAGGCTCCCCGGGCTCTATAGACGCTCCCATTGGCTCCATAGGCCTCTAGAGAGGCTCCTACGGGCTCTATAGACGCTCCCATTGGCTCCATAGGCCACTAGAGAGGCTCCCACGGGCTCTATAGACGCTCCCATTGGCTCCATAGGCCACTAGAGAGGCTCCCACGGGCTCTTTAGACGCTCCCATTGGCTCCATAGGCCTCTAGAGAGGCTCCCACGGGCTCTATAGACGCTCCCATTGGCTCCATAGGCCACTAGAGAAGCTCCCACGGGCTCTATAGACGCTCCCATTGGCTCCATAGGCCACTAGAGAGGCTCCCACGGGCTCTATAGACGCTCCCATTGGCTCCATAGGCCACTAGAGAGGCTCCCCGGGCTCTATAGATGCTCCCATTGGCTCCATAGGCCACTAGAGAGGCTCCCCGGGCTCTATAGATGCTCCCATTGGCTCCATAGGCCACTAGAGAGGCTCCCACGGGCTCTATAGACGCTCCCATTGGCTCCATAGGCCTCTAGAGAGGCTCCCCGGGCTCTATAGATGCTCCCATTGGCTCCATAGGCCACTAGAGAGGCTCCCACGGGCTCTATAGAGTCTCCCATTGGCTCCATAGGCCTCTAGAGAGGCTCCCACGGGCTCTATAGACGCTCCCACTGGCTCCATAGGCCTCTAGAGAGGCTCCCACGGGCTCTATAGACGCTCCCATTGGCTCCATAGGCCTCTAGAGAGGCTCCCACGGGCTCTATAGACGCTCCCATTGGCTCCATAGGCCACTATAGAGGCTCCCACGGGCTCTATAGACGCTCCCATTGGCTCCATAGGCCTCTAGAGAGGCTCCCACGGGCTCTATAGACGCTCCCATTGGCTCCATAGGCCACTCAGAGAGGCTCCCCGGGCTCTATAGACGCTCCCATTGGCTCCATAGGCCTCTAGAGAGGATCCCACGGGCTCTATAGATGCTCCCATTGGCTCCATAGGCCTCTAGAGAGGCTCCCACGGGCTCTATAGACGCTCCCATTGGCTCCATAGGCCTCTAGAGAGGCTCCCCGGGCTCTATAGACGCTCCCATTGGCTCCATAGGCCTCTAGAGAGGCTCCAACAGGCTCTATAGACGCTCCCATTGGCTCCATAGGCCTCTAGAGAGGCTCCCACGGGCTCTATAGACGCTCCCATTGGCTCCATAGGCCACTAGAGGCTCCCACGGGCTCTTATAGACACTCAAATTGGCTCCATAGGCCTCTAGAGAGGGTCCCACGGGCTCTATAGACGCTCCCATTGGCTCCATAGGCCTCTAGAGAGGCTCCCACAGGCTCTATAGACGCTCCCATTGGCTCCATAGGCCACTAGAGAGGCTCCACAGGCTCTATAGACGCTCCCATTGGCTCCATAGGCCTCTAGAGAGGCTCCCACGGGCTCTATAGACGCTCCCATTGGCTCCATAGGCCTCTAGAGAGGCTCCCACGGGCTCTATAGAAGCTCCCATTGGCTCCATAGGCCTCTAGAGAGGCTCCCACGGGCTCTATAGATGCTCCCATTGGCTCCATAGCCCACTAGAGAGGCTCCCACGGGCTCTATAGACGCTCCCATTGGCTCCATAGGCCTCTAGAGAGGCTCCCCGGCTCTATAGACGCTCCCATTGGCTCCATAGGCCTCTAGAGAGGCTCCCACGGGCTCTATAGACGCTCCCATTGGCTCCATAGGCCCAAGGCCTCAGAGAGGCTCCCACGGGCTCTATAGACGCTCCCATTGGCTCCATAGGCCACTAGAGAGGCTCCCACGGGCTCTATAGACGCTCCCATTGGCTCCATAGGCCACTAGAGAGGCTCCCACGGGCTCTATAGAGGCTCCCATTGGCTCTATAGGCCTCTAGAGAGGCTCCCACGGGCTCTATAGATGCTCCCATTGGCTCCATAGGCCACTATAGAGGCTCCCACGGGCTCTATAGACGCTCCAATTGGCTCCATAGGCCTCTAGAGAGGCTCCCACGGGCTCTATAGATGCTCCCATTGGCTCCATAGGCCACTAGAGAGGCTCCCACGGGCTCTATAGATGCTCCCATTGGCTCCATAGGCCACTAGAGAGGTCCTACGGGCTCTATAGACGCTCCCATTGGCTCCATAGGCCTCTAGAGAGGCTGCCATGGGCTCTATAGACGCTCCCATTGGCTCCATAGGCCTCTAGAGAGGCTCCCACGGCTCTATAGATGCTCCCTTTTGCTCCATAGGCCACTACAGAGGCTCCACGGGCTCCATAGGTGCTCCCATTGGCTCCATAGCCCACTACAGAGAGGCCCACAGGCTCTAGAGACGCTCCCATTGGCTCCATAGGCCACTAGAGAGGTTCCCACGGGCTCTATAGACGCTCCCATTGGCTCCATAGGCCTCTAGAGAGGCTCCCACGGGCTCTATAGATGCTCCCATTGGCTCCATAGGCCTCTAGAGAGGCTCCCCGGGCTCTATAGACGCTCCCATTGGCTCCATAGGCCGCTAGAGAGGGTCCCTTGGGCTCCATAGACACTCAAATTGGCTCCATAGGCCTCTAGAGAGGCTCCCATCTCTATAGATGCTCCCATTGGCTCCATAGGCCTCTAGAGAGGCTCCCACGGCTCTATAGATGCTCCCATTGGCTCCATAGGCCTCTAGAGAGGCTCCCACGGGCTCTATAGATGCGCATTCCCATTGGCTCCATAGGCCTCATAGAGAGGCTCCCCGGGCTCTATAGATGCTCCCATTGGCTCCATAGGCCACTAGAGAGGCTCCCACGGGCTCTATAGACGCTCCCATTGGCTCCATAGGCCTCCAGAGAGGCTCCCACGGGCTCTATAGACGCTCCCATTGGCTCCATAGGCCACTAGAGAGGCTCCCACGGGCTCTATAGATGCTCCTATTGGCTCCTTAGGCCACTAGAGAGGCTCCCACGGGCTCTATAGATGCTACCATTGGCTCCATAGGCCACAATAGATGTTCCAACGGGCTCTATAGACGCTCCCATTGGCTCCATAGGCCTCAGAGAGGCTGCCCCGGGCTCTATAGACGCTCCCATTGGCTCCATAAGCCACTATAGAGGCTCCCCGGGCTCTATAGACGCTCCCTTTTGGCTCCATAGCCCAATATAGAGGCTCCCACGGGCTCTATAGATGCTGCCACTTGGTTCCATAGGCCACTAGAGAGGCTCCCCGGGCTCTATAGACGCACCCATTGGCTCCATAGGCCTCTAGAGAGGCTCCACGGACTCTATAGACGTTCCCATTGGCTCCATAGGCCACTAGAGAGGCTCCCGGGCTCTATAAATGCTCCCATTGGCTCCATAGCCCACTATAGAGGCTCCCACGGGGTCTACAGATGCTCCCATTGGCCCCATAGGCCACTAGAGAGGCTCCCTCGGGCTCTATAGACGCTCCCATTGGCTCCATAGGCCACTAGAGAGGCTCCCACGGGCTCTATAGACGCTCCCATTGGCTCCATAGGCCTCCAGAGAGGCTCCCACGGGCTCTATAGACGCTCCCATTGGCTCCATAGGCCACTAGAGAGGCTCCCACGGGCTCAGTAGACGCTCCCATTGGCTCCATAGGCCTCTAGAGAGGCTCCCACGGGCTCTATAGACGCTCCCATTGGCTCCATTGACCCAGAGAGGCTCCCGGGCTCTACAGACGTTCCCATTGGCTCCATAGGCCACTAGAGAGGCTCCACGGGCTCTATAGACGCTCCCATTGGCTCCATAGGCCTCAGAGAGGCTCCCACGGGCTCTATAGATGCCCCATTGGCTCCATAGGCCACTAGAGAGGCTCCCGGCTCATAGACGCTCCCATTGGCTCCCATTGGCTCCATAGGCCTCTAGAGAGGCTCCCACGGGCTCTATAGACGCTCCCATTGGCTCCATAGGCCACTAGAGAGGCTCCCACGGGCTCTATATACGCTCCCATTGGCTCCATAGGCCTCTAGAGAGGCTCCCCGGGCTCTATAGACGCTCCCATTGGCTCCATAGGCCACTAGAGAGGCTCCCCGGGCTCTATAGACGCTCCCATTGGCTCCATAGGCCTCTAGAGAGGCTCCCACGGGCTCTATAGATGCTCCAATTGGCTCCATAGGCCTCTAGAGAGGCTCCCACGGGCTCTATAGATGCTCCCATTGGCTCCATAGGCCTCTATAGAGGCTCCCACGGCTCTATAGACGCTCCCATTGGCTCCATAGGCCACTAGAGAGGCTCCCATGGGCTCTATAGACGCTCCC
This sequence comes from Melanerpes aurifrons, assembly GCA_011125475.1. Classification (NCBI taxonomy): domain Eukaryota; kingdom Metazoa; phylum Chordata; class Aves; order Piciformes; family Picidae; genus Melanerpes; species Melanerpes aurifrons. The sequence continues at coordinate 23,867 of WWNC01000259.1, forward strand.
ATTGGCTCCATAGGCCACTAGAGAGGCTCCCCGGGCTCTATAGACGCTCCCATTGGCTCCATAGGCCACTAGAGAGGCTCCCTCGGGCTCTATAGATGCTCCCATTGGCTCCATAGGCCTCTAGAGAGGCTCCCACGGGCTCTATAGATGCTCCCACTGGCTCCATAGGCCTCTAGAGAGGCTCCCACGGGCTCTATAGACGCTCCCATTGGCTCCATAGGCCACTCTAGAGAGGCTCCCACGGGCTCTATAGACACTCACATTGGCTCCATAGGCCACTAGAGAGGCTCCCCGGGCTCTATAGACGCTCCCATTTGCTCCATAGGCCACTAGAGAGGCTCCCACGGGCTCTATAGACGCTCCCATTGGCTCCATAGGCCTCTAGAGAGGCTCCCCGGGCTCTATAGATGCTCGCTTTGGCTCCATAGGCCACTACAGAGGCTCCCACGGGCTCACTAGACGCTCCCATTGGCTCCATAGGCCTCTAGAGAGGATCCCACGGGCTCTATAGACGCTCCCATTGGCTCCATAGGCCTCTAGAGAGGCTCCCACGGGCTCTATAGATGCTGCTTTGGCTCCATAGGCCTACAGAGAGGGCTCCCGGGCTCACTAGACGCTCCCATTGGCTCCATAGGCCTCTAGAGAGGATCCCACGGGCTCTGTAGACGCTCCCATTGGCTCCATAGGCCTCTAGAGAGGCTCCCACGGGCTCTATAGACGCTCCCACTGGCTCCATAGGCCTCTAGAGAGGCTCCCACGGGCTGTATAGACGCTCCCATTGGCTCCATAGGCCACTAGAGAGGCTCCCACGGGCTCTATAGACGCTCCCATTGGCTCCATAGGCCTCTAGAGAGGCTCCCGGGCTCTATAGACGCTCCCATTGGCTCCATAGGCCACTAGAGAGGCTCCCACGGGCTCTATAGACGCTCCCATTGGCTCCATAGGCCTCTAGAGAGGATCCCACGGGCTCTATAGACGCTCCCATTGGCTCCATAGGCCTCTAGAGAGGATCCCACGGGCTCTATAGACGTTCCCATTGGCTCCATAGGCCACAAGAGAAGCTCCCACGGGCTCTATAGACGCTCCCATTGGCTCCATAGGCCGCTAGAGAGGCTCCCACGGGCTCTATAGACTCTCCCATTGGCTCCATAGGCCTCTAGAGAGGCTCCCACGTGCTCTATAGATGCTCCCATTGGCTCCATAGGCCACTAGAGAGGCTCCCACGGCCTTTATAGATGCTCCCATTCGCTCCATAGGCCACTGGAGAGGCTCCCACTGGCTCTATAGACGCTCCTATTGACACCATAGGGCACTAGAGAGGCTCCCACGGCCTTTATAGATGCTCCCATTGGCTCCATAGGCCACTAGAGAGGCTCCCACGGGCTCTATAGAGTCTCCCATTGGCTCCATAGGCCTCTAGAGAGGCTCCCACGTGCTCTATAGATACTCTCACTGGCTCCATAGGCCTCTAGAGAGTCTCCCACGGGCTCTATAGACGCTCCCATTGGCTCCATAGGCCACTGTAGAGGGTCCCACGGGCTCTATAGACACTCAAATTGGCCCCATAGGCCACTAGAGAGGGTACCATGAGCTCTATAGATGCTTCCTTTAACTCCATAGGCCACTATAGAGGCTCCCCCGGGCTCACTAGACGCACCCATTGGTTCCTTAGGCCACTATAGAGGCTCCCACGGGCTCTATAGACGCTCCCATTTGCTCCATAGGTCTCTAGAGAGGCTCCCACGGGCTCTATAGACGCTCCCATTGGCTCCATAGGCCTCTAGAGAGGGTCCCCCGGGCTCTATAGACGCTCCCATTAGCTCCATAGGTCTCTAGAGAGGCTCCCACGGGCTCTATAGATGCTCCCATTGGCTCCATAGGCCACTTGAGAGGCTCCCCCGGGCTCTATAGACGCACCCATTGGCTCCATAGGCCTCTAGAGAGGCTCCCACGGGCTCTTTAGACGCTCCCATTGGCTCCATAGGCCACTAGAGAGGCTCCCACGGGCTCTATAGACGCTCCCATTGGCTCCATAGGCCTCTAGAGAGGCTCCCACGGGCTCTATAGACGCTCCCATTGGCTCCATAGGCCCTAGAGAGGCTCCCACGGCTCTATAGACGTTCCCATTGGCTCCATAGGCCACTATTGAGGCTCCACAGGCTCTATAGACGCTCCCATTGGCTCTTTAGGCCTCTAGAGAGGCTCCCCGGCTCTATAGACGCTCCCATTGGCTCCATAGGCCACTAGAGAGGTCCCACGGGTTCTTTAGAGGCTCCCATTGGCTCCATAGGCCTCTAGAGAGGCTCCCGGGCTCTATAGGCGCTCCCATTGGCTCCATAGGCCTCCAGAGAGGCTCCCACGGGCTCTATAGACGCTCCCATTGGCTCCATAGGCCTCTGAGGCTCCCCAGGCTCTATAGACGCTCCCATTGGCTCCATAGGCTCTAGAGAGGCTCCCACGGGCTCTATAGACGCTCCCATTGGCTCCAAAGACCACTATAGAAGGCTCCCACGGGTTCTTAGACACTCCCATTGGCTCCATAGGCCTCAGAGAGGGTCCCACAGGCTCTATAGAAGCTCCCATTGGCTCCATAGGCCACTAGAGAGGCTCCCCCGGGCTCTATAGACGCTCCCATTGGCTCCATAGGCCACTAGAGAGGCTCCCACGGGCTATAGACGCTCCCATTGGCTCCATAGGCCACTAGAGAGGCTCCCACGGGCTCTATAGACGCTCCCATTGGCTCCATAGGTCTCTAGAGAGGCTCCCGGGCTCTATAGACGCTCCCATTGGCTCCATAGGCCTCTAGAGAGGCTCCCACGGGCTCTATAGACGCTCCAATTGGCTCCATAGGCCTCTAGAGAGGCTCCCACGGGCTCTATAGACGCTCCCATTGGCTCCATAGGTCTCTAGAGAGGCTCCCACGGGCTCTATAGACGCTCCCATTGGCTCCATAGGCCACTAGAGAGGCTCCCACGGCCTCTATAGACGCTCCCATTGGCTCCATAGGCCTCTAGAGAGGCTCCCCCGGGCTCTATAGACGCTCCCATTGGCTCCATAGGCCACTAGAGAGGCTCCCGGGCTCTATAGACGCTCCCATTGGCTCCATAGGCACTAGAGAGGCTCCCACAGGCTCTATAGACGCTCCCATTGGCTCCATAGGCCACTATAGAGGCTCCAACGGGCTCTATAGACGCTCCCATTGGCTCCATAGGCCACTAGAGAGGCTCCCAGGGGCTCTATAGACGCTCCCAGTGGCTCCATAGGCCACTAGAGAGGCTCCCCCGGGCTCAGACGCTCCCATTGGCTCCATAGGCCTCTAGAGAGGCTCCCCCGGGCTCTATAGACGCACCCATTGGCTCCATAGGCCTCTAGAGAGGCTCCCACGGGCTCTATAGACGCTCCCATTGGCTCCATAGGCCTCTAGAGAGGCTCCCGGGCTCTATAGACGCTCCCATTGGCTCCATAGGCCTCTAGAGAGGCTCCCACGGGCTCTATAGACGCTCCCATTGGCTCCATAGGCCACTAGAGAGGCTCCCACGGGCTCTATAGACGCTCCCATTGGCTCCATGGGCCACTATAGAGGCTCCCACGGGCTCTATAGACGCTCCCATTGGCTCCATAGGCCTCTAGAGAGGGTCCCACGAGCTCTATAGATGCTCCCTTGGCTCCATAGGCCACTAGAGAGGCTCCCCCGGGCTCTATAGACGCTCCCATTGGCTCCATAGGCCTCTAGAGAGGCTCCCCGGGCTCTATAAACGCTCCCATTGGCTCCATAGGCCACTAGAGAGGCTCCCCCGGGCTCTATAGACGCTCCCATTGGCTCCATAGGCCACTAGAGAGGCTCCCACGGGCTCTATAGACGCTCCCATTGGTTCCATAGGCCTCTAGAGAGGCTCCCTCGGGCTCTATAGACGCTCCCATTGGCTCCATAGGCCTCTAGAGAGGCTACCACGGGCTCTATAGACGCTCCCATTGGCTCCATAGGCCTCTAGAGAGGCTCCCACGGGCTCTATAGACGCTCCCATTGGCTCCAAGGCCTCTAGAGAGGCTCCCACGGGCTCTATAGACGCTCCCATTGGCTCCATAGGCCTCTAGAGAGGCTCCCACGGGCTCTATAGACGCTCCCATTGGCTCCAAAGGCCACTAGAGAGGCTCCCACGGGCTCTTTAGACGCTGAAATTGGCTCCATAGGCTCTAGAGAGGCTGCCACGGGCTCTATAGACGCTCCCATTGGCTCCATAGGCCACTAGAGAGGCTCCCGGGCTCTATAGACGCTCCCATTGGCTCCATAGGCCACTAGAGAGGCTCCCACGGGCTCTATAGACGCTCCCATTGGCTCCATAGGCCACTACAGAGGCTCCACCGGGCTCTATAGACGCTCCCATTGGCTCCATAGGCCACTAGAGAGGCTCCCACGGGCTCTATAGACGCTCCCATTGGCTCCATAGGCTCCAGAGAGGCTCCCACGGGCTCTATAGACGCTCCCATTGGCTCCATAGGCCACTAGAGAGGCTCCCACGGGCTCTGTAGACGCTCCCATTGGCTCCATAGGCACATAGAGAGGCTCCCGGGCTCTATAGGTGCTCCCATTGGCTCCATAGGCCTCTAGAGAGGCTCCCACGGGCTCTATAGACGCTCCCATTGGCTCCATAGGCCACTAGAGAGGCTCCCACGGGCTCTATAGACACTCCCATTGGCTCCATAGGCCACTAGAGAGGCTCCCACGGGCTCTATAGACGCTCCCATTGGCTCCATAGGCCTCTAGAGAGGCTCCCATGGGCTCTATAGACGCTCCCATTGGCTCCATAGGCCTCTAGAGAGGCTCCCACGGGCTCTATAGACGCTCCCATTGGCTCCAAAGGCCTCTAGAGAGGCTCCCACGGGCTCTATAGACGCTCCCATTGGCTCCATAGGCCAGTAGAGAGGCTCCCGGGCTCTATAGACGCTCCCATTGGCTCCATAGGCCTCTAGAGAGGCACCCACGGGCTCTATAGACGCTCCCATTGGCTCCATAGGCCACTAGAGAGGCTCCCACGGGCTCTATAGACGCTCCCATTGGCTCCATAGGCCTCTAGAGAGGCTCCCACGGGCTCTAGAGATGCTCCCATTGGCTCCATAGGCCACTAGAGAGGCTCCCACGGGCTCTATAGACGCTCCCATTGGCTCCATAGGCCACTAGAGAGGCTCCCACGGCTCTATAGACGCTCCTATTGGCTCCATAGGCCACTAGAGAGGCTCCCACGGGCTCTATAGACGCTCCCATTGGCTCCATAGGCCTCTAGAGAGGCTCCCCACGGGCTCTATAGACGCTCCCATTGGCTCCATAGGCCACTAGAGAGGCTACCACGGGCTCTATAGACGCTCCCATTGGCTCCATAGGCCACTAGAGAGGCTCCCACGGGCTCTATAGACGCTCCCATTGGCTCCATAGGCCACTAGAGAGGCTCCCACGGGCTCTATAGACGCTCCCATTGGCTCCATAGGCCACTAGAGAGGCTCCCCGGGCTCTATAGACGCTCCCATTGGCTCCATAGGCCACTAGAGAGGCTCCCACGGGCTCTATAGACGCTCCCATTGGCTCCAAAGGCCACTAGAGAGGCTCCCACGGGCTCTATAGACGCTCCCATTGGCTCCATAGGCCACTCTAGAGAGGCTCCCACGGGCTCTATAGACGCTCCCATTGGCTCCATAGGCCATCAGAGAGGCTCCCACGGGCTCTATAGACGCTCCCATTGGCTCCATAGGCCACTAGAGAGGCTCCCACGGGCTCTATAGACGCTCCCATTGGCTCCATAGGCCACTAGAGAGGCTCCCACGGGCTCTATAGACGCTCCCATTGGCTCCATAGGCCTCTAGAGAGGCTCCCCCGGGCTCTATAGACGCACCCATTGGCTCCATAGGCCACTAGAGGCTCCACAGGCTATAGACGCTCCCATTGGCTCCATAGGCCACTAGAGAGGCTCCCGGGCTCTATAGACGCTCCCATTGGCTCCATAGGCCTCTAGAGAGGCTCCCACGGGCTCTATAGACGCTCCCATTGGCTCCATAGGCCTCTAGAGAGGCTCCCCCGGGCTCTATAGACGCTCCCATTGGCTCCATAGGCCACTAGAGAGGCTCCCACGGGCTCTATAGACGCTCCCATTGGCTCCATAGGCCACTAGAGAGGCTCCCCCGGGCTCTGTAGACGCTCCCATTGGCTCCATAGGCCACTAGAGAGGCTCCAACGGGCTCTATAGACGCTCCCATTGGCTCCATAGGCCTCTAGAGAGGCTCCCACGGGCTCTATAGACGCTCCCATTGGCTCCATAGGCCTCTAGAGAGGCTCCCACGGGCTCTATAGACGCTCCCATTGGCTCCATAGGCCACTAGAGAGGCTCCCACGGGGCTCTATAGACTCCTATTGGCTCCAAGGCCACAGAGAGGCTCCCCACGGGCTCTAGAGACGCTCCCATTGGCTCCATAGGCCACTAGAGAGGCTCCCACGGGCTCTATAGACGCTCCCATTGGCTCCATAGGCCACTAGAGAGGCTCCCACGGGCTCTATAGACGCTCCCATTGGCTCCATAGGCTACTAGAGAGGCTCCCACGGGCTCTATAGACGCTCCCATTGGCTCCATAGGCTACTAGAGAGGCTCCCACGGGCTCTATAGACGCTCCCATTGGCTCCATAGGCCACTAGAGAGGATCCCACGGGCTCTATAGACGCTCCCATTGGCTCCAGAGGCACTAGAGAGGCATCCACGGGCTCTATAGACGCTCCCATTGGCTCCAGAGGCCACTAGAGAGGCTCCCACGGGCTCTATAGACGCTCCCATTGGCTCCATAGGCCACAGAGAGGCTCCACGGGGCTCTATAGACGCTCCCATTTCTCCATAGCCACTAGAGAGGCTCCCATGGGCTCTATAGACGCTCCCATTGGCTCCATAGGCCACTAGAGAGGCTCCCACGGGCTCTATAGACGCTCCCATTGGCTCCATAGGCCACTAGAGAGGCTCCCCGGGCTCTATAGACGCTCCCATTGGCTCCATAGGCCACTAGTGAGGCTCCCACGGGCTCTATAGACGCTCCCATTGGCTCCATAGGCCTCTAGAGAGGCTCCCACGGGCTCTATAGACGCTCCCATTGGCTCCATAGGCCTCTAGAGAGGCTCCCACGGGCTCTATAGACGCTCCCATTGGCTCCACTAGGCCACTAGAGAGGCTCCCCGGGCTCTATAGACGCTCCCATTGGCTCCATAGGCCTTCTTCAGAGAGGAGGCTCCCACGGGCTCTATAGACGCTCCCATAGATTGGCTCCATAGGCCTCTAGAGAGGCTCCCACGGGCTCTATAGACGCTCCCATTGGCTCCATAGGCCACTAGAGAGGCTCCCACGGGCTCTATAGACGCTCCCATTGACACCAAAGGCCATTAGAGAGGCTCCCACGTGCTGTATAGACGCTCCCATTGGCTCCATAGGCCTCTAGAGAGGCTCCCCCGGGCTCTATAGACGCTCCCATTGGCTCCTTAGCCCACTAGAGAGGCTCCCCGGGCTCTATAGATGCTCCCATTGGCTCCAAAGGCCACTAGAGAGGCTCCCACGGGCTCTATAGACGCTCCCATTGGCTCCATAGGCCACTAGAGAGGCTCCCGGGCTCTATAGACGCTCCCATTGACTCCATAGGCCACTAGAGAGGCTCCCCTGGGCTCTGTAGTCGCTCCCATTGGCTCCATAGGCACACAGAGAGGCTCCCCCGGGCTCTATAGGTGCTCCCATTTGCTCCAACGGCCTCTAGAGAGGCTCCCACGGGCTCTATAGACGCTCCCATTGGCTCCATAGGCCACTAGAGAGGCTCCCACGGGCTCTATAGACGCTCCCATTGGCTCCATAGGCCATCAGAGAGGCTCCCCCGGGCTCTATAGGTGCTCCCATTTGCTCCAACGGCCTCTAGAGAGGCTCCCACGGGCTCTATAGACGCTCCCATTGGCTCCATAGGCCATCAGAGAGGCTCCCACGGGCTGTATAGACGCTCCCATTGACTCCAAAGGCCACTAGAGAGGCTCCCACGGGCTCTATAGACGCTCCCATTGGCTCCATAGGCCATCAGAGAGGCTCCCACGGGCTCTATAGACGCTCCCATTGACACCAAAGGCCACTAGAGAGGCTCCCACGGGCTCTATAGACGCTCCCATTGGCTCCTTAGCCCACTAGAGAGGCTCCCCCGGGCTCTATAGACGCTCCCATTGGCTCCATAGGCCTCTAGTGAGGCTCCCACGGGCTCTATAGACGCTCCCATTGGCTCCATAGGCCTCTAGAGAGGCTCCCCCGGGCTCTGTAGACGCTCCCATTGGCTCCATAGGCCACTAGAGAGGCTCCCACGGGCTCTGTAGACGCTCCCATTGGCTCCATAGGCCACTAGAGAGGCTCCCCGGGCTCTGTAGACGCTCCCATTGGCTCCATAGGCCACTAGAGAGGCTCCAACTGGCTCTATAGACGCTCCCTTTGGCTCCATAGGCCTCTAGTGAGGCTCCCACGGGCTCTTTAGACGCTCCCATTGGCTCCATAGGCCTCTAGAGAGGCTCCCACGGGCTCTGTAGACGTTCCCATTGGCTCCATAGGCCACTAGAGAGGCTCCCACGGGCTCTATAGACGCTCCCATTGGCTCCAAAGGCCACTAGAGAGGCTCCCACGGGCTCTATAGACGCTCCCATTGGCTCCATAGGCCACTAGAGAGGCTCCCCGGGCTCTATAGACGCTCCCATTGGCTCCATAGGCCACTAGTGAGGCTCCCACGGGCTCTATAGACGCTCCCATTGGCTCCATAGGCCTCTAGAGAGGCTCCCACGGGCTCTATAGACGCTCCCATTGGCTCCATAGGCCTCTAGAGAGGCTCCCACGGGCTCTATAGACGCTCCCATTGGCTCCAGAGGCCACTAGAGAGGCATCCACGGGCTCTATAGACGCTCCCATTGGCTCCAGAGGCCACTAGAGAGGCATCCACGGGCTCTATAGACGCTCCCATTGGCTCCAGAGGCCACTAGAGAGGCTCCCACGGGCTCTATAGACGCTCCCATTGGCTCCATAGGCCACTAGAGAGGCTCCCACGGGCTCTATAGACGCTCCCATTGCTCCAAAGGCCACTAGAGAGGCTTCCACGGGCTCTATAGGTGCTCCCATTGGCTCTATAGGCCACTAGAGAGGCTCCCACGGGCTCTATAGACGCTCCCATTGGCTCCATAGGCCACTAGAGAGGCTCCCACGGGCTCTATAGATGCTCCCATTGGCTCCATAGGCCACTAGAGAGGCTCCCACGGGCTCTATAGACGCTCCCTTTGGCTACATAGGCCTCCAGAGAGGCTCCCACGGGCTCTATAGACGGTCACATTGGCTCCATAGGCCTCTAGAGAGGCTCCCCCGGGCTCTGTAGACGCTCCTATTGGCTCCATAGGCCACTAGAGAGGCTCCCCCGGGCTCTATAGACGCTCCCATTGGCTCCATAGGCCTCTAGAGAGGCTCCCCGGGCTCTATAGACGCTCCCATTGGCTCCATAGGCCTCTAGAGAGGCTCCCCCGGGCTCTGTAGACGCTCCTATTGGCTCCATAGGCCACTAGAGAGGCTCCCACGGGCTCTATAGACGCTCCCATTGACACCAAAGGCCACTAGAGAGGCTCCCACGTGCTGTAGACGCTCCCATTGGCTCCTTAGCCCTCTAGAGAGGCTCCCCCGGGCTCTATAGACGCTCCCATTGGCTCCTTAGCCCACTAGAGAGGCTCCCCCGGGCTCTATAGATGCTCCCATTGGCTCCAGGCCACTAGAGAGGCTCCCACGGGCTCTATAGACGCTCCCATTGGCTCCATAGGCCACTAGAGAGGCTCCCCCGGGCTCTATAGACGCTCCCATTGGCTCCTTAGCCCACTAGAGAGGCTCCCCCGGGCTCTATAGATGCTCCCATTGGCACCATAGGCCTCTGTTGAGGCTCCCACGGGCTCTATAGACGCTCCCATTGGCTCCATAGGCCACTAGAGAGGCTCCCGGGTTCTATAGACGCTCCCATTGGCTCCTTAGCCCACTAGAGAGGCTCCCCCGGGCTCTATAGATGCTCCCATTGGCTCCATAGGCCTCTGTTGAGGCTCCCACGGGCTCTATAGACGCTCCCATTGGCTCCATAGGCCACTAGAGAGGCTCCCCCGGGCTCTATAGGTGCTCCCATTGGCTCCATAGGCCTCTGGAGCGGCTCCCACGGGCTCTATAGACGCTCCCATTGGCTCCATAGAATAAACCTTTATTAGAATAAACCAAACCAGGTTGGAAGAGACCTTCAAGATCATCGTGTCCAACCCATCAACCAATCCAACCCACCCAAACAGCTAACCCATGGCACTAAGCAACCCATCAAGTCTCCTCCTGAACACCTTCAATGACGGCGACTCCACCACCTCCCTGGGCAGCCCATTCCAATGGGCAATCACTCTCTCTGTATAGAACTTTTTCCTAACATCCAACCTGAACTCTCCTGGCACAGCCTGAGACTGTGTCCTCTTGTTCTGGTACTGGGTGCCTGGGAGAAGAGACCATCACTCACCTGTCTACAACCTCCCTTAAGGTAGTTGTAGAGAGTGATAAGGTCACCCTGAGTCTCCTCTTCTCCAGGCTGAGCAACCCCAGCTCCTCAGTCTTTTTCCTCATAGGGCTTGTGTTCCAAACCCTCACCAACTTTGTTGCTCTTTTCTGGACTCGTTCCAGCAAGTCAACATCCTTCCTAAACTGAGGGGCCCAGAACTGGACACAGTACTCGAGGTGCCTAACCAGTGCAGTATACAGGGGCAGTATGACCTCCCTACTCCTGCTGGCCACACTGTTCCTGATGCAGGCCAGGATGCCATTGGCCCTCTTGGCTGCCTGGGCACACTGCAGGCTCATGTTCAGCCTACCATCGACCAGTACCCCAGGTCCCTCTCTGCCTGGCTGCTCTCCAGCCACTCTGACTCCCAGCCTGTAGCACTGCATGGGGTTGTTAGGCCAATGTGCAGAACCGGCACTTGGATGTGTTAAATCTCATGCCATTGGATTCTGCCCATCTGTCCAGCCTGTCGAGGTCCCTCTGCAGAGCCCTCTACCCTCCAGTAGATCAATCTCTGCCCCCAGCTTGGTGTCGTCAGCAAATTTACTGATGATGGACTCAATGCCCTCATCCAGATCGTCAATAAAGATGTTAAAGAGCACAGGGCCCAACACTGATCTCTTGGGGCACACCACTAGTGACTGGCCGCCAGCTGGATGTGGCACCATTCACCACCACTCTCTGGGCTCGGCCATCCAGCCAGTTCCTAACCCATCGCAGTGTGCTCCCGTCCAAGCCATGGGCTGACAGCTTGGCCAGCAGTTTGCTATGGGGTACAGTGTCAAAGGCCTTGCTGAGGTCCAGGAAGACTACATCAACAGGCCTCCCCACATCTACCAGGCGGGTCACCTGATCATAGAAGGAGATCAGGTTGGTCAGGCAGGACCTGCCCTTCCTAAATCCATGTTGGCTAGGCCTGATCCCTTGGCCATCCTCTAAGTGCTGTGTTATTGCACTCAGGATGACCTGTTCCATGATCTTGCCTGGTACTGAGGTCAGACTGACAGGCCTGTAATTCCCTGGCTCATCCAACCGGCCCTTCTTATGGATGGGCACCACGTTGGCCAGCTTCCAGTCCTCTGGGACCTCGCCAGTGAGCCAGGACTGCTGGAAAATTATGGAGAGGGCTTGGCCAGCTCGTCTGCCAGCTCTCTCAGCACCCTAGGATGAATCCCATCTGGTCCCATGGACTTGTGGGGATCCAAGCTGCTAAGGAGAGTTCCAACCACCTCCTCGTGGAACATAGGGAAACTGTGCAGTTCCTGGTTCCTTCTGCCAGCTCTGCAGGCCAGCTGTCAGAAGACGTTCTGCCCTTCTAGCAAAAATTGAGGCAAAGAAGGTGTTAAGTATCTCTGCCTTTTCCTCATCCTTTGTTACAATGTTCCCCTCCGTGTCCACCAAGGAGTGGAGGTTGTCCTTTCCCTTCCTCTTACTATTAATGTATTTATAGAAGGACTTTTGTTGTCCTTCACAGTAGAGGCCAGTTTAAGCTCCAAGTGTGCTTTTGCCTCCCTAATTTTCTTCCTACAAGACCTAGCAACATCCTTAAACATTCTATGGGTTGCCTCCTCTCTTCCATTGGTGATACACCCTCTTTTTTTCCCTCAGTTCCATTAAAAGTTCATGAACCATCCAGGCTGGCCGTCTGCCCCGGGCGGCTCATCTTCCGGCACATTGGCACAGCCTGTCCCTGAGCCTTCAGCAATTCTTCATTGAAGTAGGTCCAGCTCTCCTGGACCCTTTGTTTTTAAGGGCTTTTATCCCAAGGAACTCTCTGAATTAGTTCCTTGAGTAACCCAAAGTCTGCCCTCCGGAAGTCCAGAGTGGAGGTCTTCTTGCTGCACCTCTTGGCTTGACCAAAAACCGAGAATTCAATTATCTCGTGGTCACTGACCCCAAACACCCTCCGACCACCACATTGCCCACCAGTCCTTCCCTGTTGGTGAAGAGGAGGTCAAGCATAGCTTTGCCCCTGGTAGGCTCTCGCAGCACCTGGGATAAGAAGCTGTCCTCCATACATTCTAAGAACCTTCTTGACTGTCTCCTCTCTGCTGTGTTGAGTTCCCAGCAGATGTCAGGCAGGTTGAAGTCGCCCATGAGAACAAGGTCCGAGATCTTGAGACAGCCTTAAGCTGCCTATAGAATGCTTCATCAACATCTTCCTCCTGGTTGGGTGGTCTATAACAGACTCCAACCAGGGTGTCTGCCCTGCTGGTCTTCCCTCTAATTCTTATCCACAAGCATTCAACCCGATCGTCCCTAATCTCCATCTCAATGGCATCTAGTGCCTTCCTGATGTACAGGGCCACCCTCCACCCCTTCTTCCTTGCCTGTCCTGAAGAGAGAGGCATCCCCACGGGCTCTATAGACGCTCCCATTGGCTCCATAGGCCTGGGACTCTAGAGAGGCTCCTATAGACATTGGGGCTCTAGACAGGCTACGGGCTCTATAGACGCTCCCATTGGCTCCATAGGCCTCTAGAGAGGCTCCCACGGGCTCTATAGACGCTCCCATTGGCTCCATAGGCCACTAGAGAGGCTCCTATGGGCTCTATAGACGCTCCCATTGGCTCCATAGGCCTCTAGAGAGGCTCCCACGGGCTCTATAGACGCTCCCATTGGCTCCATAGGCCTCTAGAGAGGCTCCACGGGCTCTATAGACGCTCCCATTGGCTCCATAGGCCTCTAGAGAGGCTCCACGGGCTCTATAGACGCTCCCATTGGCTCCATAGGCCACTAGAGAGGCTCCACGGGCTCTATAGACGCTCCCATTGGCTCCATAGGCCTCTAGAGAGGCTCCCACGGGCTCTATAGACGCTCCCATTGGCTCCATAGGCCACTAGAGAGGCTCCACTGGGCTCTATAGACGCTCCCATTGGCTCCATAGGCCTCTAGAGAGGCTCCCACGGGCTCTATAGACGCTCCCATTGGCTCCATAGGCCACTAGAGAGGCTCCTACGGGCTCTATAGACGCTCCCATTGGCTCCATAGGCCACTAGAGAGGCTCCCACGGGCTCTATAGACGCTCCCATTGGCTCCATAGGCCACTAGAGAGGCTCCCACGGGCTCTATAGACGCTCCCATTGGCTCCATAGGCCACTAGAGAGGCTCCCCGGGCTCTATAGACGCTCCCATTGGCTCCATAGGCCTCTAGAGAGGCTCCCACGGGCTCTATAGACGCTCCCATTGGCTCCATAGGCCTCTAGAGAGGCTCCCACGGGCTCTATAGACGCTCCATTGGCTCCATAGGCCACTAGAGAGGCTCCCACGGGCTCTATAGACGCTCCCATTGGCTCCATAGGCCACTAGAGAGGCTCCCACGGGCTCTATAGACGCTCCCATTGGCTCCATAGGCCACTAGAGAGGCTCCCACGGGCTCTATAGACGCTCCCATTGGCTCCATAGGCCACTAGAGAGGCTCCCACGGGCTCTATAGACGCTCCCATTGGCTCCATAGGCCACTAGAGAGGCTCCACGGGCTCTATAGACGCTCCCATTGGCTCCATAGGCCACTAGAGAGGCTCCCACGGCTCTATAGACGCTCCCATTGGCTCCATAGGCCTCTAGAGAGGCTCCCACGGGCTCTATAGAGACGCTCCCATTGGCTCCATAGGCCACTAGAGAGGCTCCCACGGGCTCTATAGACGCTCCCATTGGCTCCATAGGCCACTAGAGAGGCTCCCACGGGCTCTATAGACGCTCCCATTGGCTCCATAGGCCTACTAGAGAGGCTCCACGGGCTCTATAGACGCTCCCATTGGCTCCATAGGCCTCTAGAGAGGCTCCCACGGGCTCTATAGACGCTCCCATTGGCTCCATAGGCCACTAGAGAGGCTCCCACGGGCTCTATAGACGCTCCCATTGGCTCCATAGGCCACTAGAGAGGCTCCCACGGGCTCTATAGACGCTCCCATTGGCTCCATAGGCTCTAGAGAGGCTCCCACGGGCTCTATAGACGCTCCCATTGGCTCCATAGGCCTCTAGAGAGGCTCCCACGGGCTCTATAGACGCTCCCATTGGCTCCATAGGCCTCTAGAGAGGCTCCCACGGGCTCTATAGACGCTCCCATTGGCTCCATAGGCCTCTAGAGAGGCTCCCACGGGCTCTATAGACGCTCCCATTGGCTCCATAGGCCTCTAGAGAGGCTCCCACGGGCTCTATAGACGCTCCCATTGGCTCCATAGGCCTCTAGAGAGGCTCCCACGGGCTATAGACGCTCCCATTGGCTCCATAGGCCTCTAGAGAGGCTCCACGGGCTCTATAGACGCTCCCATTGGCTCCATAGGCCACTAGAGAGGCTCCCACGGGGCTCTATAGACGCTCCCATTGGCTCCATAGGCCACTAGAGAGGCTCCTACGGGCTCTATAGACGCTCCCATTGGCTCCATAGGCCACTAGAGAGGCTCCCACGGGCTCTATAGACGCTCCCATTGGCTCCATAGGCCACTAGAGAGGCTGCCCCGGGCTCTATAGACGCTCCCATTGGCTCCATAGGCCTCTAGAGAGGCTCCCCCGGGCTCTATAGACGCTCCCATTGGCTCCATAGGCCACTAGAGAGGCTCCCACGGGCTCTATAGACGCTCCCATTGGCTCCATAGGCCACTAGAGAGGCTCCACGGGCTCTATAGACGCTCCCATTGGCTCCATAGGCCACTAGAGAGGCTCCCACGGGCTCTATAGACGCTCCCATTGGCTCCATAGGCCTCTAGAGAGGCTCCACGGGCTCTATAGACGCTCCCATTGGCTCCATAGGCCTCTAGAGAGGCTCCCACGGGCTCTATAGACGCTCCCATTGGCTCCATAGGCCTCTAGAGAGGCTCCCACGGGCTCTATAGACGCTCCCATTGGCTCCATAGGCCTCTAGAGAGGCTCCCACGGGCTCTATAGACGCTCCCATTGGCTCCATAGGCCTCTAGAGAGGCTCCCACGGGCTCTATAGACGCTCCCATTGGCTCCATAGGCCTCTAGAGAGGCTCCCACGGGCTCTATAGACGCTCCCATTGGCTCCATAGGCCACTAGAGAGGCTCCCACGGGCTCTATAGACGCTCCCATTGGCTCCATAGGCCACTAGAGAGGCTCCCACGGGCTCTATAGACGCTCCCATTGGCTCCATAGGCCACTAGAGAGGCTCCCACGGGCTCTATAGACGCTCCCATTGGCTCCATAGGCCTCTAGAGAGGCCACGGGCTCTATAGACGCTCCCATTGGCTCCATAGGCCTCTAGAGAGGCTCCCACGGGCTCTATAGACGCTCCCATTGGCTCCATAGGCCACTAGAGAGGCTCCCACGGGCTCTATAGACGCTCCCATTGGCTCCATAGGCCACTAGAGAGGCCCACGGGCTCTATAGACGCTCCCATTGGCTCCATAGGCCACTAGAGAGGCTCCCACGGGCTCTATAGACGCTCCCATTGGCTCCATAGGCCACTAGAGAGGCTCCCACGGGCTCTATAGACGCTCCCATTGGCTCCATAGGCCCTAGAGAGGCTCCCACGGGCTCTATAGACGCTCCCATTGGCTCCATAGGCCTCTAGAGAGGCTCCCACGGGCTCTATAGACGCTCCCATTGGCTCCATAGGCCTCTAGAGAGGCTCCCACGGGCTCTATAGACGCCTCCCATTGGCTCCATAGGCCTCTAGAGAGGCTCCCCACGGGCTCTATAGACGCTCCCATTGGCTCCATAGGCCTCGAGAGAGGCTCCCACGGGCTCTATAGACGCTCCCATTGGCTCCATAGGCCTCTAGAGAGGCTCCCACGGGCTCTATAGACGCTCCCATTGGCTCCATAGGCCACTAGAGAGGCTCCCACGGGCTCTATAGACGCTCCCATTGGCTCCATAGGCCTCTAGAGAGGCTCCCACGGGCTCTATAGACGCTCCCATTGGCTCCATAGGCCTCTAGAGAGGCTCCCACGGGCTCTATAGACGCTCCCATTGGCTCCATAGGCCACTAGAGAGGCTCCCACGGGCTCTATAGACGCTCCCATTGGCTCCATAGGCCACTAGAGAGGCTCCCACGGGCTCTATAGACGCTCCCATTGGCTCCATAGGCCATTGGCTCCAGAGAGGCTCCCACGGGCTCTATAGACGCTCCCATTGGCTCCATAGGCCACTAGAGAGGCTCCCACGGGCTCTATAGACGCTCCCATTGGCTCCATAGGCCACTAGAGAGGCTCCCACGGGCTCTATAGACGCTCCCATTGGCTCCATAGGCCTCTAGAGAGGCTCCCACGGGCTCTATAGACGCTCCCATTGGCTCCATAGGCCACTAGAGAGGCTCCCACGGGCTCTATAGACGCTCCCATTGGCTCCATAGGCCACTAGAGAGGCTCCCACGGCTCTATAGACGCTCCCATTGGCTCCATAGGCCTCTAGAGAGGCTCCCACGGGCTCTATAGACGCTCCCATTGGCTCCATAGGCCTCTAGAGAGGCTCCCACGGGCTCTATAGACGCTCCCATTGGCTCCATAGGCTCTAGAGAGGCTCCCACGGGCTCTATAGACGCTCCCATTGGCTCCATAGGCCACTAGAGAGGCTCCCACGGGCTCTATAGACGCTCCCATTGGCTCCATAGGCCACTAGAGAGGCTCCTACGGGCTCTATAGACGCTCCCATTGGCTCCATAGGCCTCTAGAGAGGCTCCCACGGGCTCTATAGACGCTCCCATTGGCTCCATAGGCCTCTAGAGAGGCTCCCACGGGCTCTATAGACGCTCCCATTGGCTCCATAGGCCACTAGAGAGGCTCCCACGGGCTCTATAGACGCTCCCATTGGCTCCATAGGCCACTAGAGAGGCTCCCACGGGCTCTATAGACGCTCCCATTGGCTCCATAGGCCACTAGAGAGGCTCCCACGGGCTCTATAGACGCTCCCATTGGCTCCATAGGCCACTAGAGAGGCTCCCACGGGCTCTATAGACGCTCCCATTGGCTCCATAGGCCACTAGAGAGGCTCCCACGGGCTCTATAGACGCTCCCATTGGCTCCATAGGCCCTAGAGAGGCTCCACGGGCTCTATAGACGCTCCCATTGGCTCCATAGGCCTCTAGAGAGGCTCCCACGGGGCTCTATAGACGCTCCCATTGGCTCCATAGGCCTCTAGAGAGGCTCCACGGGCTCTATAGACGCCCCATTGGCTCCATAGGCCTCTAGAGAGGCTCCCACGGGCTCTATAGACGCTCCCATTGGCTCCATAGGCCTCTAGAGAGGCTCCCACATAGGGGCTCTATAGACGCTCCCATTGGCTCCATAGGCCCTAGAGAGGCTCCCACGGCTCTATAGACGCTCCCATTGGCTCCATAGGCCTCTAGAGAGGCTCCCACGGGCTCTATAGACGCTCCCATTGGCTCCATAGGCCACTAGAGAGGCTCCCACGGGCTCTATAGACGCTCCCATTGGCTCCATAGGCCTCTAGAGAGGCTCCCACGGGCTCTATAGACGCTCCCATTGGCTCCATAGGCCTCTAGAGAGGCTCCCACGGGCTCTATAGACGCTCCCATTGGCTCCATAGGCCACTAGAGAGGCTCCCACGGGCTCTATAGACGCTCCCATTGGCTCCATAGGCCACTAGAGAGGCTCCCACGGGCTCTATAGACGCTCCCATTGGCTCCATAGGCCTCTAGAGAGGCTCCCACGGGCTCTATAGACGCTCCCATTGGCTCCATAGGCCTCTAGAGAGGCCCCCACGGGCTCTATAGACGCTCCCATTGGCTCCATAGGCCACTAGAGAGGCCCCCACGGGCTCTATAGACGCTCCCATTGGCTCCATAGGCCACTAGAGAGGCTCCCACGGGCTCTATAGACGCTCCCATTGGCTCCATAGGCCACTAGAGAGGCTCCCACGGGCTCTATAGACGCTCCCATTGGCTCCATAGGCCACTAGAGAGGCTCCCACGGGCTCTATAGACGCTCCCATTGGCTCCATAGGCCACTAGAGAGGCTCCACGGGCTCTATAGACGCTCCCATTGGCTCCATAGGCCTCTAGAGAGGCTCCCACGGGCTCTATAGACGCTCCCATTGGCTCCATAGGCCACTAGAGAGGCTCCCACGGGCTCTATAGACGCTCCCATTGGCTCCATAGGCCACTAGAGAGGCTCCCACGGGCTCTATAGACGCTCCCATTGGCTCCATAGGCCACTAGAGAGGCTCCCCACGGGCTCTATAGACGCTCCCATTGGCTCCATAGGCCACTAGAGAGGCTCCCACGGGCTCTATAGACGCTCCCATTGGCTCCATAGGCCACTAGAGAGGCTCCCACGGGCTCTATAGACGCTCCCATTGGCTCCATAGGCCACTAGAGAGGCTCCCACGGGCTCTATAGACGCTCCCATTGGCTCCATAGGCCTCTAGAGAGGCTCCCACGGGCTCTATAGACGCTCCCATTGGCTCCATAGGCCATTGGCTCCAGAGAGGCTCCCACGGGCTCTATAGACGCTCCCATTGGCTCCATAGGCCTCTAGAGAGGCTCCCACGGGCTCTATAGACGCTCCCATTGGCTCCATAGGCCTCTAGAGAGGCTCCCACGGGCTCTATAGACGCTCCCATTGGCTCCATAGGCCTCTAGAGAGGCTCCCACGGGCTCTATAGACGCCCTCCCATCCTCCCATTGGCTCCATAGGCTACTAGAGAGGCTCCCCCGGGCTCTATAGACGCTCCCATTGGCTCCATAGGCCTCTAGAGAGGCTCCCCCGGGCTCTATAGACGCTCCCATTGGCTCCATAGCCCACTAGAGAGGCTCCCACGGGCTCTATAGACGCTCCCATTGGCTCCATAGGCCTCTAGAGAGGCTCCCACGGGCTCTATAGACGCTCCCATTGGCTCCATAGGCCTCTAGAGAGGCTCCCACGGGCTCTATAGACGCTCCCATTGGCTCCATAGGCCACTAGAGAGGCTCCCACGGGCTCTATAGACGCTCCCATTGGCTCCATAGGCCTCTAGAGAGGCTCCCACGGGCTCTATAGACGCTCCCATTGGCTCCATAGGCCACTAGAGAGGCTCCCCCGGGCTCTATAGACGCTCCCATTGGCTCCATAGCCCTCTAGAGAGGCTCCCACGGGCTCTATAGACGCTCCCATTGGCTCCATAGGCCACTAGAGAGGCTCCCACGGGCTCTATAGACGCTCCCATTGGCTCCATAGGCCACTAGAGAGGCTCCCACGGGCTCTATAGACGCTCCCATTGGCTCCATAGGCCTCTAGAGAGGCTCCCACGGGCTCTATAGACGCTCCCATTGGCTCCATAGGCCACTAGAGAGGCTCCCACGGCTCTATAGACGCTCCCATTGGCTCCATAGGCCTCTAGAGAGGCTCCCACGGGCTCTATAGACGCTCCCATTGGCTCCATAGGCCACTAGAGAGGCTCCCACGGGCTCTATAGACGCTCCCATTGGCTCCATAGGCCACTAGAGAGGCTCCCACGGGCTCTATAGACGCTCCCATTGGCTCCATAGGCCACTAGAGAGGCTCCCACGGGCTCTATAGACGCTCCCATTGGCTCCATAGGCCACTAGAGAGGCTCCCACGGGCTCTATAGACGCTCCCATTGGCTCCATAGGCCTCTAGAGAGGCTCCCACGGGCTCTATAGACGCTCCCATTGGCTCCATAGGCCTCTAGAGAGGCTCCCACGGGCTCTATAGACGCTCCCATTGGCTCCATAGGCCACTAGAGAGGCTCCCACGGGCTCTATAGACGCTCCCATTGGCTCCATAGGCCACTAGAGAGGCTCCCACGGGCTCTATAGACGCTCCCATTGGCTCCATAGGCCACTAGAGAGGCTCCCACGGGCTCTATAGACGCTCCCATTGGCTCCATAGGCCTCTAGAGAGGCTCCCACGGGCTCTATAGACGCTCCCATTGGCTCCATAGGCCTCTAGAGAGGCTCCCACGGGCTCTATAGACGCTCCCATTGGCTCCATAGGCCTCTAGAGAGGCTCCCACGGGCTCTATAGACGCTCCCATTGGCTCCATAGGCCTAGAGAGGCTCCCACGGGCTCTATAGACGCTCCCATTGGCTCCATAGGCCTCTAGAGAGGCTCCCACGGGCTCTATAGACGCTCCCATTGGCTCCATAGGCCTCTAGAGAGGCTCCCACGGGCTCTATAGACGCTCCCATTGGCTCCATAGGCCACTAGAGAGGCTCCCACGGGCTCTATAGACGCTCCCATTGGCTCCATAGGCCTCTAGAGAGGCTCCCACGGGCTCTATAGACGCTCCCATTGGCTCCATAGGCCTCTAGAGAGGCTCCCACGGGCTCTATAGACGCTCCCATTGGCTCCATAGGCCTCTAGAGAGGCTCCCACGGGCTCTATAGACGCTCCCATTGGCTCCATAGGCCACTAGAGAGGCTCCCACGGGCTCTATAGACGCTCCCATTGGCTCCATAGGCCTCTAGAGAGGCTCCCACGGGCTCTATAGACGCTCCCATTGGCTCCATAGGCCTCTAGAGAGGCTCCCACGGGCTCTATAGACGCTCCCATTGGCTCCATAGGCCTCTAGAGAGGCTCCCACGGGCTCTATAGACGCTCCCATTGGCTCCATAGGCCACTAGAGAGAGAGGCTCCCATAGGCCTCTAGAGAGGGGCTCTATAGACGCTCCCATTGGCTCCATAGGCCACTAGAGAGGCTCCCACGGGCTCTATAGACGCTCCCATTGGCTCCATAGGCCTCTAGAGAGGCTCCCACGGGCTCTATAGACGCTCCCATTGGCTCCATAGGCCTCTAGAGAGGCTCCCACGGGCTCTATAGACGCTCCCATTGGCTCCATAGGCCACTAGAGAGGCTCCCACGGCTCTATAGACGCTCCCATTGGCTCCATAGGCCTCTAGAGAGGCTCCCACGGGCTCTATAGACGCTCCCATTGGCTCCATAGGCCTCTAGAGAGGCTCCCACGGGCTCTATAGACGCTCCCATTGGCTCCATAGGCCTCTAGAGAGGCTCCCACGGGCTCTATAGACGCTCCCATTGGCTCCATAGGCCACTAGAGAGGCTCCCACGGGCTCTATAGACGCTCCCATTGGCTCCATAGGCCACTAGAGAGGCTCCCACGGGCTCTATAGACGCTCCCATTGGCTCCATAGGCCTCTAGAGAGGCTCCCACGGGCTCTATAGACGCTCCCATTGGCTCCATAGGCCTCTAGAGAGGCTCCCACGGCTCTATAGACGCTCCCATTGGCTCCATAGGCCTCTAGAGAGGCTCCCACGGGCTCTATAGACGCTCCCATTGGCTCCATAGGCCTCTAGAGAGGCTCCCACGGGCTCTATAGACGCTCCCATTGGCTCCATAGGCCTCTAGAGAGGCTCCCACGGGCTCTATAGACGCTCCCATTGGCTCCATAGGCCACTAGAGAGGCTCCCACGGCTCTATAGACGCTCCCATTGGCTCCATAGGCCTCTAGAGAGGCTCCCACGGGCTCTATAGACGCTCCCATTGGCTCCATAGGCCTCTAGAGAGGCTCCCACGGGCTCTATAGACGCTCCCATTGGCTCCATAGGCCTCTAGAGAGGCTCCCACGGGCTCTATAGACGCTCCCATTGGCTCCATAGGCCACTAGAGAGGCTCCCACGGGCTCTATAGACGCTCCCATTGGCTCCATAGGCCTCTAGAGAGGCTCCCACGGGCTCTATAGACGCTCCCATTGGCTCCATAGGCCTCTAGAGAGGCTCCCACGGGCTCTATAGACGCTCCCATTGGCTCCATAGGCCTCTAGAGAGGCTCCCACGGGCTCTATAGACGCTCCCATTGGCTCCATAGGCCTCTAGAGAGGCTCCCACGGGCTCTATAGACGCTCCCATTGGCTCCATAGGCCTCTAGAGAGGCTCCCACGGGCTCTATAGACGCTCCCATTGGCTCCATAGGCCTCTAGAGAGGCTCCCACGGGCTCTATAGACGCTCCCATTGGCTCCATAGGCCTCTAGAGAGGCTCCCACGGGCTCTATAGACGCTCCCATTGGCTCCATAGGCCACTAGAGAGGAGGCCCACGGGCTCTATAGACGCTCCCATTGGCTCCATAGGCCTCTAGAGAGGCTCCCACGGGCTCTATAGACGCTCCCATTGGCTCCATAGGCCTCTAGAGAGGCTCCCACGGGCTCTATAGACGCTCCCATTGGCTCCATAGGCCTCTAGAGAGGCTCCCACGGGCTCTATAGACGCTCCCATTGGCTCCATAGGCCTCTAGAGAGGCTCCCACGGGCTCTATAGACGCTCCCATTGGCTCCATAGGCCTCTAGAGAGGCTCCCACGGGCTCTATAGACGCTCCCATTGGCTCCATAGGCCACTAGAGAGGCTCCCACGGGCTCTATAGACGCTCCCATTGGCTCCATAGGCCTCTAGAGAGGCTCCCACGGGCTCTATAGACGCTCCCATTGGCTCCATAGGCCACTAGAGAGGCTCCCACGGGCTCTATAGACGCTCCCATTGGCTCCATAGGCCTCTAGAGAGGCTCCCACGGGCTCTATAGACGCTCCCATTGGCTCCATAGGCCACTAGAGAGGCTCCCACGGGCTCTATAGACGCTCCCATTGGCTCCATAGGCCACTAGAGAGGCTCCCACGGGCTCTATAGACGCTCCCATTGGCTCCATAGGCCTCTAGAGAGGCTCCCACGGCTCTATAGACGCTCCCATTGGCTCCATAGGCCTCTAGAGAGGCTCCTCCCACGGGCTCTATAGACGCTCCCATTGGCTCCATAGGCCTCTAGAGAGGCTCCCACGGGCTCTATAGACGCTCCCATTGGCTCCATAGGCCTCTAGAGAGGCTCCCACGGGCTCTATAGACGCTCCCATTGGCTCCATAGGCCTCTAGAGAGGCTCCCACGGGCTCTATAGACGCTCCCATTGGCTCCATAGGCCTCTAGAGAGGCTCCCACGGGCTCTATAGACGCTCCCATTGGCTCCATAGGCCTCTATAGAGAGGCTCCCACTAGAGAGGGCTCTATAGACGCTCCCATTGGCTCCATAGGCCTCTAGAGAGGCTCCCACGGGCTCTATAGACGCTCCCATTGGCTCCATAGGCCTCTAGAGAGGCTCCCACGGGCTCTATAGACGCTCCCATTGGCTCCATAGGCCTCTAGAGAGGCTCCCACGGGCTCTATAGACGCTCCCATTGGCTCCATAGGCCTCTAGAGAGGCTCCCACGGGCTCTATAGACGCTCCCATTGGCTCCATAGGCCACTAGAGAGGCTCCCACGGGCTCTATAGACGCTCCCATTGGCTCCATAGGCCACGGGCTAGAGAGGCTCCATACTAGAGAGGGGCTCTATAGACGCTCCCATTGGCTCCATAGGCCTCTAGAGAGGCTCCCACGGGCTCTATAGACGCTCCCATTGGCTCCATAGGCCTCTAGAGAGGCTCCCACGGGCTCTATAGACGCTCCCATTGGCTCCATAGGCCTCTAGAGAGGCTCCCACGGGCTCTATAGACGCTCCCATTGGCTCCATAGGCCTCTAGAGAGGCTCCCACGGGCTCTATAGACGCTCCCATTGGCTCCATAGGCCTCTAGAGAGGCTCCCACGGGCTCTATAGACGCTCCCATTGGCTCCATAGGCCTCTAGAGAGGCTCCCACGGGCTCTATAGACGCTCCCATTGGCTCCATAGGCCTCTAGAGAGGCTCCCACGGGCTCTATAGACGCTCCCATTGGCTCCATAGGCCTCTAGAGAGGCTCCCACGGGCTCTATAGACGCTCCCATTGGCTCCATAGGCCTCTAGAGAGGCTCCCACGGGCTCTATAGACGCTCCCATTGGCTCCATAGGCCTCTAGAGAGGCTCCCACATTGGGGCTCTATAGACGCTCCCATTGGCTCCATAGGCCTCTAGAGAGGCTCCCACGGGCTCTATAGACGCTCCCATTGGCTCCATAGGCCTCTAGAGAGGCTCCCACGGGCTCTATAGACGCTCCCATTGGCTCCATAGGCCTCTAGAGAGGCTCCCACGGGCTCTATAGACGCTCCCATTGGCTCCATAGGCCTCTAGAGAGGCTCCCACGGGCTCTATAGACGCTCCCATTGGCTCCATAGGCCTCTAGAGAGGCTCCCACGGGCTCTATAGACGCTCCCATTGGCTCCATAGGCCTCTAGAGAGGCTCCCACGGGCTCTATAGACGCTCCCATTGGCTCCATAGGCCTCTAGAGAGGCTCCCACGGGCTCTATAGACGCTCCCATTGGCTCCATAGGCCTCTAGAGAGGCTCCCACGGGCTCTATAGACGCTCCCATTGGCTCCATAGGCCTCTAGAGAGGCTCCCACGGGCTCTATAGACGCTCCCATTGGCTCCATAGGCCACTAGAGAGGCTCCCACGGGCTCTATAGACGCTCCCATTGGCTCCATAGGCCTCTAGAGAGGCTCCCACGGGGCTCTATAGACGCTCCCATTGGCTCCATAGGCCTCTAGAGAGGCTCCCACGGGCTCTATAGACGCTCCCATTGGCTCCATAGGCCTCTAGAGAGGCTCCCACGGGCTCTATAGACGCTCCCATTGGCTCCATAGGCCTCTAGAGAGGCTCCCACGGGCTCTATAGACGCTCCCATTGGCTCCATAGGCCTCTAGAGAGGCTCCCACGGGCTCTATAGACGCTCCCATTGGCTCCATAGGCCTCTAGAGAGGCTCCCACGGGCTCTATAGACGCTCCCATTGGCTCCATAGGCCTCTAGAGAGGCTCCCACGGGCTCTATAGACGCTCCCATTGGCTCCATAGGCCTCTAGAGAGGCTCCCACGGGCTCTATAGACGCTCCCATTGGCTCCATAGGCCTCTAGAGAGGCTCCCACGGGGCTCTATAGACGCTCCCATTGGCTCCATAGGCCTCTAGAGAGGCTCCCACGGGCTCTATAGACGCTCCCATTGGCTCCATAGGCCTCTAGAGAGGCTCCCACGGGCTCTATAGACGCTCCCATTGGCTCCATAGGCCTCTAGAGAGGCTCCCACGGGCTCTATAGACGCTCCCATTGGCTCCATAGGCCTCTAGAGAGGCTCCCACGGGCTCTATAGACGCTCCCATTGGCTCCATAGGCCTCTAGAGAGGCTCCCACGGGCTCTATAGACGCTCCCATTGGCTCCATAGGCCTCTAGAGAGGCTCCCACGGGCTCTATAGACGCTCCCATTGGCTCCATAGGCCTCTAGAGAGGCTCCACGGGGCTCTATAGACGCTCCCATTGGCTCCATAGGCCTCTAGAGAGGCTCCCACGGGCTCTATAGACGCTCCCATTGGCTCCATAGGCCTCTAGAGAGGCTCCCACGGGCTCTATAGACGCTCCCATTGGCTCCATAGGCCTCTAGAGAGGCTCCCACGGGCTCTATAGACGCTCCCATTGGCTCCATAGGCCTCTAGAGAGGCTCCCACGGGCTCTATAGACGCTCCCATTGGCTCCATAGGCCTCTAGAGAGGCTCCCACGGGCTCTATAGACGCTCCCATTGGCTCCATAGGCCTCTAGAGAGGCTCCCACGGGCTCTATAGACGCTCCCATTGGCTCCATAGGCCTCTAGAGAGGCTCCCACGGGCTCTATAGACGCTCCCATTGGCTCCATAGGCCTCTAGAGAGGCTCCCACGGGCTCTATAGACGCTCCCATTGGCTCCATAGGCCTCTAGAGAGGCTCCCACGGGCTCTATAGACGCTCCCATTGGCTCCATAGGCCTCTAGAGAGGCTCCCACGGGCTCTATAGACGCTCCCATTGGCTCCATAGGCCTCTAGAGAGGCTCCCACGGCTCTATAGACGCTCCCATTGGCTCCATAGGCCTCTAGAGAGGCTCCCACGGGCTCTATAGACGCTCCCATTGGCTCCATAGGCCTCTAGAGAGGCTCCCACGGGCTCTATAGACGCTCCCATTGGCTCCATAGGCCTCTAGAGAGGCTCCCACGGGCTCTATAGACGCTCCCATTGGCTCCATAGGCCTCTAGAGAGGCTCCCACGGGCTCTATAGACGCTCCCATTGGCTCCATAGGCCTCTAGAGAGGCTCCCACGGGCTCTATAGACGCTCCCATTGGCTCCATAGGCCTCTAGAGAGGCTCCCACGGGCTCTATAGACGCTCCCATTGGCTCCATAGGCCTCTAGAGAGGCTCCCACGGGCTCTATAGACGCTCCCATTGGCTCCATAGGCCTCTAGAGAGGCTCCCACGGGCTCTATAGACGCTCCCATTGGCTCCATAGGCCTCTAGAGAGGCTCCCACGGGCTCTATAGACGCTCCCATTGGCTCCATAGGCCTCTAGAGAGGCTCCCACGGGCTCTATAGACGCTCCCATTGGCTCCATAGGCCTCTAGAGAGGCTCCCACGGGCTCTATAGACGCTCCCATTGGCTCCATAGGCCTCTAGAGAGGCTCCCACGGGCTCTATAGACGCTCCCATTGGCTCCATAGGCCTCTAGAGAGGCTCCCACGGGCTCTATAGACGCTCCCATTGGCTCCATAGGCCTCTAGAGAGGCTCCCACGGGCTCTATAGACGCTCCCATTGGCTCCATAGGCCTCTAGAGAGGCTCCCACGGGCTCTATAGACGCTCCCATTGGCTCCATAGGCCTCTAGAGAGGCTCCCACGGGCTCTATAGACGCTCCCATTGGCTCCATAGGCCTCTAGAGAGGCTCCCACGGGCTCTATAGACGCTCCCATTGGCTCCATAGGCCTCTAGAGAGGCTCCCACGGGCTCTATAGACGCTCCCATTGGCTCCATAGGCCTCTAGAGAGGCTCCCACGGGCTCTATAGACGCTCCCATTGGCTCCATAGGCCTCTAGAGAGGCTCCCACGGGCTCTATAGACGCTCCCATTGGCTCCATAGGCCTCTAGAGAGGCTCCCACGGGCTCTATAGACGCTCCCATTGGCTCCATAGGCCTCTAGAGAGGCTCCCACGGGCTCTATAGACGCTCCCATTGGCTCCATAGGCCTCTAGAGAGGCTCCCACGGGCTCTATAGACGCTCCCATTGGCTCCATAGGCCTCTAGAGAGGCTCCCACGGGCTCTATAGACGCTCCCATTGGCTCCATAGGCCTCTAGAGAGGCTCCCACGGGCTCTATAGACGCTCCCATTGGCTCCATAGGCCTCTAGAGAGGCTCCCACGGGCTCTATAGACGCTCCCATTGGCTCCATAGGCCTCTAGAGAGGCTCCCACGGGCTCTATAGACGCTCCCATTGGCTCCATAGGCCTCTAGAGAGGCTCCCACGGGCTCTATAGACGCTCCCATTGGCTCCATAGGCCTCTAGAGAGGCTCCCACGGGCTCTATAGACGCTCCCATTGGCTCCATAGGCCTCTAGAGAGGCTCCCACGGGCTCTATAGACGCTCCCATTGGCTCCATAGGCCTCTAGAGAGGCTCCCACGGGCTCTATAGACGCTCCCATTGGCTCCATAGGCCTCTAGAGAGGCTCCCACGGGCTCTATAGACGCTCCCATTGGCTCCATAGGCCTCTAGAGAGGCTCCACGGGCTCTATAGACGCTCCCATTGGCTCCATAGGCCTCTAGAGAGGCTCCCACGGGCTCTATAGACGCTCCCATTGGCTCCATAGGCCTCAGAGAGGCTCCCACGGGCTCTATAGACGCTCCCATTGGCTCCATAGGCCTCTAGAGAGGCTCCCACGGGCTCTATAGACGCTCCCATTGGCTCCATAGGCCTCTAGAGAGGCTCCCACGGGCTCTATAGACGCTCCCATTGGCTCCATAGGCCTCTAGAGAGGCTCCCACGGGCTCTATAGACGCTCCCATTGGCTCCATAGGCCTCTAGAGAGGCTCCCACGGGCTCTATAGACGCTCCCATTGGCTCCATAGGCCTCTAGAGAGGCTCCCACGGGCTCTATAGACGCTCCCATTGGCTCCATAGGCCTCTAGAGAGGCTCCCACGGGCTCTATAGACGCTCCCATTGGCTCCATAGGCCCTAGAGAGGCTCCCACGGGCTCTATAGACGCTCCCATTGGCTCCATAGGCCTCTAGAGAGGCTCCCACGGGCTCTATAGACGCTCCCATTGGCTCCATAGGCCTCTAGAGAGGCTCCTACGGGCTCTATAGACGCTCCCATTGGCTCCATAGGCCTCTAGAGAGGCTCCCACGGGCTCTATAGACGCTCCCATTGGCTCCATAGGCCTCTAGAGAGGCTCCCACGGGCTCTATAGACGCTCCCATTGGCTCCATAGGCCTCTAGAGAGGCTCCCACGGGCTCTATAGACGCTCCCATTGGCTCCATAGGCCTCTAGAGAGGCTCCCACGGGCTCTATAGACGCTCCCATTGGCTCCATAGGCCTCTAGAGAGGCTCCCACGGGCTCTATAGACGCTCCCATTGGCTCCATAGGCCTCTAGAGAGGCTCCACGGGCTCTATAGACGCTCCCATTGGCTCCATAGGCCTCTAGAGAGGCTCCCACGGGCTCTATAGACGCTCCCATTGGCTCCATAGGCCTCTAGAGAGGCTCCCACGGGCTCTATAGACGCTCCCATTGGCTCCATAGGCCTCTAGAGAGGCTCCCACGGGCTCTATAGACGCTCCCATTGGCTCCATAGGCCTCTAGAGAGGCTCCCACGGGCTCTATAGACGCTCCCATTGGCTCCATAGGCCTCTAGAGAGGCTCCCACGGGCTCTATAGACGCTCCCATTGGCTCCATAGGCCTCTAGAGAGGCTCCCACGGGCTCTATAGACGCTCCCATTGGCTCCATAGGCCTCTAGAGAGGCTCCTACGGGCTCTATAGACGCTCCCATTGGCTCCATAGGCCTCTAGAGAGGCTCCCACGGGCTCTATAGACGCTCCCATTGGCTCCATAGGCCTCTAGAGAGGCTCCCACGGGCTCTATAGACGCTCCCATTGGCTCCATAGGCCTCTAGAGAGGCTCCCACGGGCTCTATAGACGCTCCCATTGGCTCCATAGGCCTCTAGAGAGGCCCACGGGCTCTATAGACGCTCCCATTGGCTCCATAGGCCTCTAGAGAGGCTCCTACGGGCTCTATAGACGCTCCCATTGGCTCCATAGGCCTCTAGAGAGGCTCCCCACGGGCTCTATAGACGCTCCCATTGGCTCCATAGGCCTCTAGAGAGGCTCCCACGGGCTCTATAGACGCTCCCATTGGCTCCATAGGCCTCTAGAGAGGCTCCCACGGGCTCTATAGACGCTCCCATTGGCTCCATAGGCCTCTAGAGAGGCTCCCACGGGCTCTATAGACGCTCCCATTGGCTCCATAGGCCTCAGAGAGGCTCCCACGGGCTCTATAGACGCTCCCATTGGCTCCATAGGCCTCTAGAGAGGCTCCCACGGGCTCTATAGACGCTCCCATTGGCTCCATAGGCCTCTAGAGAGGCTCCCACGGGCTCTATAGACGCTCCCATTGGCTCCATAGGCCTCTAGAGAGGCTCCCACGGGCTCTATAGACGCTCCCATTGGCTCCATAGGCCCTAGAGAGGCTCCCACGGGCTCTATAGACGCTCCCATTGGCTCCATAGGCCTCTAGAGAGGCTCCCACGGGCTCTATAGACGCTCCCATTGGCTCCATAGGCCTCTAGAGAGGCTCCCACGGGCTCTATAGACGCTCCCATTGGCTCCATAGGCCTCTAGAGAGGCTCCCACGGGCTCTATAGACGCTCCCATTGGCTCCATAGGCCTCTAGAGAGGCTCCCACGGGCTCTATAGACGCTCCCATTGGCTCCATAGGCCTCTAGAGAGGCTCCCACGGGCTCTATAGACGCTCCCATTGGCTCCATAGGCATTGGCTCCATAGACGCTCCCATTGGCTCCCTCTAGAGAGGCTCCACGGGAGGCTCCATAGGCCTCTAGAGAGGCTCCCACGGGCTCTATAGACGCTCCCATTGGCTCCCAGAGAGGCTCCACGGGCTCTATAGACGCTCCCATTGGCTCCATAGGCCTCTAGAGAGGCTCCCACGGGCTCTATAGACGCCCATTGGCTCCATAGGCCAGAGAGGCTAGACGGGCTCTATAGACGCTCCCATTGGCTCCATAGGCCTCTAGAGAGGCTCCCACGGGCTCTATAGACGCCCATTGGCTCCATTGGCTCCTAGAGATAGGCTCTATAGACGATTGGAGGCTAGAGAGGCTCCCACGGGCTCTATAGACGCTCCCATTGGCTCCATAGGCCTCTAGAGAGGCTCCTACGGGCTCTATAGACGCTCCCATTGGCTCCATAGGCTCTAGAGAGGCTCCCACGGGCTCTATAGACGCCCATTGGCTCCATAGGCCTCTAGAGAGGCTCCCACGGGCTCTATAGACGCTCCCATTGGCTCCATAGGCCTCTAGAGAGGCTCCCACGGGCTCTATAGACGCTCCCATTGGCTCCATAGGCCTCTAGAGAGGCTCCCACGGGCTCTATAGACGCTCCCATTGGCTCCATAGGCCTCTAGAGAGGCTCCCACGGGCTCTATAGACGCTCCCATTGGCTCCATAGGCCTCTAGAGAGGCTCCTACGGGCTCTATAGACGCTCCCATTGGCTCCATAGGCCTCTAGAGAGGCTCCCACGGGCTCTATAGACGCTCCCATTGGCTCCATAGGCCTCTAGAGAGGCTCCCACGGGCTCTATAGACGCTCCCATTGGCTCCATAGGCCTCTAGAGAGGCTCCCACGGGCTCTATAGACGCTCCCATTGGCTCCATAGGCCTCTAGAGAGGCTCCCACGGGCTCTATAGACGCTCCCATTGGCTCCATAGGCCTAGGCTCTAGAGAGGCTCCCACGGGCTCTATAGACGCTCCCATTGGCTCCATAGGCCTCTAGAGAGGCTCCTACGGGCTCTATAGACGCTCCCATTGGCTCCATAGGCCTCTAGAGAGGCTCCCACGGGCTCTATAGACGCTCCCATTGGCTCCATAGGCCTCTAGAGAGGCTCCTACGGGCTCTATAGACGCTCCCATTGGCTCCATAGGCCTCTAGAGAGGCTCCCACGGGCTCTATAGACGCTCCCATTGGCTCCATAGGCCTCTAGAGAGGCTCCCACGGGCTCTATAGACGCTCCCATTGGCTCCATAGGCCTCTAGAGAGGCTCCTACGGGCTCTATAGACGCTCCCATTGGCTCCATAGGCCTCTAGAGAGGCTCCCACGGGCTCTATAGACGCTCCCATTGGCTCCATAGGCCTCTAGAGAGGCTCCCACGGCTCTATAGACGCTCCCATTGGCTCCATAGGCCTCTAGAGAGGCTCCTACGGGCTCTATAGACGCTCCCATTGGCTCCATAGGCCTAGAGAGGCTCCCACGGGCTCTATAGACGCTCCCATTGGCTCCATAGGCCTCTAGAGAGGCTCCCACGGGCTCTATAGACGCTCCCATTGGCTCCATAGGCCTCTAGAGAGGCCACGGGCCTATAGACGCTCCCATTGGCTCCATAGGCTCTAGAGAGACGCTCCCATTGGCTCCATAGGCCTCTAGAGAGGCTCCTACGGGCTCTATAGACGCTCCCATTGGCTCCATAGGCCTCTAGAGAGGCTCCCACGGGCTCTATAGACGCTCCCATTGGCTCCATAGGCCTCTAGAGAGGCTCCTACGGGCTCTATAGACGCTCCCATTGGCTCCATAGGCCTCTAGAGAGGCTCCCACGGGCTCTATAGACGCTCCCATTGGCTCCATAGGCTCTAGAGAGGCTCCCACGGGCTCTATAGACGCTCCCATTGGCTCCATAGGCCTCTAGAGAGGCTCCCCACGGGCTCTATAGACGCTCCCATTGGCTCCATAGGCCTCTAGAGAGGCTCACGGGCTCTATAGACGCTCCCATTGGCTCCATAGGCCTCTAGAGAGGCTCACACGGGCTCTATAGACGCTCCCATTGGCTCCATAGGCCTCTAGAGAGGCTCCCACGGGCTCTATAGACGCTCCCATTGGCTCCATAGGCCTCTAGAGAGGCTCCCACGGGCTCTATAGACGCTCCCATTGGCTCCATAGGCCTCTAGAGAGGCTCCCACGGGCTCTATAGACGCTCCCATTGGCTCCATAGGCCTCTAGAGAGGCTCCCACGGGCTCTATAGACGCTCCCATTGGCTCCATAGGCCTCAGAGAGGAGGCTCTATAGACGCTCCCATTGGCTCCATAGGCCTCAGAGAGGCTCCCACGGGCTCCCATTGGCTCCATAGGCTCTCCAGAGAGGCTCCCACGGGCTCTATAGACGCTCCCATTGGCTCCATAGGCCTCTAGAGAGGCCCACGGGCTCTATAGACGCTCCCATTGGCTCCATAGGCCTCTAGAGAGGCCCGGGCTCTATAGACGCTCCCATTGGCTCCATAGGCCTCTAGAGAGGCTCCACGGGCTCTATAGACGCTCCCATTGGCTCCATAGGCCTCTAGAGAGGCTCCTACGGGCTCTATAGACGCTCCCATTGGCTCCATAGGCCTCAGAGAGGCTATAGACCATTGGCTCCATAGGGCTCTATAGACGCTCCCATTGGCTCCATAGGCCTCTAGAGAGGCCCACGGGGCTATAGACGCTCCCATTGGCTCCATAGGCCTCTAGAGAGGCTCCCACGGGCTCTATAGACGCTCCCATTGGCTCCATAGGCCTCTAGAGAGGCTCCCACGGGCTCTATAGACGCTCCCATTGGCTCCATAGGCCTCTAGAGAGGCTCCCACGGGCTCTACGGGCTCTATAGACGCTCCCATTGGCTCCATAGGCCTCTAGAGAGGCTCCCACGGGCTCTATAGACGCTCCCATTGGCTCCATAGGCCTCTAGAGAGGCTCCACCGGGCTCTATAGACGCTCCCATTGGCTCCATAGGCCTCTAGAGAGGCTCCCACGGGCTCTATAGACGCTCCCATTGGCTCCATAGGCCTCTAGAGAGGCTACTCCGGGCTCTATAGACGCTCCCATTGGCTCCATAGGCCTCTAGAGAGGCTCCCACGGGCTCTATAGACGCTCCCATTGGCTCCATAGGCCTCTAGAGAGGCTCCCGGGCTCTATAGACGCTCCCATTGGCTCCATAGGCCCTAGAGAGGCCCACGGGCTCTATAGACGCTCCCATTGGCTCCATAGGCCTCTAGAGAGGCTCCCACGGGCTCTATAGACGCTCCCATTGGCTCCATAGGCCTCTAGAGAGGCTCCCACGGGCTCTATAGACGCTCCCATTGGCTCCATAGGCCTCTAGAGAGGCTCCCACGGGCTCTATAGACGCTCCCATTGGCTCCATAGGCCTCTAGAGAGGCTCCCACGGGCTCTATAGACGCTCCCATTGGCTCCATAGGCCTCTAGAGAGGCTCCCACGGGCTCTATAGACGCTCCCATTGGCTCCATAGGCCTCTAGAGAGGCTCCTACGGGCTCTATAGGCTCCCATTGGCTCCATAGGCCTCTAGAGAGGCTCCCACGGGCTCTATAGACGCTCCCATTGGCTCCATAGGCCTCTAGAGAGGCTCCTACGGGCTCTATAGACGCTCCCATTGGCTCCATAGGCCTCTAGAGAGGCTCCCACGGGCTCTATAGACGCTCCCATTGGCTCCATAGGCCTCTAGAGAGGCTCCCACGGGCTCTATAGACGCTCCCATTGGCTCCATAGGCCTCTAGAGAGGCTCCCACGGGCTCTATAGACGCTCCCATTGGCTCCATAGGCCTCTAGAGAGGCTCCCACGGGCTCTATAGACGCTCCCATTGGCTCCATAGGCCTCTAGAGAGGCTCCCTATAGACGGGCTCTATAGACGCTCCCATTGGCTCCATAGGCCTCCATAGAGAGGCTCCCACGGGCTCTATAGACGCTCCCATTGGCTCCATAGGCCACTAGAGAGGCTCCCACGGGCTCTATAGAGACGCTCCCCATTGGCTCCATAGGCCATTGGCTCCATAGGCCTAGAGAGGCTCTCCGGGGCTCTATAGACGCTCCCATTGGCTCCAGAGGCCTCTAGAGAGGCTCCATAGGCCTCTAGAGGCTCTATAGACGCTCCCATTGGCTCCATAGGCCTCTAGAGAGGCTCCTACGGGCTCTATAGACGCTCCCATTGGCTCCATAGGCCTCTAGAGAGGCTCCCACGGGCTCTATAGACGCTCCCATTGGCTCCATAGGCCTCTAGAGAGGCTCCCACGGGCTCTATAGACGCTCCCATTGGCTCCATAGGCCTCTAGAGAGGCTCCCACGGGCTCTATAGACGCTCCCATTGGCTCCATAGGCCTCTAGAGAGGCTCCCACGGGCTCTATAGACGCTCCCATTGGCTCCATAGGCCTCTAGAGAGGCTCCCTCGGGCTCTATAGACGCTCCCATTGGCTCCATAGGCCTCTAGAGAGGCTCCCACGGGCTCTATAGACGCTCCCATTGGCTCCATAGGCCTCTAGAGAGGATCCCACGGGCTCTATAGACGCTCCCATTGGCTCCATAGGCCTCTAGAGAGGCTCCCACGGGCTCTATAGACGCTCCCATTGGCTCCATAGGCCTCTAGAGAGGCTCCCACGGGCTCTATAGACGCTCCCATTGGCTCCATAGGCCTCTAGAGAGGCATCCCACGGCTCTATAGACGCTCCCATTGGCTCCATAGGCCTCTAGAGAGGCTCCCACGGGCTCTATAGACGCTCCCATTGGCTCCATAGGCCTCTAGAGAGGCTCCCACGGGCTCTATAGACGCTCCCATTGGCTCCATAGGCCTCTAGAGAGGCTCCCACGGGCTCTATAGACGCTCCCATTGGCTCCATAGGCCTCTAGAGAGGCTCCCACGGGCTCTATAGACGCTCCCATTGGCTCCATAGGCCTCTAGAGAGGCTCCCACGGGCTCTATAGACGCTCCCATTGGCTCCATAGGCCTCTAGAGAGGCCCCCACGGGCTCTATAGACGCTCCCATTGGCTCCATAGGCCTCTAGAGAGGCTCCCACGGGCTCTATAGACGCTCCCATTGGCTCCATAGGCCTCAGAGAGGCTCCCACGGGCTCTATAGACGCTCCCATTGGCTCCATAGGCCTCTAGAGAGGCTCCCACGGGCTCTATAGACGCTCCCATTGGCTCCATAGGCCTCTAGAGAGGCTCCCACGGGCTCTATAGACGCTCCCATTGGCTCCATAGGCCTCTAGAGAGGCTCCCACGGGCTCTATAGACGCTCCCATTGGCTCCATAGGCCTCTAGAGAGGCTCCCACGGGCTCTATAGACGCTCCCATTGGCTCCATAGGCCTCTAGAGAGGCTCCCACGGGCTCTATAGACGCTCCCATTGGCTCCATAGGCCTCTAGAGAGGCTCCCACGGGCTCTATAGACGCTCCCATTGGCTCCATAGGCCACTAGAGAGGCTCCCACGGGCTCTATAGACGCTCCCATTGGCTCCATAGCCTCTAGAGAGGCTCCCCCGGGATCTGTAGACGCTCCCATTGGCTCCATAGGCCTCTAGAGAGGCTCCCCCGGGCTCTATAGACGCTCCCATTGGCTCCATAGGCCTCTAGAGAGGCTCCCACTGGGCTCTATAGACGCTCCCATTGGCTCCATAGGCCTCTAGAGAGGCCACGGCTCTAGACGCTCCCATTGGCTCTATAGACACGGGCTCCCATTGGCTCCATAGGCCTCTAGAGAGGCTCCCCCGGGCTCTGTAGACGCTCCCATTGGCTCCATAGGCCTCTAGAGAGGCTCCCACGGGCTCTATAGACGCTCCCATTGGCTCCATAGGCCTCTAGAGAGGCTCACACGGGCTCTATAGACGCTCCCATTGGCTCCATAGGCCTCTAGAGAGGCTCCCACGGGCTCTATAGACGCTCCCATTGGCTCCATAGGCCACTAGAGAGGCTCCCACGGGCACTATAGACGCTCCCATTGGCTCCATAGGCCTCTAGAGAGGCTCCCACGGGCTCTATAGACGCTCCCATTGGCTCCATAGGCAGAGAGGCTCCCACGGGCTCTAGAGAGGCTCCTACGGGCTCTATAGACGCTCCCATTGGCTCCATAGGCCTCTAGAGAGGCTCCCACGGGCTCTATAGACGCTCCCATTGGCTCCATAGGCCTCTAGAGAGGCTCCCTAGACGGGCTCTATAGAGACGCTCCCATTGGCTCCATAGGCCTCTAGAGAGGCTCCCACGGGCTCTATAGACGCTCCCATTGGCTCCATAGGCCTCTAGAGAGGCTCCCACGGGCTCTATAGACGCTCCCATTGGCTCCATAGGCCTCTAGAGAGGCTCCCCAGAGGGCTCTATAGACGCCCATTGGCTCCATAGGCCTCTAGAGAGGCTCCCACGGGCTCTATAGACGCTCCCATTGGCTCCATAGGCCTCTAGAGAGGCTCCCACGGGCTCTATAGACGCTCCCATTGGCTCCATAGGCCTCTAGAGAGGCTCCCACGGGCTCTATAGACGCTCCCATTGGCTCCATAGGCCTCTAGAGAGGCTCCCACGGGCTCTATAGACGCTCCCATTGGCTCCATAGGCCTCTAGAGAGGCTCCCACGGGCTCTATAGACGCTCCCATTGGCTCCATAGGCCTCTAGAGAGGCTCCCACGGGCTCTATAGACGCTCCCATTGGCTCCATAGGCCTCTAGAGAGGCTCCCACGGGCTCTATAGACGCTCCCATTGGCTCCATAGGCCTCTAGAGAGGCTCCACGGGCTCTATAGACGCTCCCATTGGCTCCATAGGCCTCTAGAGAGGCTCCCACGGGCTCTATAGACGCTCCCATTGGCTCCATAGGCCTCTAGAGAGGCTCCACGGGCTCTATAGACGCTCCCATTGGCTCCATAGGCCTCTAGAGAGGCTCCCACGGGCTCTATAGACGCTCCCATTGGCTCCATAGGCCTCTAGAGAGGCTCCCACGGGGGCTCTATTAGACGCTCCCATTGGCTCCATAGGCCTCTAGAGAGGCTCCCACGGGCTCTATAGACGCTCCCATTGGCTCCATAGGCCTCTAGAGAGGCTCCCACGGGCTCTATAGACGCTCCCATTGGCTCCATAGGCCTAGAGAGGCTCCTACGGGCTCTATAGACGCTCCCATTGGCTCCATAGGCCCTAGAGAGGCTCCCACGGGCTCTATAGACGCTCCCATTGGCTCCATAGGCCTCTAGAGAGGCTCCCACGGGCTCTATAGACGCTCCCATTGGCTCCATAGGCCTCTAGAGAGGCTCCCACGGGCTCTATAGACGCTCCCATTGGCTCCATAGGCCTCTAGAGAGGCTCCCACGGGCTCTATAGACGCTCCCATTGGCTCCATAGGCCTCTAGAGAGGCTCCACGGGCTCTATAGACGCTCCCATTGGCTCCATAGGCCTCTAGAGAGGCTCCCACGGGCTCTATAGACGCTCCCATTGGCTCCATAGGCCTCTAGAGAGGCTCCCACGGGCTCTATAGACGCTCCCATTGGCTCCATAGGCCTCTAGAGAGGCTCCCACGGGCTCTATAGACGCTCCCATTGGCTCCATAGAGAGGCCTCTAGAGAGGCTCTAGAGAGAGGCTCCTACGGGCTCTATAGACGCTCCCATTGGCTCCATAGGCCTCTAGAGAGGCTCCCACGGGCTCTATAGACGCTCCCATTGGCTCCATAGGCCTCTAGAGAGGCTCCCACGGGCTCTATAGACGCTCCCATTGGCTCCATAGGCCTCTAGAGAGGCTCCCACGGGCTCTATAGACGCTCCCATTGGCTCCATAGGCCTCTAGAGAGGCTCCCACGGGCTCTATAGACGCTCCCATTGGCTCCATAGGCCTCTAGAGAGGCTCCCACGGGCTCTATAGACGCTCCCATTGGCTCCATAGGCCTCTAGAGAGGCTCACGGGCTCTATAGACGCTCCCATTGGCTCCATAGGCCTCTAGAGAGGCTCCACGGGCTCTATAGACGCTCCCATTGGCTCCATAGGCCTCTAGAGAGGCTCCCACGGGCTCTATAGACGCTCCCATTGGCTCCATAGGCCTCTAGAGAGGCTCCCACGGGCTCTATAGACGCTCCCATTGGCTCCATAGGCCTCTAGAGAGGCTCCTACGGGCTCTATAGACGCTCCCATTGGCTCCATAGGCCTCTAGAGAGGCTCCCACGGGCTCTATAGACGCTCCCATTGGCTCCATAGGCCTCAGAGAGGCTCCACGGGCTCTATAGACGCTCCCATTGGCTCCATAGGCCTCTAGAGAGGCTCCCACGGGCTCTATAGACGCTCCCATTGGCTCCATAGGCCTCTAGAGAGGCTCCCACGGGCTCTATAGACGCTCCCATTGGCTCCATAGGCCTCTAGAGAGGCTCCCACGGGCTCTATAGACGCTCCCATTGGCTCCATAGGCCTCTAGAGAGGCTCCCACGGGCTCTATAGACGCTCCCATTGGCTCCATAGGCCTCTAGAGAGGCTCCCACGGGCTCTATAGACGCTCCCATTGGCTCCATAGGCCTCTAGAGAGGCTCCCACGGGCTCTATAGACGCTCCCATTGGCTCCATAGGCCTCTAGAGAGGCTCCCACGGGCTCTATAGACGCTCCCATTGGCTCCATAGGCCTCTAGAGAGGCTCCCACGGGCTCTATATAGACGCTCCCATTGGCTCCATAGGCCTCTAGAGAGGCTCCCACGGGCTCTATAGACGCTCCCATTGGCTCCATAGGCCTCTAGAGAGGCTCCCACGGGCTCTATAGACGCTCCCATTGGCTCCATAGGCCTCTAGAGAGGCTCCCACGGGCTCTATAGACGCTCCCATTGGCTCCATAGGCCTCTATAGAGGCTCCTACGGGCTCTATAGACGCTCCCATTGGCTCCATAGGCCTCTAGAGAGGCTCCCACGGGCTCTATAGACGCTCCCATTGGCTCCATAGGCCTCTAGAGAGGCTCCTACGGGCTCTATAGACGCTCCCATTGGCTCCATAGGCCTCTAGAGAGGCTCCCACGGGCTCTATAGACGCTCCCATTGGCTCCATAGGCCTCTAGAGAGGCCCCCACGGGCTCTATAGACGCTCCCATTGGCTCCATAGGCCTCTAGAGAGGCTCCCACGGGCTCTATAGACGCTCCCATTGGCTCCATAGGCCTCTAGAGAGGCTCCCACGGGCTCTATAGACGCTCCCATTGGCTCCATAGGCCTCTAGAGAGGCCCCCACGGGCTCTATAGACGCTCCCATTGGCTCCATAGGCCTCTAGAGAGGCTCCCACGGGCTCTATAGACGCTCCCATTGGCTCCATAGGCCTCTAGAGAGGCTCCCACGGGCTCTATAGACGCTCCCATTGGCTCCATAGGCCTCTAGAGAGGCTCCCACGGGCTCTATAGACGCTCCCATTGGCTCCATAGGCCTCTAGAGAGGCTCCTACGGGCTCTATAGACGCTCCCATTGGCTCCATAGGCCTCTAGAGAGGCTCCCACGGGCTCTATAGACGCTCCCATTGGCTCCATAGGCCTCTAGAGAGGCTCCTACGGGCTCTATAGACGCTCCCATTGGCTCCATAGGCCTCTAGAGAGGCTCCCACGGGCTCTATAGACATTGGCTCCATAGGCATTGGCTCCATAGGCTCTAGAGAGGCTCCATAGGCCTCTAGAGAGGCTCCCACGGGCTCTATAGACGCTCCCATTGGCTCCATAGGCCTCTAGAGAGGCTCCCACGGGCTCTATAGACGCTCCCATTGGCTCCATAGGCCTCTAGAGAGGCTCCCACGGGCTCTATAGACGCTCCCATTGGCTCCATAGGCCTCTAGAGAGGCTCCCACGGGCTCTATAGACGCTCCCATTGGCTCCATAGGCCTCTAGAGAGGCTCCCACGGGCTCTATAGACGCTCCCATTGGCTCCATAGGCCTCTAGAGAGGCTCCCACGGGCTCTATAGACGCTCCCATTGGCTCCATAGGCCTCTAGAGAGGCTCCCACGGGCTCTATAGACGCTCCCATTGGCTCCATAGGCCTCTAGAGAGGCTCCCACGGGCTCTATAGACGCTCCCATTGGCTCCATAGGCCTCTAGAGAGGCTCCCACGGGCTCTATAGACGCTCCCATTGGCTCCATAGGCCTCTAGAGAGGCTCCACGGGCTCTATAGACGCTCCCATTGGCTCCATAGGCCTCTAGAGAGGCTCCCACGGGCTCTATAGACGCTCCCATTGGCTCCATAGGCCTAGAGAGAGGCCCACGGGCTCTATAGACGCTCCCATTGGCTCCATAGGCCTCTAGAGAGGCTCCCACGGGCTCTATAGACGCTCCCATTGGCTCCATAGGCCTCTAGAGAGGCTCCCACGGGCTCTATAGACGCTCCCATTGGCTCCATAGGCCTCTAGAGAGGCTCCCACGGGCTCTATAGACGCTCCCATTGGCTCCATAGGCCTCTAGAGAGGCTCCCACGGGCTCTATAGACGCTCCCATTGGCTCCATAGGCCTCTAGAGAGGCTCCCACGGGCTCTATAGACGCTCCCATTGGCTCCATAGGCCTCTAGAGAGGCTCCCATTGGCTCCATACGGGCTCTATAGACGCTCCCATTGGCTCCATAGGCCTCTAGAGAGGCTCCCACGGGCTCTATAGACGCTCCCATTGGCTCCATAGGCCTCTAGAGAGGCTCCCACGGGCTCT
Source organism: Melanerpes aurifrons (assembly GCA_011125475.1). Classification (NCBI taxonomy): domain Eukaryota; kingdom Metazoa; phylum Chordata; class Aves; order Piciformes; family Picidae; genus Melanerpes; species Melanerpes aurifrons. Next base: position 64,823 of record WWNC01000259.1, read on the forward strand.
ATAGACGCTCCCATTGGCTCCATAGGCCTCTAGAGAGGCTCCTACGGGCTCTATAGACGCTCCCATTGGCTCCATAGGCCTCTAGAGAGGCTCCTACGGGCTCTATAGACGCTCCCATTGGCTCCATAGGCCTCTAGAGAGGCTCCCACGGGCTCTATAGACGCTCCCATTGGCTCCATAGGCCTCTAGAGAGGCTCCCACGGGCTCTATAGACGCTCCCATTGGCTCCATAGGCCTCTAGAGAGGCTCACACGGGCTCTATAGACGCTCCCATTGGCTCCATAGGCCTCTAGAGAGGCTCCCACGGGCTCTATAGACGCTCCCATTGGCTCCATAGGCCTCTAGAGAGGCTCCCACGGGCTCTATAGACGCTCCCATTGGCTCCATAGGCCTCTAGAGAGGCTCCCACGGGCTCTATAGACGCTCCCATTGGCTCCATAGGCCTCTAGAGAGGCTCCCACGGGCTCTATAGACGCTCCCATTGGCTCCATAGGCCTCTAGAGAGGCTCCCACGGGCTCTATAGACGCTCCCATTGGCTCCATAGGCCTCTAGAGAGGCTCACAGGGGCTCTATAGACGCTCCCATTGGCTCCATAGGCCTCTAGAGAGGCTCCCACGGGCTCTATAGACGCTCCCATTGGCTCCATAGGCCTCTAGAGAGGCTCCCACGGGCTCTATAGACGCTCCCATTGGCTCCATAGGCCTCTAGAGAGGCTCCCACGGGCTCTATAGACGCTCCCATTGGCTCCATAGGCCTCTAGAGAGGCTCCCACGGGCTCTATAGACGCTCCCATTGGCTCCATAGGCCTCTAGAGAGGCTCCCACGGGCTCTATAGACGCTCCCATTGGCTCCATAGGCCTCTAGAGAGGCTCCCCCTAGACGGGCTCTATAGACGCTCCCATTGGCTCCATAGGCCTCTAGAGAGGCTCCCACGGGCTCTATAGACGCTCCCATTGGCTCCATAGGCCTCTAGAGAGGCTCCCACGGGCTCTATAGACGCTCCCATTGGCTCCATAGGCCTCTAGAGAGGCTCCCACGGGCTCTATAGACGCTCCCATTGGCTCCATAGGCCTATAGACGCTCCTAGAGAGGCTCCCACGGGCTCTATAGACGCTCCCATTGGCTCCATAGGCCTCTAGAGAGGCCCACGGGCTCTATAGACGCTCCCATTGGCTCCATAGGCCTCAGAGAGGCTCCCACGGGCTCTATAGACGCTCCCATTGGCTCCATAGGCCTCTAGAGAGGCTCCCACGGGCTCTATAGACGCTCCCATTGGCTCCATAGGCCTCTAGAGAGGCTCCCACGGGCTCTATAGACGCTCCCATTGGCTCCATAGGCCTCTAGAGAGGCTCCCACGGGCTCTATAGACGCTCCCATTGGCTCCATAGGCCTCTAGAGAGGCTCCCACGGGCTCTATAGACGCTCCCATTGGCTCCATAGGCCTCTAGAGAGGCTCCCACGGGCTCTATAGACGCTCCCATTGGCTCCATAGGCCTCTAGAGAGGCTCCCACGGGCTCTATAGACGCTCCCATTGGCTCCATAGGCCTCTAGAGAGGCTCCTACGGGCTCTATAGACGCTCCCATTGGCTCCATAGGCCTCTAGAGAGGCTCCCACGGGCTCTATAGACGCTCCCATTGGCTCCATAGGCCTCTAGAGAGGCTCCCACGGGCTCTATAGACGCTCCCATTGGCTCCATAGGCCTCTAGAGAGGCCCCCACGGGCTCTATAGACGCTCCCATTGGCTCCATAGGCCTCTAGAGAGGCTCCCACGGGCTCTATAGACGCTCCCATTGGCTCCATAGGCCTCTAGAGAGGCTCCCACGGGCTCTATAGACGCTCCCATTGGCTCCATAGGCACTAGAGAGGCTCCACGGGCTCTATAGACGCTCCCATTGGCTCCATAGGCCTCTAGAGAGGCTCCCACGGGCTCTATAGACGCTCCCATTGGCTCCATAGGCCCTAGAGAGAGAGGCTAGACGCCACGGGCTCTATAGACGCTCCCATTGGCTCCATAGGCCACTAGAGAGGCCCTACGGGCTCTATAGACGCTCCCATTGGCTCCATAGGCCTCTAGAGAGGAGGCCTACGGGCTCTATAGACGCTCCCATTGGCTCCATAGGCCTCTAGAGAGGACGGGCTCTATAGACGCTCCCATTGGCTCCATAGGCCTCTAGAGAGGCTCCCACGGGCTCTATAGACGCTCCCATTGGCTCCATAGGCCTCTAGAGAGGCTCCCACGGGCTCTATAGACGCTCCCATTGGCTCCATAGGCCTCTAGAGAGGCTCCCACGGGCTCTATAGACGCTCCCATTGGCTCCATAGGCCTCTAGAGAGGCTCCTACGGGCTCTATAGACGCTCCCATTGGCTCCATAGGCCTCTAGAGAGGCTCCCACGGGCTCTATAGACGCTCCCATTGGCTCCATAGGCCTCTAGAGAGGCTCCCACGGGCTCTATAGACGCTCCCATTGGCTCCATAGGCCTCTAGAGAGGCTCTACGGGCTCTATAGGGCATTGGCTCCATAGACGCTCCCCATTGGCTCCATAGGCCTCTAGAGAGGCTCCCACGGGCTCTATAGACGCTCCCATTGGCTCCATAGGCCTCTAGAGAGGCTCCCACGGGCTCTATAGACGCTCCCATTGGCTCCATAGGCCTCTAGAGAGGCTCCTACGGGCTCTATAGACGCTCCCATTGGCTCCATAGGCCTCTAGAGAGGCTCCCACGGGCTCTATAGACGCTCCCATTGGCTCCATAGGCCTCTAGAGAGGCTCCTACGGGGCTCTATAGACGCTCCCATTGGCTCCATAGGACAGAGAGGCACGGGCTCCATTGGCTCCATAGGCCTCAGAGAGGCTCCCACGGGCTCTATAGACGCTCCCATTGGCTCCATAGGCCTCTAGAGAGGCTCCCACGGGCTCTATAGACGCTCCCATTGGCTCCATAGGCCTCTAGAGAGGCTCCCACGGGCTCTATAGACGCTCCCATTGGCTCCATAGGCCTCTAGAGAGGCTCCCACGGGCTCTATAGACGCTCCCATTGGCTCCATAGGCCTCTAGAGAGGCTCCCACGGGCTCTAGACGCTCCCATTGGCTCCATAGGCCTCTAGAGAGGCTCCCACGGGCTCTATAGACGCTCCCATTGGCTCCATAGGCCTCTAGAGAGGCTCCCACGGGCTCTATAGACGCTCCCATTGGCTCCATAGGCCTCTAGAGAGGACGGGCTCTATAGACGCTCCCATTGGCTCCATAGGCCTCTAGAGAGGCTCCCACGGGCTCTATAGACGCTCCCATTGGCTCCATAGGCCTCTAGAGAGGCTCCCACGGGCTCTATAGACGCTCCCATTGGCTCCATAGGCCTCTAGAGAGGCTCCTACGGGCTCTATAGACGCTCCCATTGGCTCCATAGGCCTCTAGAGAGGCTCCCACGGGCTCTATAGACGCTCCCATTGGCTCCATAGGCCTCTAGAGAGGCTCCCACGGGCTCTATAGACGCTCCCATTGGCTCCATAGGCCTCTAGAGAGGCTCCCACGGGCTCTATAGACGCTCCCATTGGCTCCATAGGCCTCTAGAGAGGCTCCCACGGGCTCTATAGACGCTCCCATTGGCTCCATAGGCCTCTAGAGAGGCCTCTAGAGAGGCTCCCATTGGCTCCTCTATAGACGCTCCCATTGGCTCCATAGGCCTAGAGAGGCTCCCACGGGCTCTATAGACGCTCCCATTGGCTCCATAGGCCTCTAGAGAGGCTCCCACGGGCTCTATAGACGCTCCCATTGGCTCCATAGGCCTCAGAGAGGCTCCCACGGGCTCTATAGACGCTCCCATTGGCTCCATAGGCCTCTAGAGAGGCTCCCACGGGCTCTATAGACGCTCCCATTGGCTCCATAGGCCTCTAGAGAGGCTCCTACGGGCTCTATAGACGCTCCCATTGGCTCCATAGGCCTCTAGAGAGGCTCCCACGGGCTCTATAGACGCTCCCATTGGCTCCATAGGCCTCTAGAGAGGCTCCCACGGGCTCTATAGACGCTCCCATTGGCTCCATAGGCCTCTAGAGAGGCTCCCACGGGCTCTATAGACGCTCCCATTGGCTCCATAGGCCTACGGGCTAGAGAGGCTCCTAGAGGGCTCTATAGACGCTCCCATTGGCTCCATAGGCCTCTAGAGAGGCTCCCACGGGCTCTATAGACGCTCCCATTGGCTCCATAGGCCTCTAGAGAGGCTCCCACGGGCTCTATAGACGCTCCCATTGGCTCCATAGGCCTCTAGAGAGGCTCCCACGGGCTCTATAGACGCTCCCATTGGCTCCATAGGCCTCTAGAGAGGCTCCCACGGGCTCTATAGACGCTCCCATTGGCTCCATAGGCCTCTAGAGAGGCTCCCACGGGCTCTATAGACGCTCCCATTGGCTCCATAGGCCTCTAGAGAGGCTCCCACGGGCTCTATAGACGCTCCCATTGGCTCCATAGGCCTCTAGAGAGGCTCCCACGGGCTCTATAGACGCTCCCATTGGCTCCATAGGCCTCTAGAGAGGCTACCACGGGCTCTATAGACGCTCCCATTGGCTCCATAGGCCTCTAGAGAGGCTCCCACTGGCTCTATAGACGCTCCCATTGGCTCCATAGGCCTCTAGAGAGGCTCCCACGGGCTCTATAGACGCTCCCATTGGCTCCATAGGCCTCTAGAGAGGCTCCCACGGGCTCTATAGACGCTCCCATTGGCTCCATAGGCCTCTAGAGAGGCTCCCACGGGCTCTATAGACGCTCCCATTGGCTCCATAGGCCTCTAGAGAGGCTCCCACGGGCTCTATAGACGCTCCCATTGGCTCCATAGGCCTCTAGAGAGGCTCCCACGGGCTCTATAGACGCTCCCATTGGCTCCATAGGCCTCTAGAGAGGCTCCCACGGGCTCTATAGACGCTCCCATTGGCTCCATAGGCCTCTAGAGAGGCTCCACGGGCTCTATAGACGCTCCCATTGGCTCCATAGGCCTCTAGAGAGGCTCCCACGGGCTCTATAGACGCTCCCATTGGCTCCATAGGCCTCTAGAGAGGCTCCCACGGGCTCTATAGACGCTCCCATTGGCTCCATAGGCCTCTAGAGAGGCTCCCACGGGCTCTATAGACGCTCCCATTGGCTCCATAGGCCTCTAGAGAGGCTCCTACGGGCTCTATAGACGGGCTCTATAGACGCTCCCATTGGCTCCATAGGCCTCTAGAGAGGCTCCCACGGGCTCTATAGACGCTCCCATTGGCTCCATAGGCCTCTAGAGAGGCTCCCACGGGCTCTATAGACGCTCCCATTGGCTCCATAGGCCTCTAGAGAGGCTCCACGGGCTCTATAGACGCTCCCATTGGCTCCATAGGCCTCTAGAGAGGCTCCCACGGGCTCTATAGACGCTCCCATTGGCTCCATAGGCCTCTAGAGAGGACGGGCTCTATAGACGCTCCCATTGGCTCCATAGGCCTCAGAGAGGCCTACGGGCTCTATAGACGCTCCCATTGGCTCCATAGGCCTAGAGAGAGGCTCCCAGAGGGCTCTATAGACGCTCCCATTGGCTCCATAGGCCTCTAGAGAGGCTCCCACGGGCTCTATAGACGCTCCCATTGGCTCCATAGGCCTCTAGAGAGGCTCCTACGGGCTCTATAGACGCTCCCATTGGCTCCATAGGCCTCTAGAGAGGCTCCCACGGGCTCTATAGACGCTCCCATTGGCTCCATAGGCCTCTAGAGAGGCTCCCACGGGCTCTATAGACGCTCCCATTGGCTAGAGAGGCTCCTACGGGCTCTATAGACGCTCCCATTGGCTCCATAGGCCTCTAGAGAGGCTCCCACGGGCTCTATAGACGCTCCCATTGGCTCCATAGGCCTCTAGAGAGGCTCCCACGGGCTCTATAGACGCTCCCATTGGCTCCATAGGCCTCTAGAGAGGCTCCCACGGGCTCTATAGACGCTCCCATTGGCTCCATAGGCCTCTAGAGAGGCTCCCACGGGCTCTATAGACGCTCCCATTGGCTCCATAGGCCTCTAGAGAGGCTCCCACGGGCTCTATAGACGCTCCCATTGGCTCCATAGGCCTCTAGAGAGGCTCCCACGGGCTCTATAGACGCTCCCATTGGCTCCATAGGCCTCTAGAGAGGCTCCCACGGGCTCTATAGACGCTCCCATTGGCTCCATAGGCCTCTAGAGAGGCTCCCACGGGCTCTATAGACGCTCCCATTGGCTCCATAGGCCACTAGAGAGGCTCCCACGGGCTCTATAGACGCTCCCATTGGCTCCATAGGCCTCTAGAGAGGCTCCCACGGGCTCTATAGACGCTCCCATTGGCTCCATAGGCCTCTAGAGAGGCCTCACGGGAGAGGCTCCCATTGGCTCCATAGGCCTCTAGAGAGGCTCCCATTGGCTCCATAGGCCTCTAGAGAGGCTCCCACGGGCTCTATAGACGCTCCCATTGGCTCCATAGGCCTCTAGAGAGGCCCACGGGCTCTATAGACGCTCCCATTGGCTCCATAGGCCTCTAGAGAGGCTCCCACGGGCTCTATAGACGCTCCCATTGGCTCCATAGGCCTCTAGAGAGGCTCACGGGCTCTATAGACGCTCCCATTGGCTCCATAGGCCTCTAGAGAGGCTCCCACGGGCTCTATAGACGCTCCCATTGGCTCCATAGGCCTCTAGAGAGGCTCCCACGGGCTCTATAGACGCTCCCATTGGCTCCATAGGCCTCTAGAGAGGCTCCCACGGGCTCTATAGATGCTCCCATTGGCTCCATAGGCCTCTAGAGAGGCTCCCACGGGCTCTATAGACGCTCCCATTGGCTCCATTGGCTCCATAGGCCTCTAGAGAGGCTCCCACGGGCTCTATAGACGCTCCCATTGGCTCCATAGGCCTCTAGAGAGGCTCCCACGGGCTCTATAGACGCTCCCATTGGCTCCATAGGCCTCTAGAGAGGCTCCCACGGGCTCTATAGACGCTCCCATTGGCTCCATAGGCCTCTAGAGAGGCTCCCACGGGCTCTATAGACGCTCCCATTGGCTCCATAGGCCTCTAGAGAGGCTCCACGGGCTCTATAGACGCTCCCATTGGCTCCATAGGCCTCTAGAGAGGCTCCCACGGGCTCTATAGACGCTCCCATTGGCTCCATAGGCCTCTAGAGAGGAGAGGCTCCACGGGCTCTATAGACGCTCCCATTGGCTCCATAGGCCTCTAGAGAGGCTCCCACGGGCTCTATAGACGCTCCCATTGGCTCCATAGGCCTCTAGAGAGGCTCCCACGGGCTCTATAGACGCTCCCATTGGCTCCATAGGCCTCAGAGAGGCTCCCACGGGCTCTATAGACGCTCCCATTGGCTCCATAGGCCTCTAGAGAGGCTCCCACGGGCTCTATAGACGCTCCCATTGGCTCCATAGGCCTCTAGAGAGGCTCCCACGGGCTCTATAGACGCTCCCATTGGCTCCATAGGCCTCTAGAGAGGCTCCCACGGGCTCTATAGACGCTCCCATTGGCTCCATAGGCCTCTAGAGAGGCTCCCACGGGCTCTATAGACGCTCCCATTGGCTCCATAGGCCTCTAGAGAGGCTACCTCTATAGACGCTCCCATTGGCTCCATAGGCCTCTAGAGAGGCTCCTACGGGCTCTATAGACGCTCCCATTGGCTCCATAGGCCTCTAGAGAGGCTCCCACGGGCTCTATAGACGCTCCCATTGGCTCCATAGGCCTCTAGAGAGGCTCCCACGGGCTCTATAGACGCTCCCATTGGCTCCATAGGCCTCTAGAGAGGCTCCCACGGGCTCTATAGACGCTCCCATTGGCTCCATAGGCCTCTAGAGAGGCTCCCACGGGCTCTATAGACGCTCCCATTGGCTCCATAGGCCTCTAGAGAGGCTCCCACGGGCTCTATAGACGCTCCCATTGGCTCCATAGGCCTCTAGAGAGGCTCCCACGGGCTCTATAGACGCTCCCATTGGCTCCATAGGCCTCTAGAGAGGCTCCCACGGGCTCTATAGACGCTCCCATTGGCTCCATAGGCCTCGAGAGAGGCTCCCACGGGCTCTATAGACGCTCCCATTGGCTCCATAGGCCTCTAGAGAGGACGGGCTCTATAGACGCTCCCATTGGCTCCATAGGCCTCTAGAGAGGCTCCCACGGGCTCTATAGACGCTCCCATTGGCTCCATAGGCCTCTAGAGAGGCTCCCACGGGCTCTATAGACGCTCCCATTGGCTCCATAGGCCTCTAGAGAGGCTCCCACGGGCTCTATAGACGCTCCCATTGGCTCCATAGGCCTCTAGAGAGGCTCCCACGGGCTCTATAGACGCTCCCATTGGCTCCATAGGCCTCTAGAGAGGCTCCCACGGGCTCTATAGACGCTCCCATTGGCTCCATAGGCCTCTAGAGAGGCTCCACGGGCTCTATAGACGCTCCCATTGGCTCCATAGGCCTCTAGAGAGGCTCCTACGGGCTCTATAGACGCTCCCATTGGCTCCATAGGCCTCTAGAGAGGCTCCCACGGGCTCTATAGACGCTCCCATTGGCTCCATAGGCCTCTAGAGAGGCTCCCACGGGCTCTATAGACGCTCCCATTGGCTCCATAGGCCTCTAGAGAGGCTCCCACGGGCTCTATAGACGCTCCCATTGGCTCCATAGGCCTCTAGAGAGGCTCCCACGGGCTCTATAGACGCTCCCATTGGCTCCATAGGCCTCCCATTGGCTAGAGAGGCTCCTACGGGCTCTATAGACGCTCCCATTGGCTCCATAGGCCTCTAGAGAGGCTCCCACGGGCTCTATAGACGCTCCCATTGGCTCCATAGGCCTCTAGAGAGGCTCCCACGGGCTCTATAGACGCTCCCATTGGCTCCATAGGCCTCAGAGAGGCTCCCACGGGCTCTATAGACGCTCCCATTGGCTCCATAGGCCTCTAGAGAGAGAGGCTCCCATTGGCTCCATACTAGAGAGGCTCTATAGACGCTCCCATTGGCTCCATAGGCCTCTAGAGAGGCTCCCACGGGCTCTATAGACGCTCCCATTGGCTCCATAGGCCTCTAGAGAGGCTCCCACGGGCTCTATAGACGCTCCCATTGGCTCCATAGGCCTCTAGAGAGGCTCCCACGGGCTCTATAGACGCTCCCATTGGCTCCATAGGCCTCTAGAGAGGCTCCCACGGGCTCTATAGACGCTCCCATTGGCTCCATAGGCCTCTAGAGAGGCTCCCACGGGCTCTATAGACGCTCCCATTGGCTCCATAGGCCTCTAGAGAGGCTCCCACGGGCTCTATAGACGCTCCCATTGGCTCCATAGGCCTCTAGAGAGGCTCCCACGGGCTCTATAGACGCTCCCATTGGCTCCATAGGCCTCTAGAGAGGCTCCCACGGGCTCTATAGACGCTCCCATTGGCTCCATAGGCCTCTAGAGAGGCTCCCACGGGCTCTATAGACGCTCCCATTGGCTCCATAGGCCTCTAGAGAGGCTCCCACGGGCTCTATAGACGCTCCCATTGGCTCCATAGGCCTCTAGAGAGGCTCCCACGGGCTCTATAGACGCTCCCATTGGCTCCATAGGCCTCTAGAGAGGCTCCCACGGGCTCTATAGACGCTCCCATTGGCTCCATAGGCCTCTAGAGAGGCTCCACGGGCTCTATAGACGCTCCCATTGGCTCCATAGGCCTCTAGAGAGAGGCTCCATAGGCCTCTAGAGACGGGCTCTATAGACGCTCCCATTGGCTCCATAGGCCTCTAGAGAGGCTCCTACGGGCTCTATAGACGCTCCCATTGGCTCCATAGGCCTCTAGAGAGGCTCCCACGGGCTCTATAGACGCTCCCATTGGCTCCATAGGCCTCTAGAGAGGCTCCCACGGGCTCTATAGACGCTCCCATTGGCTCCATAGGCCTCTAGAGAGGCTCCACGGGCTCTATAGACGCTCCCATTGGCTCCATAGGCCTCTGAGAGGCTCCTACGGGCTCTATAGACGCTCCCATTGGCTCCATAGGCCTCTAGAGAGGCTCCCACGGGCTCTATAGACGCTCCCATTGGCTCCATAGGCCTCTAGAGAGGCTCCCACGGGCTCTATAGACGCTCCCATTGGCTCCATAGGCCTCTAGAGAGGCTCCCACGGGCTCTATAGACGCTCCCATTGGCTCCATAGGCCTCTAGAGAGGCTCCCACGGGCTCTATAGACGCTCCCATTGGCTCCATAGGCCTCTAGAGAGGCTCCCACGGGCTCTATAGACGCTCCCATTGGCTCCATAGGCCTCTAGAGAGGCTCCCACGGGCTCTATAGACGCTCCCATTGGCTCCATAGGCCTCTAGAGAGGCTCCCACGGGCTCTATAGACGCTCCCATTGGCTCCATAGGCCTCTAGAGAGGCTCCCACGGGCTCTATAGACGCTCCCATTGGCTCCATAGGCCTCTAGAGAGGCACCCACGGGCTCTATAGACGCTCCCATTGGCTCCATAGGCCTCTAGAGAGGCTCCCACGGGCTCTATAGACGCTCCCATTGGCTCCATAGGCCTCTAGAGAGGCTCCCACGGGCTCTATAGACGCTCCCATTGGCTCCATAGGCCTAGAGAGGCTCCACGGGCTCTAGAGATTGGCTCCATAGGCCACTAGAGAGGCTCTATAGACGCTCCCATTGGCTCCATAGGCCTCTAGAGAGGCTCCCACGGGCTCTATAGACGCTCCCATTGGCTCCATAGGCCTCTAGAGAGGCTCCCACGGGCTCTATAGACGCTCCCATTGGCTCCATAGGCCTCTAGAGAGGCTCCCACGGGCTCTATAGACGCTCCCATTGGCTCCATAGGCCTCTAGAGAGGCTCCCACGGGCTCTATAGACGCTCCCATTGGCTCCATAGGCCTCTAGAGAGGCTCCCACGGGCTCTATAGACGCTCCCATTGGCTCCATAGGCCTCTAGAGAGGCTCCCACGGGCTCTATAGACGCTCCCATTGGCTCCATAGGCCTCTAGAGAGGCCCCCACGGGCTCTATAGACGCTCCCATTGGCTCCATAGGCCTCTAGAGAGGCTCCCACGGGCTCTATAGACGCTCCCATTGGCTCCATAGGCCTCTAGAGAGGCTCCCACGGGCTCTATAGACGCTCCCATTGGCTCCATAGGCCTCTAGAGAGGCTCCCACGGGCTCTATAGACGCTCCCATTGGCTCCATAGGCCTCTAGAGAGGCTCCCACGGGCTCTATAGACGCTCCCATTGGCTCCATAGGCCTCTAGAGAGGCTCCACGGGCTCTATAGACGCTCCCATTGGCTCCATAGGCCTCTAGAGAGGCTCCCACGGGCTCTATAGACGCTCCCATTGGCTCCATAGGCCTCTAGAGAGGCTCCATCGGCATTGGCTCCATAGAGAGGCTCCCACGGGCTCTATAGACGCTCCCATTGGCTCCATAGGCCTCTAGAGAGGCTCCCACGGGCTCTATAGACGCTCCCATTGGCTCCATAGGCCTCTAGAGAGGCTCCCTACGGGCTCTATAGACGCTCCCATTGGCTCCATAGGCCTCTAGAGAGGCTCCCACGGGCTCTATAGACGCTCCCATTGGCTCCATAGGCCTCTAGAGAGGCTCCCACGGGCTCTATAGACGCTCCCATTGGCTCCATAGGCCTCTAGAGAGGCTCCCACGGGCTCTATAGACGCTCCCATTGGCTCCATAGGCCTCTAGAGAGGCTCCCACGGGCTCTATAGACGCTCCCATTGGCTCCATAGGCCTCTAGAGAGGCTCCCACGGGCTCTATAGACGCTCCCATTGGCTCCATAGGCCTCTAGAGAGGCTCCCACGGGCTCTATAGACGCTCCCATTGGCTCCATAGAGGCATTGGCTCCATAGGCCTAGAGAGGCTCCTACGGGCTCTATAGACGCTCCCATTGGCTCCATAGGCCTCTAGAGAGGCTCCCACGGGCTCTATAGACGCTCCCATTGGCTCCATAGGCCTCTAGAGAGGCTCCACGGGCTCTATAGACGCTCCCATTGGCTCCATAGGCCTCTAGAGAGGCTCCCACGGGCTCTATAGACGCTCCCATTGGCTCCATAGGCCTCTAGAGAGGCTCCACGGGGGCTCTATAGACGCACGGGCCCATTGGCTCCATAGGCCTCTAGAGAGGCTCCCACGGGCTCTATAGACGCTCCCATTGGCTCCATAGGCCTCTAGAGAGGCTCCCACGGGCTCTATAGACGCTCCCATTGGCTCCATAGGCCTCTAGAGAGGCTCCCACGGGCTCTATAGACGCTCCCATTGGCTCCATAGGCCTCTAGAGAGGCTCCCACGGGCTCTATAGACGCTCCCATTGGCTCCATAGGCCTCTAGAGAGGCTCCCACGGGCTCTATAGACGCTCCCATTGGCTCCATAGGCCTCTAGAGAGGCTCCTACGGGCTCTATAGACGCTCCCATTGGCTCCATAGGCCTCTAGAGAGGCTCCCACGGGCTCTATAGACGCTCCCATTGGCTCCATAGGCCTAGAGAGGCTCCCACGGGCTCTATAGACGCTCCCATTGGCTCCATAGGCCTCTAGAGAGGCTCCCACGGGCTCTATAGACGCTCCCATTGGCTCCATAGGCCTCTAGAGAGGCTCCCACGGGCTCTATAGACGCTCCCATTGGCTCCATAGGCCCTAGAGAGGCTCCCACGGGCTCTATAGACGCTCCCATTGGCTCCATAGGCCTCTAGAGAGGCTCCCACGGGCTCTATAGACGCTCCCATTGGCTCCATAGGCCTCTAGAGAGGCTCCCGGGCTCTATAGACGCTCCCATTGGCTCCATAGGCCTCTAGAGAGGCTCCCACGGGCTCTATAGACGCTCCCATTGGCTCCATAGGCCTCTAGAGAGGCTCCCACGGGCTCTATAGACGCTCCCATTGGCTCCATAGGCCTCTAGAGAGGCTACCACGGGCTCTATAGACGCTCCCATTGGCTCCATAGGCCTCTAGAGAGGCTCCACCGGGCTCTATAGACGCTCCCATTGGCTCCATAGGCCTCTAGAGAGGCTCCCACGGGCTCTATAGACGCTCCCATTGGCTCCATAGGCCTCTAGAGAGGCTCCCACGGGCTCTATAGACGCTCCCATTGGCTCCATAGGCCTCTAGAGAGGCTCCCACGGGCTCTATAGACGCTCCCATTGGCTCCATAGGCCTCTAGAGAGGCTCCCACGGGCTCTATAGACGGCTCCATATTGGCTCCATAGAGGCATTGGCTCCATAGGAGAGGCTCCTACGGGCTCTATAGACGCTCCCATTGGCTCCATAGGCCTCTAGAGAGGCTCCCACGGGCTCTATAGACGCTCCCATTGGCTCCATAGGCCTCTAGAGAGGCTCCCACGGGCTCTATAGACGCTCCCATTGGCTCCATAGGCCTCTAGAGAGGCTCCACGGGCTCTATAGACGCTCCCATTGGCTCCATAGGCCTCTAGAGAGGCTCCCACGGGCTCTATAGACGCTCCCATTGGCTCCATAGGCCTCTAGAGAGGCTCCCACGGGCTCTATAGACGCTCCCATTGGCTCCATAGGCCTCTAGAGAGGCTCCCACGGCTCTATAGACGCTCCCATTGGCTCCATAGGCCTCTAGAGAGGCTCCCACGGGCTCTATAGACGCTCCCATTGGCTCCATAGGCCTCTAGAGAGGCTCCCACGGGCTCTATAGACGCTCCCATTGGCTCCATAGGCCTCTAGAGAGGCTCCCACGGGCTCTATAGACGCTGGCCCATTGGCTCCATAGGCCATTGGCTAGAGAGGCTCCCACGGGCTCTATAGACGCTCCCATTGGCTCCATAGGCCTCTAGAGAGGCTCCCACGGGCTCTATAGACGCTCCCATTGGCTCCATAGGCCTCTAGAGAGAGGCTCGGGCTATTGGGGCTCTATAGACGCTCCCATTGGCTCCATAGGCCTCTAGAGAGGCTCCCACGGGCTCTATAGACGCTCCCATTGGCTCCATAGGCCTCTAGAGAGGCTCCCACGGGCTCTATAGACGCTCCCATTGGCTCCATAGGCCTCTAGAGAGGCTCCTACGGGCTCTATAGACGCTCCCATTGGCTCCATAGGCCTCTAGAGAGGCTCCCACGGGCTCTATAGACGCTCCCATTGGCTCCATAGGCCTCTAGAGAGGCTCCCACGGGCTCTATAGACGCTCCCATTGGCTCCATAGGCCTCTAGAGAGGCTCCCACGGGCTCTATAGACGCTCCCATTGGCTCCATAGGCCTCTAGAGAGGCTCCCACGGGCTCTATAGACGCTCCCATTGGCTCCATAGGCCTCTAGAGAGGCTCCTACGGGCTCTATAGACGCTCCCATTGGCTCCATAGGCCTCTAGAGAGGCTCCCACGGGCTCTATAGACGCTCCCATTGGCTCCATAGGCCTCTAGAGAGGCTCCCACGGGCTCTATAGACGCTCCCATTGGCTCCATAGGCCTCTAGAGAGGCTACCACGGGCTCTATAGACGCTCCCATTGGCTCCATAGGCCTCTAGAGAGGCTCCACGGGCTCTATAGACGCTCCCATTGGCTCCATAGGCCTCTAGAGAGGCTCCCACGGGCTCTATAGACGCTCCCATTGGCTCCATAGGCCTCTAGAGAGGCTCCACGGGCTCTATAGACGCTCCCATTGGCTCCATAGGCCTCTAGAGAGGCTCCCACGGGCTCTATAGACGCTCCCATTGGCTCCATAGGCCTCTAGAGAGGCTCCCACGGGCTCTATAGACGCTCCCATTGGCTCCATAGGCCTCTAGAGAGGCTCCACGGGCTCTATAGACGCTCCCATTGGCTCCATAGGCCTCTAGAGAGGCTCCCACGGGCTCTATAGACGCTCCCATTGGCTCCATAGGCCTCTAGAGAGGCTCCCACGGGCTCTATAGACGCTCCCATTGGCTCCATAGGCCTCAGAGAGAGGCATTGGCCCATACTAGAGGGCTCTATAGACGCTCCCATTGGCTCCATAGGCCTCTAGAGAGGCTCCCACGGGCTCTATAGACGCTCCCATTGGCTCCATAGGCCTCTAGAGAGGCTCCCACGGGCTCTATAGACGCTCCCATTGGCTCCATAGGCCTCTAGAGAGGCTCCCACGGGCTCTATAGACGCTCCCATTGGCTCCATAGGCCTCTAGAGAGGCTCCCACGGGCTCTATAGACGCTCCATTGGCTCCATATTGGCTCCATAGGCTCCCATTGGCTCCATAGAGAGGCTCCCACGGGCTCTATAGACGCTCCCATTGGCTCCATAGGCCTCTAGAGAGGCTCCCACGGGCTCTATAGACGCTCCCATTGGCTCCATAGGCCTCTAGAGAGGCTCCCACGGGCTCTATAGACGCTCCCATTGGCTCCATAGGCCTCTAGAGAGGCTCCCACGGGCTCTATAGACGCTCCCATTGGCTCCATAGGCCTCTAGAGAGGCTCCCACGGGCTCTATAGACGCTCCCATTGGCTCCATAGGCCTCTAGAGAGGCTCCCACGGGCTCTATAGACGCTCCCATTGGCTCCATAGGCCTCTAGAGAGGCTCCTACGGGCTCTATAGACGCTCCCATTGGCTCCATAGGCCTCTAGAGAGGCTCCCACGGGCTCTATAGACGCTCCCATTGGCTCCATAGGCCTCTAGAGAGGCTCCCACGGGCTCTATAGACGCTCCCATTGGCTCCATAGGCCTCTAGAGAGGCTCCCACGGGCTCTATAGACGCTCCCATTGGCTCCATAGGCCTCTAGAGAGGCTCCATAGGCCTCTAGAGAGGCTCTATAGACGCTCCCATTGGCTCCATAGGCCTCTAGAGAGAGGCTCCCACGGGCTCTATAGACGCTCCCATTGGCTCCATAGGCCTCTAGAGAGGCTCCCACGGGCTCTATAGACGCTCCCATTGGCTCCATAGGCCTCTAGAGAGGCTCCTACGGGCTCTATAGACGCTCCCATTGGCTCCATAGGCCTCTAGAGAGGCTCCCACGGGCTCTATAGACGCTCCCATTGGCTCCATAGGCCTCTAGAGAGGCTCCCACGGGCTCTATAGACGCTCCCATTGGCTCCATAGGCCTCTAGAGAGGCTCCACGGGCTCTATAGACGCTCCCATTGGCTCCATAGGCCTCTAGAGAGGCTCCTACGGCTCTATAGACGCTCCCATTGGCTCCATAGGCCTCTAGAGAGGCTCCCACGGGCTCTATAGACGCTCCCATTGGCTCCATAGGCCTCTAGAGAGGCTCCCACGGGCTCTATAGACGCTCCCATTGGCTCCATAGGCCTCTAGAGAGGCTCCCACGGGCTCTATAGACGCTCCCATTGGCTCCATAGGCCTCTAGAGAGGCTCCCACGGGCTCTATAGACGCTCCCATTGGCTCCATAGGCCTCTAGAGAGGCGCCCACGGGCTCTATAGACGCTCCCATTGGCTCCATAGGCCTCTAGAGAGGCTCCCACGGGCTCTATAGACGCTCCCATTGGCTCCATAGGCCTCTAGAGAGGCTCCCACGGGCTCTATAGACGCTCCCATTGGCTCCATAGGCCTCTAGAGAGGCTCCCACGGGCTCTATAGACGCTCCCATTGGCTCCCATCTAGAGAGGCCACTAGAGAGGCTCCCCAGGGCTCTATAGACGCTCCCATTGGCTCCATAGGCCTCTAGAGAGGCTCCCACGGGCTCTATAGAGGCTCCCATTGGCTCCATAGGCCTCTAGAGAGGCTCCCACGGGCTCTATAGACGCTCCCATTGGCTCCATAGGCCTCTAGAGAGGCTCCCACGGGCTCTATAGACGCTCCCATTGGCTCCATAGGCCTCTAGAGAGGCTCCCACGGGCTCTATAGACGCTCCCATTGGCTCCATAGGCCTCTAGAGAGGCTCCTACGGGCTCTATAGACGCTCCCATTGGCTCCATAGGCCTCTAGAGAGGCTCCCACGGGCTCTATAGACGCTCCCATTGGCTCCATAGGCCTCTAGAGAGGCTCCTACGGGCTCTATAGACGCTCCCATTGGCTCCATAGGCCTCTAGAGAGGCTCCCACGGGCTCTATAGACGCTCCCATTGGCTCCATAGGCCTCTAGAGAGGCTCCCACGGGCTCTATAGACGCTCCCATTGGCTCCATAGGCCTCTAGAGAGGCTCCCACGGGCTCTATAGACGCTCCCATTGGCTCCATAGGCCTCTAGAGAGGCTCCCACGGGCTCTATAGACGCTCCCATTGGCTCCATAGGCCTCTAGAGAGGCTCCCACGGGCTCTATAGACGCTCCCATTGGCTCCATAGGCCTCTAGAGAGGCTCCCACGGGCTCTATAGACGCTCCCATTGGCTCCATAGGCCTCTAGAGAGGCTCCCACGGGCTCTATAGACGCTCCCATTGGCTCCATAGGCCTCTAGAGAGGCTCCCACTAGAGAGGGGCTCTATAGACGCTCCCATTGGCTCCATAGGCCTCTAGAGAGGCTCCCACGGGCTCTATAGACGCTCCCATTGGCTCCATAGGCCTCTAGAGAGGCTCCCACGGGCTCTATAGACGCTCCCATTGGCTCCATAGGCCTCTAGAGAGGCTCCTACGGGCTCTATAGACGCTCCCATTGGCTCCATAGGCCTCTAGAGAGGCTCCTACGGGCTCTATAGACGCTCCCATTGGCTCCATAGGCCTCTAGAGAGGCTCCCACGGGCTCTATAGACGCTCCCATTGGCTCCATAGGCCTCTAGAGAGGCTCCACGGGCTCTATAGACGCTCCCATTGGCTCCATAGGCCTCTAGAGAGGCTCCCACGGGCTCTATAGACGCTCCCATTGGCTCCATAGGCCTCTAGAGAGGCTCCCACGGGCTCTATAGACGCTCCCATTGGCTCCATAGGCCTCTAGAGAGGCTCCCACGGGCTCTATAGACATTGGCTCTCCTAGAGATTGGCTCCATAGGCCATTGGCTCCATAGGCCTAGAGAGGCTCCCACGGGCTCTATAGACGCTCCCATTGGCTCCATAGGCCTCTAGAGAGGCTCCCTACGGGCTCTATAGACGCTCCCATTGGCTCCATAGGCCTCTAGAGAGGCTCCCACGGGCTCTATAGACGCTCCCATTGGCTCCATAGGCCTCTAGAGAGGCTCCCACGGGCTCTATAGACGCTCCCATTGGCTCCATAGGCCTCTAGAGAGGCTCCCACGGGCTCTATAGACGCTCCCATTGGCTCCATAGGCCTCTAGAGAGGCTCCCACGGGCTCTATAGACGCTCCCATTGGCTCCATAGGCCTCTAGAGAGGCTCCCTAGACGGGCTCTATAGACGCTCCCATTGGCTCCATAGGCCTCTAGAGAGGCTCCACGGGCTCTATAGACGCTCCCATTGGCTCCATAGGCCTCTAGAGAGGCTCCCACGGGCTCTATAGACGCTCCCATTGGCTCCATAGGCCTCTAGAGAGGCTCCCACGGGCTCTATAGACGCTCCCATTGGCTCCATAGGCCTCTAGAGAGGCTCCTACGGGCTCTATAGACGCTCCCATTGGCTCCATAGGCCTCTAGAGAGGCTCCCACGGGCTCTATAGACGCTCCCATTGGCTCCATAGGCCTCTAGAGAGGCTCCCACGGGCTCTATAGACGCTCCCATTGGCTCCATAGGCCTCTAGAGAGGCTCCCACGGGCTCTATAGACGCTCCCATTGGCTCCATAGGCCTCTAGAGAGGCTCCCACGGGCTCTATAGACGCTCCCATTGGCTCCATAGGCCTCTAGAGAGGCACGGGCTCTATAGACGCTCCCATTGGCTCTAGAGAGGCTCCCACGGGCTCTATAGACGCTCCCATTGGCTCCATAGGCCTCTAGAGAGGCTCCCACGGGCTCTATAGACGCTCCCATTGGCTCCATAGGCCTCTAGAGAGGCCCCCACGGGCTCTATAGACGCTCCCATTGGCTCCATAGGCCTCTAGAGAGGCTCCCACGGGCTCTATAGACGCTCCCATTGGCTCCATAGGCCTCTAGAGAGGCTCCCACGGGCTCTATAGACGCTCCCATTGGCTCCATAGGCCTCTAGAGAGGCTCCCAGAGGCTCTATAGACGCTCCCATTGGCTCCATAGGCCTCTAGAGAGGCTCCCACGGGCTCTATAGACGCTCCCATTGGCTCCATAGGCCTCTAGAGAGGCTCCTACGGGCTCTATAGACGCTCCCATTGGCTCCATAGGCCTCTAGAGAGGCTCCCACGGGCTCTATAGACGCTCCCATTGGCTCCATAGGCCTCTAGAGAGGAGGCTCTATAGACGCTCCCATTGGCTCTAGAGACGCTAGACGCTCCCATTGGCTCCATAGGCCTCTAGAGAGGCTCCCACGGGCTCTATAGACGCTCCCATTGGCTCCATAGGCCTCTAGAGAGGCTCCCACGGGCTCTATAGACGCTCCCATTGGCTCCATAGGCCTCTAGAGAGGCTCCCACGGGCTCTATAGACGCTCCCATTGGCTCCATAGGCCTCTAGAGAGGCTCCTACGGGCTCTATAGACGCTCCCATTGGCTCCATAGGCCTCTAGAGAGGCTCCTACGGGCTCTATAGACGCTCCCATTGGCTCCATAGGCCTCTAGAGAGGCTCCCACGGGCTCTATAGACGCTCCCATTGGCTCCATAGGCCTCTAGAGAGGCTCCCACGGGCTCTATAGACGCTCCCATTGGCTCCATAGGCCTCTAGAGAGGCTCCCACGGGCTCTATAGACGCTCCCATTGGCTCCATAGGCCTCTAGAGAGGCTCCCACGGGCTCTATAGACGCTCCCATTGGCTCCATAGGCCTCTAGAGAGGCCCACGGGCTCTATAGACGCTCCCATTGGCTCCATAGGCCTCTAGAGAGGCTCCTACGGGCTCTATAGACGCTCCTATTAGAGGCTCCTAGAGATTGGCTCTATAGATATTGGCTCCATAGGCCTAGAGAGGCTCCCACGGGCTCTATAGACGCTCCCATTGGCTCCATAGGCCTCTAGAGAGGCTCCTACGGGCTCTATAGACGCTCCCATTGGCTCCATAGGCCTCTAGAGAGGCTCCCACGGGCTCTATAGACGCTCCCATTGGCTCCATAGGCCTCTAGAGAGGCTCCCACGGGCTCTATAGACGCTCCCATTGGCTCCATAGGGCTCTAGAGAGGCTCCCACGGGCTCTATAGACGCTCCCATTGGCTCCATAGGCCTCTAGAGAGGCTCCCACGGGCTCTATAGACGCTCCCATTGGCTCCATAGGCCTCTAGAGAGGCTCCCACGGGCTCTATAGACGCTCCCATTGGCTCCATAGGCCTCTAGAGAGGCTCCCACGGGCTCTATAGACGCTCCCATTGGCTCCATAGGCCTCTAGAGAGGCTCCCACGGGCTCTATAGACGCTCCCATTGGCTCCATAGGCCTCTAGAGAGGCTCCTACGGGCTCTATAGACGCTCCCATTGGCTCCATAGGCCTCTAGAGAGGCTCCCACGGGCTCTATAGACGCTCCCATTGGCTCCATAGGCCTCTAGAGAGGCTCCACGGGCTCTATAGACGCTCCCATTGGCTCCATAGGCCTCTAGAGAGGCTCCCACGGGCTCTATAGACGCTCCCATTGGCTCCATAGGCCTCTAGAGAGGCTCCACGGGCTCTATAGACGCTCCCATTGGCTCCATAGGCCTCTAGAGAGGCTCCACGGGCTCTATAGACGCTCCCATTGGCTCCATAGGCCTCTAGAGAGGCTCCACCGGGCTCTATAGACGCTCCCATTGGCTCCATAGGCCTCTAGAGAGGCTCCCACGGGCTCTATAGACGCTCCCATTGGCTCCATAGGCCTCTAGAGAGGCTCCCACGGGCTCTATAGACGCTCCCATTGGCTCCATAGGCCTCTAGAGAGGCTCCCACGGGCTCTATAGACGCTCCCATTGGCTCCATAGGCCTCTAGAGAGGCTCCCACGGGCTCTATAGACGCTCCCATTGGCTCCATAGGCCTCTAGAGAGGCTCACACGGGCTCTATAGACGCTCCCATTGGCTCCATATTGGCTCCATAGGCCCCATTGGCTCCATAGAGAGGCTCCACGGGCTCTATAGACGCTCCCATTGGCTCCATAGGCCTCTAGAGAGGCTCCCACGGGCTCTATAGACGCTCCCATTGGCTCCATAGGCCTCTAGAGAGGCTCCACGGGCTCTATAGACGCTCCCATTGGCTCCATAGGCCTCTAGAGAGGCTCCCACGGGCTCTATAGACGCTCCCATTGGCTCCATAGGCCTCTAGAGAGGCTCCTACGGGCTCTATAGACGCTCCCATTGGCTCCATAGGCCTCTAGAGAGGCTCCCACGGGCTCTATAGACGCTCCCATTGGCTCCATAGGCCTCTAGAGAGGCTCCACGGGCTCTATAGACGCTCCCATTGGCTCCATAGGCCTCTAGAGAGGCTCCCACGGGCTCTATAGACGCTCCCATTGGCTCCATAGGCCTCTAGAGAGGCTCCCACGGGCTCTATAGACGCTCCCATTGGCTCCATAGGCCTCTAGAGAGGCTCCCACGGGCTCTAGATAGAGAGAGGCTCCTACGGGCTCTATAGACGCTCCCATTGGCTCCATAGGCCTCTAGAGAGGCTCCCACGGGCTCTATAGACGCTCCCATTGGCTCCATAGGCCTCTAGAGAGGCTCCCACGGGCTCTATAGACGCTCCCATTGGCTCCATAGGCCTCTAGAGAGGCTCCCACGGGCTCTATAGACGCTCCCATTGGCTCCATAGGCCTCTAGAGAGGCTCCCACGGGCTCTATAGACGCTCCCATTGGCTCCATAGGCCTCTAGAGAGGCTCCCACGGGCTCTATAGACGCTCCCATTGGCTCCATAGGCCTCTAGAGAGGCTCCACGGGCTCTATAGACGCTCCCATTGGCTCCATAGGCCTACTAGAGAGGCTCCCACGGGCTCTATAGACGCTCCCATTGGCTCCATAGGCCTCTAGAGAGGCTCCCACGGGCTCTATAGACGCTCCCATTGGCTCCATAGGCCTCTAGAGAGGCTCCTACGGGCTCTATAGACGCTCCCATTGGCTCCATAGGCCTCTAGAGAGCTCCATAGGCCCAGAGAGGCTCTATAGACGCTCCCATTGGCTCCATAGGCCTCTAGAGAGGCTCCCACGGGCTCTATAGACGCTCCCATTGGCTCCATAGGCCTCTAGAGAGGCCCACGGGCTCTATAGACGCTCCCATTGGCTCCATAGGCCTCTAGAGAGGCTCCCACGGGCTCTATAGACGCTCCCATTGGCTCCATAGGCCTCTAGAGAGGCTCCCACGGGCTCTATAGACGCTCCCATTGGCTCCATAGGCCTCTAGAGAGGCTCCCACGGGCTCTATAGACGCTCCCATTGGCTCCATAGGCCTCTAGAGAGGCTCCCACGGGCTCTATAGACGCTCCCATTGGCTCCATAGGCCTCTAGAGAGGCTCCCACGGGCTCTATAGACGCTCCCATTGGCTCCATAGGCCTCTAGAGAGGCTCCTACGGGCTCTATAGACATTGGCTCCATAGGCCCTAGAGATTGGCTCCATAGGCTCCCATTGGCTCCAGAGAGGCTCCCACGGGCTCTATAGACGCTCCCATTGGCTCCATAGGCCTCTAGAGAGGCTCCTACGGGCTCTATAGACGCTCCCATTGGCTCCATAGGCCTCTAGAGAGGCTCCACGGGCTCTATAGACGCTCCCATTGGCTCCATAGGCCTCTAGAGAGGCTCCCACGGGCTCTATAGACGCTCCCATTGGCTCCATAGGCCTCTAGAGAGGCTCCCACGGGCTCTATAGACGCTCCCATTGGCTCCATAGGCCTCTAGAGAGGCTCCCACGGGCTCTATAGACGCTCCCATTGGCTCCATAGGCCTCTAGAGAGGCTCCCACGGGCTCTATAGACGCTCCCATTGGCTCCATAGGCCTCTAGAGAGGCTCCACGGGCTCTATAGACGCTCCCATTGGCTCCATAGGCCTCTAGAGAGGCTCCCACGGGCTCTATAGACGCTCCCATTGGCTCCATAGGCCTCTAGAGAGGCTCCCACGGGCTCTATAGACGCTCCCATTGGCTCCATAGGCCTCTAGAGAGGCTCCCACGGGCTCTATAGACGCTCCCATTGGCTCCATAGGCCTCTAGAGAGGCTCCCACGGGCTCTATAGACGCTCCCATTGGCTCCATAGGCCTCTAGAGAGGCTCCCACGGGCTCTATAGACGCTCCCATTGGCTCCATAGGCCTCTAGAGAGGCTCCCACGGGCTCTATAGACGCTCCCATTGGCTCCATAGGCCTCTAGAGAGGCTCCCACGGGCTCTATAGACGCTCCCATTGGCTCCATAGGCCTCTAGAGAGGCTCCCACGGGCTCTATAGACGCTCCCATTGGCTCCATAGGCCTCTAGAGAGGAGGCTCCCATTGGCTCCATAGGCTCTAGAGAGACGGGCTCCTATATTGCTCCCATTGGCTCCATAGGCCTCTAGAGAGGCTCCCACGGGCTCTATAGACGCTCCCATTGGCTCCATAGGCCTCTAGAGAGGCTCCCACGGGCTCTATAGACGCTCCCATTGGCTCCATAGGCCTCTAGAGAGGCTCCCACGGGCTCTATAGACGCTCCCATTGGCTCCAGAGGCCTCTAGAGAGGCTCCCACGGGCTCTATAGACGCTCCCATTGGCTCCATAGGCCTCTAGAGAGGCTCCCACGGGCTCTATAGACGCTCCCATTGGCTCCATAGGCCTCTAGAGAGGCTCCCACGGGCTCTATAGACGCTCCCATTGGCTCCATAGGCCTCTAGAGAGGCTCCCACGGGCTCTATAGACGCTCCCATTGGCTCCATAGGCCTCTAGAGAGGCTCCACGGGCTCTATAGACGCTCCCATTGGCTCCATAGGCCTCTAGAGAGGCTCCCACGGGCTCTATAGACGCTCCCATTGGCTCCATAGGCCTCTAGAGAGGCTCCCACGGGCTCTATAGACGCTCCCATTGGCTCCATAGGCCTCTAGAGAGGCTCCCACGGGCTCTATAGACGCTCCCATTGGCTCCATAGGCCTCTAGAGAGGCTCCCACGGGCTCTATAGACGCTCCCATTGGCTCCATAGGCCTCTAGAGAGGCTCCCACGGGCTCTATAGACGCTCCCATTGGCTCCATAGGCCTCTAGAGAGGCTCCCACGGGCTCTATAGACGCTCCCATTGGCTCCATAGGCCTCTAGAGAGGCTCCACGGGCTCTATAGACGCTCCCATTGGCTCCATAGGCCTCTAGAGAGGCTCTATAGACGGGCTCCCATTGGCTCCTAGGCCTCTAGAGACGCTCCCATTGGCTCCATAGGCCTCTAGAGAGGCTCCCACGGGCTCTATAGACGCTCCCATTGGCTCCATAGGCCTCTAGAGAGGCTCCTACGGGCTCTATAGACGCTCCCATTGGCTCCATAGGCCTCTAGAGAGGCTCCCACGGGCTCTATAGACGCTCCCATTGGCTCCATAGGCCTCTAGAGAGGCTCCCACGGGCTCTATAGACGCTCCCATTGGCTCCATAGGCCTCTAGAGAGGCTCCTACGGGCTCTATAGACGCTCCCATTGGCTCCATAGGCCTCTAGAGAGGCTCCCACGGGCTCTATAGACGCTCCCATTGGCTCCATAGGCCTCTAGAGAGGCTCCCACGGGCTCTATAGACGCTCCCATTGGCTCCATAGGCCTCTAGAGAGGCTCCCACGGGCTCTATAGACGCTCCCATTGGCTCCATAGGCCTCTAGAGAGGCTCCCACGGGCTCTATAGACGCTCCCATTGGCTCCATAGGCCTCTAGAGAGGCTCCCACGGGCTCTATAGACGCTCCCATTGGCTCCATAGGCCTCTAGAGAGGCTCCACGGGCTCTATAGACGCTCCCATTGGCTCCATAGGCCTCTAGAGAGGCTCCCACGGGCTCTATAGACGCTCCCATTGGCTCCATAGGCCTCTAGAGAGGCTCCCACGGGCTCTATAGACGCTCCCATTGGCTCCATAGGCCTCTAGAGAGGCTCCCACGGGCTCTATAGACGCTCCCATTGGCTCCATAGGCCTCTAGAGAGGCTCCCTACGGGCTCTATAGACGCTCCCATTGGCTCCATAGGCCTCTAGAGAGGCTCCCACGGGCTCTATAGACGCTCCCATTGGCTCCATAGGCCTCTAGAGAGGCTCCACGGGCTCTATAGACGCTCCCATTGGCTCCATAGGCCTCTAGAGAGGCTCCCACGGGCTCTATAGACGCTCCCATTGGCTCCATAGGCCTCTAGAGAGGCTCCCACGGGCTCTATAGACGCTCCCATTGGCTCCATAGGCCTCTAGAGAGGCTCCACGGGCTCTATAGACGCTCCCATTGGCTCCATAGGCCTAGAGAGGCTCTAGAGAGGCTCCCTCCATAGGCCTCTAGAGGGCTCTATAGACGCTCCCATTGGCTCCATAGGCCTCTAGAGAGGCTCCACGGGCTCTATAGACGCTCCCATTGGCTCCATAGGCCTCTAGAGAGGCTCCCACGGGCTCTATAGACGCTCCCATTGGCTCCATAGGCCTCTAGAGAGGCTCCCACGGGCTCTATAGACGCTCCCATTGGCTCCATAGGCCTCTAGAGAGGCTCCCACGGGCTCTATAGACGCTCCCATTGGCTCCATAGGCCTCTAGAGAGGATCCCACGGGCTCTATAGACGCTCCCATTGGCTCCATAGGCCTCTAGAGAGGCTCCCACGGGCTCTATAGACGCTCCCATTGGCTCCATAGGCCTCTAGAGAGGCTCCCACGGGCTCTATAGACGCTCCCATTGGCTCCATAGGCCTCTAGAGAGGCTCCACGGGCTCTATAGACGCTCCCATTGGCTCCATAGGCCTCTAGAGAGGCTCCCACGGGGCTCTATAGACGCTCCCATTGGCTCCATAGGCCTCTAGAGAGGCTCCACGGGCTCTATAGACGCTCCCATTGGCTCCATAGGCCTCTAGAGAGGCTCCCACGGGCTCTATAGACGCTCCCATTGGCTCCATAGGCCTCTAGAGAGGCTCCCACGGGCTCTATAGACGCTCCCATTGGCTCCATAGGCCTCTAGAGAGGCTCCTACGGGCTCTATAGACGCATTGGCCCATTGGCTCCATAGGCCTAGAGAGAGGCTCTAGAGAGGCCACGGGCTCTATAGACGCTCCCATTGGCTCCATAGGCCTCTAGAGAGGCTCCCACGGGCTCTATAGACGCTCCCATTGGCTCCATAGGCCTCTAGAGAGGCTCCCACGGGCTCTATAGACGCTCCCATTGGCTCCATAGGCCTCTAGAGAGGCTCCCACGGGCTCTATAGACGCTCCCATTGGCTCCATAGGCCTCTAGAGAGGCTCCACGGGCTCTATAGACGCTCCCATTGGCTCCATAGGCCTCTAGAGAGGCTCCCACGGGCTCTATAGACGCTCCCATTGGCTCCATAGGCCTCTAGAGAGGCTCCCACGGGCTCTATAGACGCTCCCATTGGCTCCATAGGCCTCTAGAGAGGCTCCCACGGGCTCTATAGACGCTCCCATTGGCTCCATAGGCCTCTAGAGAGGCTCCCACGGGCTCTATAGACGCTCCCATTGGCTCCATAGGCCTCTAGAGAGGCTCCCACGGGCTCTATAGACGCTCCCATTGGCTCCATAGGCCTCTAGAGAGGCTCCCACGGGCTCTATAGACGCTCCCATTGGCTCCATAGGCCACTAGAGAGGCTCCCACGGGCTCTATAGACGCTCCCATTGGCTCCATAGGCCTCTAGAGAGGCTCCCACGGGCTCTATAGACGCTCCCATTGGCTCCATAGGCCTCTAGAGAGGCTCCCACGGGCTCTATAGACGCTCCCATTGGCTCCATAGGCCTCTAGAGAGGCTCCCACGGGCTCTATAGACGCTCCCATTGGCTCCATAGGCCTCTAGAGAGGCTCCCACGGGCTCTATAGACGCTCCCATTGGCTCCATAGGCCTAGAGAGGCTAGAGAGGCTCCTAGAGGGCTCTATAGACGCTCCCATTGGCTCCATAGGCCCTAGAGAGGCTCCCACGGGCTCTATAGACGCTCCCATTGGCTCCATAGGCCTCTAGAGAGGCTCCCACGGGCTCTATAGACGCTCCCATTGGCTCCATAGGCCTCTAGAGAGGCTCCCACGGGCTCTATAGACGCTCCCATTGGCTCCATAGGCCTCTAGAGAGGCTCCCACGGGCTCTATAGACGCTCCCATTGGCTCCATAGGCCTCTAGAGAGGCTCCTACGGGCTCTATAGACGCTCATTGGCCCATTGGCTCCATAGGCCTCTAGAGAGGCTCCTACGGGCTCTATAGACGCTCCCATTGGCTCCATAGGCCTCTAGAGAGGCTCCCACGGGCTCTATAGACGCTCCCATTGGCTCCATAGGCCTCTAGAGAGGCTCCCACGGGCTCTATAGACGCTCCCATTGGCTCCATAGGCCTCTAGAGAGGCTCCCACGGGCTCTATAGACGCTCCCATTGGCTCCATAGGCCTCTAGAGAGGCTCCCACGGGCTCTATAGACGCTCCCATTGGCTCCATAGGCCTCTAGAGAGGCTCCCACGGGCTCTATAGACGCTCCCATTGGCTCCATAGGCCTCTAGAGAGGCTCCCACGGGCTCTATAGACGCTCCCATTGGCTCCATAGGCCTCTAGAGAGGCCACGGGCTCTATAGACGCTCCCATTGGCTCCATAGGCCTCTAGAGAGGCTCCCACGGGCTCTATAGACGCTCCCATTGGCTCCATAGGCCTCTAGAGAGGCTCCTACGGGCTCTATAGACGCTCCCATTGGCTCCATAGGCCTCTAGAGAGGCTCCCACGGGCTCTATAGACGCTCCCATTGGCTCCATAGGCCTCTAGAGAGGCTCCCACGGGCTCTATAGACGCTCCCATTGGCTCCATAGGCCTCTAGAGAGGCTCCCAGGGGCTCTATAGACGCTCCCATTGGCTCCATAGGCCTCTAGAGAGGCTCCCACGGGCTCTATAGACGCTCCCATTGGCTCCATAGGCCTCTAGAGAGGCTCCCACGGGCTCTATAGACGCTCCCATTGGCTCCATAGGCCTCTAGAGAGGCTCCTACGGGCTCTATAGACGCTCCCATTGGCTCCATAGGCCTAGAGAGGCTAGAGAGGCTCCTACGGGCTCTATAGACGCTCCCATTGGCTCCATAGGCCTCTAGAGAGGCTCCACGGGCTCTATAGACGCTCCCATTGGCTCCATAGGCCTCTAGAGAGGCTCCCACGGGCTCTATAGACGCTCCCATTGGCTCCATAGGCCTCTAGAGAGGCTCCTACGGGCTCTATAGACGCTCCCATTGGCTCCATAGGCCTCTAGAGAGGCTCCCACGGGCTCTATAGACGCTCCCATTGGCTCCATAGGCCTCTAGAGAGGCTCCCACGGGCTCTATAGACGCTCCCATTGGCTCCATAGGCCTCTAGAGAGGCTCCTACGGGCTCTATAGACGCTCCCATTGGCTCCATAGGCCTCTAGAGAGGCTCCTACGGGCTCTATAGACGCTCCCATTGGCTCCATAGGCCTCTAGAGAGGCTCCTACGGGCTCTATAGACGCTCCCATTGGCTCCATAGGCCCTAGAGAGGCCCACGGGCTCTATAGACGCTCCCATTGGCTCCATAGGCCTCTAGAGAGGCTCACACGGGCTCTATAGACGCTCCCATTGGCTCCATAGGCCTCTAGAGAGGCTCCCACGGGCTCTATAGACGCTCCCATTGGCTCCATAGGCCTCTAGAGAGGCTCCCACGGGCTCTATAGACGCTCCCATTGGCTCCATAGGCCTCTAGAGAGGCTCCCACGGGCTCTATAGACGCTCCCATTGGCTCCATAGGCCTCTAGAGAGGCTCACACGGGCTCTATAGACGCTCCCATTGGCTCCATAGGCCTCTAGAGAGGCTCCCACGGGCTCTATAGACGCTCCCATTGGCTCCATAGGCCTCTAGAGAGGCTCCCGGCTCTATAGACGCTCCCATTGGCTCCATAGGCCTCTAGAGAGGCTCCCACGGGCTCTATAGACGCTCCCATTGGCTCCATAGGCCTCTAGAGAGGCTCCCACGGGCTCTATAGACGCTCCCATTGGCTCCATAGGCCTCTAGAGAGGCTCCCACGGGCTCTATAGACGCTCCCATTGGCTCCATAGGCCTCTAGAGAGGCTCCCACGGGCTCTATAGACGCTCCCATTGGCTCCATAGGCCTCTAGAGAGGCTCCCACGGGCTCTATAGACGCTCCCATTGGCTCCATAGGCCTCTAGAGAGGCTCCTACGGGCTCTATAGACGCTCCCATTGGCTCCATAGGCCTCTAGAGAGGCTCACACGGGCTCTATAGACGCTCCCATTGGCTCCATAGGCCTCTAGAGAGGCTCACACGGGCTCTATAGACGCTCCCATTGGCTCCATAGGCCTCTAGAGAGGCTCCCACGGGCTCTATAGACGCTCCCATTGGCTCCATAGGCCTCTAGAGAGGCTCCCACGGGCTCTATAGACGCTCCCATTGGCTCCATAGGCCTCTAGAGAGGCTCCCACGGGCTCTATAGACGCTCCCATTGGCTCCATAGGCTCCATAGACGCTCCCATTGGCTCCATAGGCCTCTAGAGAGGCTCCCACGGGCTCTATAGACGCTCCCATTGGCTCCATAGGCCTCTAGAGAGGCTCCCACGGGCTCTATAGACGCTCCCATTGGCTCCATAGGCCTCTAGAGAGGCTCCTACGGGCTCTATAGACGCTCCCATTGGCTCCATAGGCCTCTAGAGAGGCTCCCACGGGCTCTATAGACGCTCCCATTGGCTCCATAGGCCTCTAGAGAGGCTCCCACGGGCTCTATAGACGCTCCCATTGGCTCCATAGGCCTCTAGAGAGGCTCCTACGGGCTCTATAGACGCTCCCATTGGCTCCATAGGCCTCTAGAGAGGCTCCACGGGCTCTATAGACGCTCCCATTGGCTCCATAGGCCTCTAGAGAGGCTCCCACGGGCTCTATAGACGCTCCCATTGGCTCCATAGGCCTCTAGAGAGGCTCCCACGGGCTCTATAGACGCTCCCATTGGCTCCATAGGCCTCTAGAGAGGCTCCCACGGGCTCTATAGACGCTCCCATTGGCTCCATAGGCCTCTAGAGAGGCTCCCACGGGCTCTATAGACGCTCCCATTGGCTCCATAGGCCTCTAGAGAGGCTCCCACGGGCTCTATAGACGCTCCCATTGGCTCCATAGGCCTCTAGAGAGGCTCCTACGGGCTCTATAGACGCTCCCATTGGCTCCATAGGCCTCTAGAGAGGCTCCTACGGGCTCTATAGACGCTCCCATTGGCTCCATAGGCCTCTAGAGAGGCTCCCACGGGCTCTATAGACTCCCATTGGCTCCTCTAGAGATTGGCTCCATAGGCCTCTAGAGAGGCTCCACGGGCTCTATAGACGCTCCCATTGGCTCCATAGGCCTCTAGAGAGGCTCCACGGGCTCTATAGACGCTCCCATTGGCTCCATAGGCCTCTAGAGAGGCTCCCACGGGCTCTATAGACGCTCCCATTGGCTCCATAGGCCTCTAGAGAGGCTCCCACGGGCTCTATAGACGCTCCCATTGGCTCCATAGGCCTCTAGAGAGGCTCCCACGGGCTCTATAGACGCTCCCATTGGCTCCATAGGCCTCTAGAGAGGCTCCCACGGGCTCTATAGACGCTCCCATTGGCTCCATAGGCCTCTAGAGAGGCTCCCACGGGCTCTATAGACGCTCCCATTGGCTCCATAGGCCTCTAGAGAGGCTCCCACGGGCTCTATAGACGCTCCCATTGGCTCCATAGGCCTCTAGAGAGGCTCCCACGGGCTCTATAGACGCTCCCATTGGCTCCATAGGCCTCTAGAGAGGCTCCCACGGGCTCTATAGACGCTCCCATTGGCTCCATAGGCCTCTAGAGAGGCTCTACGGGCTCTATAGACGCTCCCATTGGCTCCATAGGCCTCTAGAGAGGCTCCCACGGGCTCTATAGACGCTCCCATTGGCTCCATAGGCCTCTAGAGAGGCTCCTCCGGGCTCTATAGACGCTCCCATTGGCTCCATAGGCCTCTAGAGAGGCTCCACGGGCTCTATAGACGCTCCCATTGGCTCCATAGGCCTCTAGAGAGGCTCCCACGGGCTCTATAGACGCTCCCATTGGCTCCATAGGCCTCTAGAGAGGCTCCCACGGGCTCTATAGACGCTCCCATTGGCTCCATAGGCCTCTAGAGAGGCTCATCCACGGGCTCTATAGACGCTCCCATTGGCTCCATAGGCCTCTAGAGAGGCTCCCACGGGCTCTATAGACGCTCCCATTGGCTCCATAGGCCTCTAGAGAGGCTCCTACGGGCTCTATAGACGCTCCCATTGGCTCCATAGGCCTCTAGAGAGGCTCCCACGGGCTCTATAGACGCTCCCATTGGCTCCATAGGCCTCTAGAGAGGCTCCCACGGGCTCTATAGACGCTCCCATTGGCTCCATAGGCCTCTAGAGAGGCTCCCACGGGCTCTATAGACGCTCCCATTGGCTCCATAGGCCTCTAGAGAGGCTCCCCACGGGCTCTATAGACGCTCCCATTGGCTCCATAGGCCTCTAGAGAGGCTCCTACGGGCTCTATAGACGCTCCCATTGGCTCCATAGGCCTCTAGAGAGGCTCCCACGGGCTCTAGATAGACGCTCCCATTGGCTCCATAGGCCTCTAGAGAGGCTCCCACGGGCTCTATAGACGCTCCCATTGGCTCCATAGGCCTCTAGAGAGGCTCCCACGGGCTCTATAGACGCTCCCATTGGCTCCATAGGCCTCTAGAGAGGCTCCCATTGGCTCCATAGGCCTCTAGAGAGGCTCCTACGGGCTCTATAGACGCTCCCATTGGCTCCATAGGCCTCTAGAGAGGCTCCCACGGGCTCTATAGACGCTCCCATTGGCTCCATAGGCCTCTAGAGAGGCTCCCACGGGCTCTATAGACGCTCCCATTGGCTCCATAGGCCTCTAGAGAGGCTCCCACGGGCTCTATAGACGCTCCCATTGGCTCCATAGGCCTCTAGAGAGGCTCCTACGGGCTCTATAGACGCTCCCATTGGCTCCATAGGCCTCTAGAGAGGCTCCCACGGGCTCTATAGACGCTCCCATTGGCTCCATAGGCCTCTAGAGAGGCTCCCACGGGCTCTATAGACGCTCCCATTGGCTCCATAGGCCTCTAGAGAGGCTCCACGGGCTCTATAGACGCTCCCATTGGCTCCATAGGCCTCTAGAGAGGCTCCCACGGGCTCTATAGACGCTCCCATTGGCTCCATAGGCCTCTAGAGAGGCTCCCACGGGCTCTATAGACGCTCCCATTGGCTCCATAGGCCTCTAGAGAGGCTCCCACGGGCTCTATAGACGCTCCCATTGGCTCCATAGGCCTCTAGAGAGGCTCCCACGGGCTCTATAGACGCTCCCATTGGCTCCATAGGCCTCTAGAGAGGCTCCTACGGGCTCTATAGACGCTCCCATTGGCTCCATAGGCCTCTAGAGAGGCTCCCTCGGGCTCTATAGACGCTCCCATTGGCTCCATAGGCCTCTAGAGAGGCTCCCACGGGCTCTATAGACGCTCCCATTGGCTCCATAGGCCTCTAGAGAGGCTCCCACGGGCTCTATAGACGCTCCCATTGGCTCCATAGGCCTCTAGAGAGGCTCCTACGGGCTCTATAGACGCTCCCATTGGCTCCATAGGCCTCTAGAGAGGCTCCCACGGGCTCTATAGACGCTCCCATTGGCTCCATAGGCCTCTAGAGAGGCTCCTACGGGCTCTATAGACGCTCCCATTGGCTCCATAGGCCTAGAGAGCTCCCACGGGCTCTATAGACGCTCCCATTGGCTCCATAGGCCCTAGAGAGGCTCCCACGGGCTCTATAGACGCTCCCATTGGCTCCATAGGCCTCTAGAGAGGCTCCTACGGGCTCTATAGACGCTCCCATTGGCTCCATAGGCCTCTAGAGAGGCTCCCACGGGCTCTATAGACGCTCCCATTGGCTCCATAGGCCTCTAGAGAGGCTCCCACGGGCTCTATAGACGCTCCCATTGGCTCCATAGGCCTCTAGAGAGGCTCCCACGGGCTCTATAGACGCTCCCATTGGCTCCATAGGCCTCTAGAGAGGCTCCCACGGGCTCTATAGACGCTCCCATTGGCTCCATAGGCCTCTAGAGAGGCTCCCACGGGCTCTATAGACGCTCCCATTGGCTCCATAGGCCTCTAGAGAGGCTCCCACGGGCTCTATAGACGCTCCCATTGGCTCCATAGGCCTCTAGAGAGGCTCCCACGGGCTCTATAGACGCTCCCATTGGCTCCATAGGCCTCTAGAGAGGCTCCCACGGGCTCTATAGACGCTCCCATTGGCTCCATAGGCCTCTAGAGAGGCTCCCTACGGGCTCTATAGACGCTCCCATTGGCTCCATAGGCCTCTAGAGAGGCTCCTACGGGCTCTATAGACGCTCCCATTGGCTCCATAGGCCTCTAGAGAGGCTCCCCAGAGGGCTCTATAGACGCTCCCATTGGCTCCATAGGCCTCTAGAGAGGCTCCCACGGGCTCTATAGACGCTCCCATTGGCTCCATAGGCCTCTAGAGAGGCTCCACGGGCTCTATAGACGCTCCCATTGGCTCCATAGGCCTCTAGAGAGGCTCCCACGGGCTCTATAGACGCTCCCATTGGCTCCATAGGCCTCTAGAGAGGCTCCCACGGGCTCTATAGACGCTCCCATTGGCTCCATAGGCCTCTAGAGAGGCTCCTACGGGCTCTATAGACGCTCCCATTGGCTCCATAGGCCTCTAGAGAGGCTCCCACGGGCTCTATAGACGCTCCCATTGGCTCCATAGGCCTCTAGAGAGGCTCCCACGGGCTCTATAGACGCTCCCATTGGCTCCATAGGCCTCTAGAGAGGCTCCCACGGGCTCTATAGACGCTCCCATTGGCTCCATAGGCCTCTAGAGAGGCTCCCACGGGCTCTATAGACGCTCCCATTGGCTCCATAGGCCTCTAGAGAGGTCCCACGGGCTCTATAGACGCTCCCATTGGCTCCATAGGCCTCTAGAGAGGCTCCCACGGGCTCTATAGACGCTCCCATTGGCTCCATAGGCCTCTAGAGAGGCTCCCACGGGCTCTATAGACGCTCCCATTGGCTCCATAGGCCTCTAGAGAGGCTCCACGGGCTCTATAGACGCTCCCATTGGCTCCATAGGCCTCTAGAGAGGCTCCCACGGGCTCTAGGCCTCTAGAGAGACGCTCCCATTGGCTCCATAGGCCTCTAGAGAGGCTCCACGGGCTCTATAGACGCTCCCATTGGCTCCATAGGCCTCTAGAGAGGCTCCCACGGGCTCTATAGACGCTCCCATTGGCTCCATAGGCCTCTAGAGAGGCTCCCACGGGCTCTATAGACGCTCCCATTGGCTCCATAGGCCTCTAGAGAGGCTCCCAGGGGCTCTATAGACGCTCCCATTGGCTCCATAGGCCTCTAGAGAGGCTCCTACGGGCTCTATAGACGCTCCCATTGGCTCCATAGGCCACTAGAGAGGCTCCCACGGGCTCTATAGACGCTCCCATTGGCTCCATAGGCCTCTAGAGAGGCTCCCACGGGCTCTATAGACGCTCCCATTGGCTCCATAGGCCTCTAGAGAGGCTCCTACGGGCTCTATAGACGCTCCCATTGGCTCCATAGGCCACTAGAGAGGCTCCCACGGGCTCTATAGACGCTCCCATTGGCTCCATAGGCCTCTAGAGAGGCTCCCACGGGCTCTATAGACGCTCCCATTGGCTCCATAGGCCTCTAGAGAGGCTCCCACGGGCTCTATAGACGCTCCCATTGGCTCCATAGGCCTCTAGAGAGGCTCCCACGGGCTCTATAGACGCTCCCATTGGCTCCATAGGCCTCTAGAGAGGCTCCCACGGGCTCTATAGACGCTCCCATTGGCTCCATAGGCCTCTAGAGAGGCTCCCACGGGCTCTATAGACGCTCCCATTGGCTCCATAGGCCTCTAGAGAGGCTCCCACGGGCTCTATAGACGCTCCCATTGGCTCCATAGGCCTCTAGAGAGGCTCCTACGGGCTCTATAGACGCTCCCATTGGCTCCATAGGCCTCTAGAGAGGCTCCCACGGGCTCTATAGACGCTCCCATTGGCTCCATAGGCCTCTAGAGAGAGGCTAGGCCCTACGGGCTCTATAGACGCTCCCATTGGCTCCATAGGCCTCTAGAGAGGCTCCCACGGGCTCTATAGACGCTCCCATTGGCTCCATAGGCCTCTAGAGAGGCTCCCACGGGCTCTATAGACGCTCCCATTGGCTCCATAGGCCTCTAGAGAGGCTCCCACGGGCTCTATAGACGCTCCCATTGGCTCCATAGGCCTCTAGAGAGGCTCCCACGGGCTCTATAGACGCTCCCATTGGCTCCATAGGCCTCTAGAGAGGCTCCTACGGGCTCTATAGACGCTCCCATTGGCTCCATAGGCCTCTAGAGAGGCTCCCACGGGCTCTATAGACGCTCCCATTGGCTCCATAGGCCTCTAGAGAGGCTCCCACGGGCTCTATAGACGCTCCCATTGGCTCCA
The DNA here is from genome assembly GCA_011125475.1 of Melanerpes aurifrons. Lineage (NCBI taxonomy): Eukaryota > Metazoa > Chordata > Aves > Piciformes > Picidae > Melanerpes > Melanerpes aurifrons. Next base: position 100,261 of record WWNC01000259.1, read on the forward strand.
TAGGCCTCTAGAGAGGCTCCCACGGGCTCTATAGACGCTCCCATTGGCTCCATAGGCCTCTAGAGAGGCTCCTACGGGCTCTATAGACGCTCCCATTGGCTCCATAGGCCTCTAGAGAGGCTCCCACGGGCTCTATAGACGCTCCCATTGGCTCCATAGGCCTCTAGAGAGGCTCCCACGGGCTCTATAGACGCTCCCATTGGCTCCATAGGCCTCTAGAGAGGCTCCCCCGGGCTCTATAGACGCTCCCATTGGCTCCATAGGCCTCTAGAGAGGCTCCCACGGGCTCTATAGACGCTCCCATTGGCTCCATAGGCCTCTAGAGAGGCTCCCACGGGCTCTATAGACGCTCCCATTGGCTCCATAGGCCTCTAGAGAGGCTCCACGGGCTCTATAGACGCTCCCATTGGCTCCATAGGCCTCTAGAGAGGCTCCCACGGGCTCTATAGACGCTCCCATTGGCTCCATAGGCCTCTAGAGAGGCTCCCACGGGCTCTATAGACGCTCCCATTGGCTCCATAGGCCTCTAGAGAGGCTCCCACGGGCTCTATAGACGCTCCCATTGGCTCCATAGGCCTCTAGAGAGGCTCCCACGGGCTCTATAGACGCTCCCATTGGCTCCATAGGCCTCTAGAGAGGCTCCCACGGGCTCTATAGACGCTCCCATTGGCTCCATAGGCCTCTAGAGAGGCTCTACGGGCTCTATAGGGCCATTGGCTCCTATAGACGCCACGGGCTCCCATTGGCTCCATAGGCCTTAGAGAGAGGCTCCCACGGGCTCTATAGACGCTCCCATTGGCTCCATAGGCCACTAGAGAGGCTCCTACGGGCTCTATAGACGCTCCCATTGGCTCCATAGGCCTCTAGAGAGAGGCTCCCACGGGCTCTATAGACGCTCCCATTGGCTCCATAGGCCTCTAGAGAGGCTCCCACGGGCTCTATAGACGCTCCCATTGGCTCCATAGGCCTCTAGAGAGGCTCCCACGGGCTCTAGAGACGCTCCCATTGGCTCCATAGGCCTCTAGAGAGGCTCCCCACGGGCTCTATAGACGCTCCCATTGGCTCCATAGGCCTCTAGAGAGGCTCCCACGGGCTCTATAGACGCTCCCATTGGCTCCATAGGCCTCTAGAGAGGCTCCCACGGGCTCTATAGACGCTCCCATTGGCTCCATAGGCCTCTAGAGAGGCTCCTACGGGCTCTATAGACGCTCCCATTGGCTCCATAGGCCTCTAGAGAGGCTCCCACGGGCTCTATAGACGCTCCCATTGGCTCCATAGGCCTCTAGAGAGGCTCCCACGGGCTCTATAGACGCTCCCATTGGCTCCATAGGCCTCTAGAGAGGCTCCCACGGGCTCTATAGACGCTCCCATTGGCTCCATAGGCCTCTAGAGAGGCTCCTACGGGCTCTATAGACGCTCCCATTGGCTCCATAGGCCTCTAGAGAGGCTCCCACGGGCTCTATAGACGCTCCCATTGGCTCCATAGGCCTCTAGAGAGGCTCCTACGGGCTCTATAGACGCTCCCATTGGCTCCATAGGCCTCTAGAGAGGCTCCCACGGGCTCTATAGACGCTCCCATTGGCTCCATAGGCCTCTAGAGAGGCTCCCACGGGCTCTATAGACGCTCCCATTGGCTCCATAGGCCTCTAGAGAGGCTCCCACGGGCTCTATAGACGCTCCCATTGGCTCCATAGGCCTCTAGAGAGGCTCCATCGGGCTCTACAGACGCTCCCATTGGCTCTAGAGAGGACGGGCTCCCATTGGCTCCATAGGCCTCTAGAGAGGCTCCCACGGGCTCTATAGACGCTCCCATTGGCTCCATAGGCCTCTAGAGAGGCTCCATCGGGCTCTACAGACGCTCCCATTGGGCTCTAAAGACGCTCCCATTGGCTCCATAGGCCTCTAGAGAGGCTCCCACGGGCTCTATAGACGCTCCCATTGGCTCCATAGGCCTCTAGAGAGGCTCCTACGGGCTCTATAGACGCTCCCATTGGCTCCATAGGCCTCTAGAGAGGCTCCCACGGGCTCTATAGACGCTCCCATTGGCTCCATAGGCCTCTAGAGAGGCTCCCACGGGCTCTATAGACGCTCCCATTGGCTCCATAGGCCTCTAGAGAGGCTCCCACGGGCTCTATAGACGCTCCCATTGGCTCCATAGGCCTCTAGAGAGGCTCCACGGGCTCTATAGACGCTCCCATTGGCTCCATAGGCCTCTAGAGAGGCTCCCACGGGCTCTATAGACGCTCCCATTGGCTCCATAGGCCTCTAGAGAGGCTCCTACGGGCTCTATAGACGCTCCCATTGGCTCCATAGGCCTCTAGAGAGGCTCCCACGGGCTCTATAGACGCTCCCATTGGCTCCATAGGCCTCTAGAGAGGCTCCCACGGGCTCTATAGACGCTCCCATTGGCTCCATAGGCCTCTAGAGAGGCTCCCACGGGCTCTATAGACGCTCCCATTGGCTCCATAGGCCTCTAGAGAGGCTCCTACGGGCTCTATAGACGCTCCCATTGGCTCCATAGGCCTCTAGAGAGGCTCCCACGGGCTCTATAGACGCTCCCATTGGCTCCATAGGCCTCTAGAGAGGCTCCCACGGGCTCTATAGACGCTCCCATTGGCTCCATAGGCCTCTAGAGAGGCTCCCACGGGCTCTATAGACGCTCCCATTGGCTCCATAGGCCTCTAGAGAGGCTCCCACGGGCTCTATAGACGCTCCCATTGGCTCCATAGGCCTCTAGAGAGGCTCCCACGGGCTCTATAGACGCTCCCATTGGCTCCATAGGCCTCTAGAGAGGCTCCCACGGGCTCTATAGACGCTCCCATTGGCTCCATAGGCCTCTAGAGAGGATCCCACGGGCTCTATAGACGCTCCCATTGGCTCCATAGGCCTCTAGAGAGGCTCCCACGGGCTCTATAGACGCTCCCATTGGCTCCATAGGCCTCTAGAGAGGCTCCCACGGGCTCTATAGACGCTCCCATTGGCTCCATAGGCCTCTAGAGAGGCTCCCACGGGCTCTATAGACGCTCCCATTGGCTCCATAGGCCTCTAGAGAGGCTCCCACGGGCTCTATAGACGCTCCCATTGGCTCCATAGGCCTCTAGAGAGGCTCCCACGGGCTCTATAGACGCTCCCATTGGCTCCATAGGCCTCTAGAGAGGCTCCTACGGGCTCTATAGACGCTCCCATTGGCTCCATAGGCCTCTAGAGAGGCTCCCACGGGCTCTATAGACGCTCCCATTGGCTCCATAGGCCTCTAGAGAGGCTCCCACGGGCTCTATAGACGCTCCCATTGGCTCCATAGGCCTCTAGAGAGGCTCCCACGGGCTCTATAGACGCTCCCATTGGCTCCATAGGCCTCTAGAGAGGCTCCCACGGGCTCTATAGACGCCCCATTGGCTCCATAGGCCTCTAGAGAGGCTCCCACGGGCTCTATAGACGCTCCCATTGGCTCCATAGGCCTCTAGAGAGGCTCCCACGGGCTCTATAGACGCTCCCATTGGCTCCATAGGCCTCTAGAGAGGCTCCCACGGGCTCTATAGACGCTCCCATTGGCTCCATAGGCCTCTAGAGAGGCTCCCACGGGCTCTATAGACGCTCCCATTGGCTCCATAGGCCTCTAGAGAGGCTCCCACGGGCTCTATAGACGCTCCCATTGGCTCCATAGGCCTCTAGAGAGGCTCCCACGGGCTCTATAGACGCTCCCATTGGCTCCATAGGCCTCTAGAGAGGCTCCCACGGGCTCTATAGACGCTCCCATTGGCTCCATAGGCCACTAGAGAGGCTCCTACGGGCTCTATAGACGCTCCCATTGGCTCCATAGGCCTCTAGAGAGGCTCCACGGGCTCTATAGACGCTCCCATTGGCTCCATAGGCCTCTAGAGAGGCTCCCACGGGCTCTATAGACGCTCCCATTGGCTCCATAGGCCTCTAGAGAGGCTCCCACGGGCTCTATAGACGCTCCCATTGGCTCCATAGGCCTCTAGAGAGGCTCCTACGGGCTCTATAGACGCTCCCATTGGCTCCATAGGCCTCAGAGAGGCTCCCACGGGCTCTATAGACGCTCCCATTGGCTCCATAGGCCTCTAGAGAGGCTCCCACGGGCTCTATAGACGCTCCCATTGGCTCCATAGGCCTCTAGAGAGGCTCCTACGGGCTCTATAGACGCTCCCATTGGCTCCATAGGCCTCTAGAGAGGCTCCCACGGGCTCTATAGACGCTCCCATTGGCTCCATAGGCCTCTAGAGAGGCTCCTACGGGCTCTATAGACGCTCCCATTGGCTCCATAGGCCTCTAGAGAGGCTCCCACGGGCTCTATAGACGCTCCCATTGGCTCCATAGGCCTCTAGAGAGGCTCCCACGGGCTCTATAGACGCTCCCATTGGCTCCATAGGCCTCTAGAGAGGCTCCCACGGGCTCTATAGACGCTCCCATTGGCTCCATAGGCCTCTAGAGAGGCTCCCACGGGCTCTATAGACGCTCCCATTGGCTCCATAGGCCTCTAGAGAGGCTCCCACGGGCTCTATAGACGCTCCCATTGGCTCCATAGGCCTCTAGAGAGGCTCCACGGGCTCTATAGACGCTCCCATTGGCTCCATAGGCCTCTAGAGAGGCTCCCCACGGGCTCTATAGACGCTCCCATTGGCTCCATAGGCCTCTAGAGAGGCTCCACGGGCTCTATAGACGCTCCCATTGGCTCCATAGGCCTCTAGAGAGGCTCCACGGGCTCTATAGACGCTCCCATTGGCTCCATAGGCCTCTAGAGAGGCTCCACGGGCTCTATAGACGCTCCCATTGGCTCCATAGGCCTCTAGAGAGGCTCCTACGGGCTCTATAGACGCTCCCATTGGCTCCATAGGCCTCTAGAGAGGCTCCCACGGGCTCTATAGACGCTCCCATTGGCTCCATAGGCCTCTAGAGAGGCTCCCACGGGCTCTATAGACGCTCCCATTGGCTCCATAGGCCTCTAGAGAGGCTCCTACGGGCTCTATAGACGCTCCCATTGGCTCCATAGGCCTCTAGAGAGGCTCCCACGGGCTCTATAGACGCTCCCATTGGCTCCATAGGCCTCTAGAGAGGCTCCCACGGGCTCTATAGACGCTCCCATTGGCTCCATAGGCCTCTAGAGAGGCTCCCACGGGCTCTATAGACGCTCCCATTGGCTCCATAGGCCTCTAGAGAGGCTCCCACGGGCTCTATAGACGCTCCCATTGGCTCCATAGCCACTAGAGAGGCTCCCACGGGCTCTATAGACGCTCCCATTGGCTCCATAGGCCTCTAGAGAGGCTCCTACGGGCTCTATAGACGCTCCCATTGGCTCCATAGGCCTCTAGAGAGGCTCCCTACGGGCTCTATAGACGCTCCCATTGGCTCCATAGGCCTCTAGAGAGGCTCCCACGGGCTCTATAGACGCTCCCATTGGCTCCATAGGCCTCTAGAGAGGCTCCCACGGGCTCTATAGACGCTCCCATTGGCTCCATAGGCCTCTAGAGAGGCTCCCACGGGCTCTATAGACGCTCCCATTGGCTCCATAGGCCTCTAGAGAGGCTCCTACGGGCTCTATAGACGCTCCCATTGGCTCCATAGGGCCTAGAGAGGCTCCCTACGGGCTCTATAGACGCTCCCATTGGCTCCATAGGCCTCTAGAGAGGCTCCACGGGCTCTATAGACGCTCCCATTGGCTCCATAGGCCTCTAGAGAGGCTCCCACGGGCTCTATAGACGCTCCCATTGGCTCCATAGGCCTCTAGAGAGGCTCCTACGGGCTCTATAGACGCTCCCATTGGCTCCATAGGCCTCTAGAGAGGCTCCCACGGGCTCTATAGACGCTCCCATTGGCTCCATAGGCCTCTAGAGAGGCTCCTACGGGCTCTATAGACGCTCCCATTGGCTCCATAGGCCTCTAGAGAGGCTCCCACGGGCTCTATAGACGCTCCCATTGGCTCCATAGGCCTCTAGAGAGGCTCCACGGGCTCTATAGACGCTCCCATTGGCTCCATAGGCCTCTAGAGAGGCTCCCACGGGCTCTATAGACGCTCCCATTGGCTCCATAGGCCTCTAGAGAGGCTCCCACGGGCTCTATAGACGCTCCCATTGGCTCCATAGGCCTCTAGAGAGGCTCCACGGGCTCTATAGACGCTCCCATTGGCTCCATAGGCCTCTAGAGAGGCTCCCACGGGCTCTATAGACGCTCCCATTGGCTCCATAGGCCTCTAGAGAGGCTCCTACGGGCTCTATAGACGCTCCCATTGGCTCCATAGGCCTCTAGAGAGGCTCCCACGGGCTCTATAGACGCTCCCATTGGCTCCATAGGCCTCTAGAGAGGCTCCACGGGCTCTATAGACGCTCCCATTGGCTCCATAGGCCTCTAGAGAGGCTCCACGGGCTCTATAGACGCTCCCATTGGCTCCATAGGCCTCTAGAGAGGCTCCCACGGGCTCTATAGACGCTCCCATTGGCTCCATAGGCCTCTAGAGAGGCTCCCACGGGCTCTATAGACGCTCCCATTGGCTCCATAGGCCTCTAGAGAGGCTCCCACGGGCTCTATAGACGCTCCCATTGGCTCCATAGGCCTCTAGAGAGGCTCCTACGGGCTCTATAGACGCTCCCATTGGCTCCATAGGCCTCTAGAGAGGCTACCACGGGCTCTAGAGACGCTCCCATTGGCTCCATAGGCCTCTAGAGAGGCTCCCACGGGCTCTATAGACGCTCCCATTGGCTCCATAGGCCTCTAGAGAGGCTCCCACGGGCTCTATAGACGCTCCCATTGGCTCCATAGGCCTCTAGAGAGGCCCACGGGCTCTATAGACGCTCCCATTGGCTCCATAGGCCCTAGAGAGGCTCCCACGGGCTCTATAGACGCTCCCATTGGCTCCATAGGCCTCTAGAGAGGCTCCCACGGGCTCTATAGACGCTCCCATTGGCTCCATAGGCCTCTAGAGAGGCTCCTAACGGGCTCTATAGACGCTCCCATTGGCTCCATAGGCCTCTAGAGAGGCTCCCACGGGCTCTATAGACGCTCCCATTGGCTCCATAGGCCTCTAGAGAGGCTCCCACGGGCTCTATAGACGCTCCCATTGGCTCCATAGGCCTCTAGAGAGGCTCCCTATAGACGGGCTCTATAGACGCTCCCATTGGCTCCATAGGCCTCTAGAGAGGCTCCCACGGGCTCTATAGACGCTCCCATTGGCTCCATAGGCCTCTAGAGAGGCTCCTACGGGCTCTATAGACGCTCCCATTGGCTCCATAGGCCTCTAGAGAGGCTCCTACGGGCTCTATAGACGCTCCCATTGGCTCCATAGGCCTCTAGAGAGGCTCCTACGGGCTCTATAGACGCTCCCATTGGCTCCATAGGCCTCTAGAGAGGCTCCTACGGGCTCTATAGACGCTCCCATTGGCTCCATAGGCCTCTAGAGAGGACGGGCTCTATAGACCCATTGGCTCCATAGGCCTCTAGAGAGGCTCCCACGGGCTCTATAGACGCTCCCATTGGCTCCATAGGCCTCTAGAGAGGCTCCCACGGGCTCTATAGACGCTCCCATTGGCTCCATAGGCCTCTAGAGAGGCTCCCACGGGCTCTATAGACGCTCCCATTGGCTCCATAGGCCTCTAGAGAGGCTCCCACGGGCTCTATAGACGCTCCCATTGGCTCCATAGGCCTCTAGAGAGGCTCCTACGGGCTCTATAGACGCTCCCATTGGCTCCATAGGCCTCTAGAGAGGCTCCCACGGGCTCTATAGACGCTCCCATTGGCTCCATAGGCCTCTAGAGAGGCTCCCCTACGGCTCTATAGACGCTCCCATTGGCTCCATAGGCCTCTAGAGAGGCTCCTACGGGCTCTATAGACGCTCCCATTGGCTCCATAGGCCTCTAGAGAGGCTCCCACGGGCTCTATAGACGCTCCCATTGGCTCCATAGGCCTCTAGAGAGGCTCCACGGGCTCTATAGACGCTCCCATTGGCTCCATAGGCCTCTAGAGAGGCTCCACGGGCTCTATAGACGCTCCCATTGGCTCCATAGGCCTCTAGAGAGGCTCCCACGGGCTCTATAGACGCTCCCATTGGCTCCATAGGCCTCTAGAGAGGCTCCCACGGGCTCTATAGACGCTCCCATTGGCTCCATAGGCCTCTAGAGAGGCTCCCACGGGCTCTATAGACGCTCCCATTGGCTCCATAGGCCTAGAGAGGCTCCCACGGGCTCTATAGACGCTCCCATTGGCTCCATAGGCCACTAGAGAGGCTCCTACGGGCTCTATAGACGCTCCCATTGGCTCCATAGGCCTCTAGAGAGGCTCCCACGGGCTCTATAGACGCTCCCATTGGCTCCATAGGCCTCTAGAGAGGCTCCCTACGGGCTCTATAGACGCTCCCATTGGCTCCATAGGCCTCTAGAGAGGCTCCCACGGGCTCTATAGACGCTCCCATTGGCTCCATAGGCCTCTAGAGAGGCTCCCACGGGCTCTATAGACGCTCCCATTGGCTCCATAGGCCTCTAGAGAGGCTCCACGGGCTCTATAGACGCTCCCATTGGCTCCATAGGCCTCTAGAGAGGCTCCCACGGGCTCTATAGACGCTCCCATTGGCTCCATAGGCCTCTAGAGAGGCTCCCACGGGCTCTATAGACGCTCCCATTGGCTCCATAGGCCTCTAGAGAGGCTCCCACGGGCTCTATAGACGCTCCCATTGGCTCCATAGGCCTCTAGAGAGGCTCCCACGGGCTCTATAGACGCTCCCATTGGCTCCATAGGCCTCTAGAGAGGCTCCCACGGGCTCTATAGACGCTCCCATTGGCTCCATAGGCCTCTAGAGAGGCTCCCACGGGCTCTATAGACGCTCCCATTGGCTCCATAGGCCTCTAGAGAGGCTCCCACGGGCTCTATAGACGCTCCCATTGGCTCCATAGGCCTCTAGAGAGGCTCCCACGGGCTCTATAGACGCTCCCATTGGCTCCATAGGCCTCTAGAGAGGCTCCCACGGGCTCTATAGACGCTCCCATTGGCTCCATAGGCCTCTAGAGAGGCTCCCACGGGCTCTATAGACGCTCCCATTGGCTCCATAGGCCTCTAGAGAGGCTCCCACGGGCTCTATAGACGCTCCCATTGGCTCCATAGGCCTCTAGAGAGGCTCCCTACGGGCTCTATAGACGCTCCCATTGGCTCCATAGGCCTCTAGAGAGGCTCCTACGGGCTCTATAGACGCTCCCATTGGCTCCATAGGCCTCTAGAGAGGCTCCCACGGGCTCTATAGACGCTCCCATTGGCTCCATAGGCCTCTAGAGAGGCTCCTACGGGCTCTATAGACGCTCCCATTGGCTCCATAGGCCTCTAGAGAGGCTCCCACGGGCTCTATAGACGCTCCCATTGGCTCCATAGGCCTCTAGAGAGGCTCCCACGGGCTCTATAGACGCTCCCATTGGCTCCATAGGCCTCTAGAGAGGCTCCCACGGGCTCTATAGACGCTCCCATTGGCTCCATAGGCCTCTAGAGAGGCTCCTACGGGCTCTATAGACGCTCCCATTGGCTCCATAGGCCTCTAGAGAGGCTCCCACGGGCTCTATAGACGCTCCCATTGGCTCCATAGGCCTCTAGAGAGGCTCCTACGGGCTCTATAGACGCTCCCATTGGCTCCATAGGCCTATAGACGCTCCCATTGGCTAGAGAGGCTCCCACGGGCTCTATAGACGCTCCCATTGGCTCCATAGGCCTCTAGAGAGGCTCCCACGGGCTCTATAGACGCTCCCATTGGCTCCATAGGCCTCTAGAGAGGCTCCCACGGGCTCTATAGACGCTCCCATTGGCTCCATAGGCCTCTAGAGAGGCTCCTACGGGCTCTATAGACGCTCCCATTGGCTCCATAGGCCTCTAGAGAGGCTCCCACGGGCTCTATAGACGCTCCCATTGGCTCCATAGGCCTCTAGAGAGGCTCCCACGGGCTCTATAGACGCTCCCATTGGCTCCATAGGCCTCTAGAGAGGCTCCCACGGGCTCTATAGACGCTCCCATTGGCTCCATAGGCCTCTAGAGAGGCTCCTACGGGCTCTATAGACGCTCCCATTGGCTCCATAGGCCTCTAGAGAGGCTCCTACGGGCTCTATAGACGCTCCCATTGGCTCCATAGGCCTCTAGAGAGGCTCCCACGGGCTCTATAGACGCTCCCATTGGCTCCATAGGCCTCTAGAGAGGCTCCCACGGGCTCTATAGACGCTCCCATTGGCTCCATAGGCCTCTAGAGAGGCTCCACGGGCTCTATAGACGCTCCCATTGGCTCCATAGGCCTCGAGAGAGGCTCCCACGGGCTCTATAGACGCTCCCATTGGCTCCATAGGCCTCTAGAGAGGCTCCCACGGGCTCTATAGACGCTCCCATTGGCTCCATAGGCCTCTAGAGAGGCTCCCACGGGCTCTATAGACGCTCCCATTGGCTCCATAGGCCTCTAGAGAGGCTCCCACGGGCTCTATAGACGCTCCCATTGGCTCCATAGGCCTCTAGAGAGGCTCCCACGGGCTCTATAGACGCTCCCATTGGCTCCATAGGCCTCTAGAGAGGCTCCCACGGGCTCTATAGACGCTCCCATTGGCTCCATAGGCCTCTAGAGAGGCTCCCACGGGCTCTATAGACGCTCCCATTGGCTCCATAGGCCTCTAGAGAGGCTCCCACGGGCTCTATAGACGCTCCCATTGGGCTCCATAGGCCTCTAGAGAGGCTCCCACGGGCTCTATAGACGCTCCCATTGGCTCCATAGGCCTCTAGAGAGGCTCCCACGGGCTCTATAGACGCTCCCATTGGCTCCATAGGCCTCTAGAGAGGCTCCCACGGGCTCTATAGACGCTCCCATTGGCTCCATAGGCCTCTAGAGAGGCTCCCTACGGGCTCTATAGACGCTCCCATTGGCTCCATAGGCCTCTAGAGAGGCTCCCACGGGCTCTATAGACGCTCCCATTGGCTCCATAGGCCTCTAGAGAGGCTCCCACGGGCTCTATAGACGCTCCCATTGGCTCCATAGGCCTCTAGAGAGGCTCCCACGGGCTCTATAGACGCTCCCATTGGCTCCATAGGCCTCTAGAGAGGCTCCCCCGGGCTCTATAGACGCTCCCATTGGCTCCATAGGCCTCTAGAGAGGCTCCCACGGGCTCTATAGACGCTCCCATTGGCTCCATAGGCCTCTAGAGAGGCTCCTACGGGCTCTATAGACGCTCCCATTGGCTCCATAGGCCTCTAGAGAGGCTCCCACGGGCTCTATAGACGCTCCCATTGGCTCCATAGGCCTCCAGAGAGGCTCCCACGGGCTCTATAGACGCTCCCATTGGCTCCATAGGCCTCTAGAGAGGCTCGCACGGGCTCTATAGACGCTCCCATTGGCTCCATAGGCCTCTAGAGAGGCTCCCACGGGCTCTATAGACGCTCCCATTGGCTCCATAGGCCTCTAGAGAGGCTCCCCACGGGCTCTATAGACGCTCCCATTGGCTCCATAGGCCTCTAGAGAGGCTCCCACGGGCTCTATAGACGCTCCCATTGGCTCCATAGGCCTCTAGAGAGGCTCCCACGGGCTCTATAGACGCTCCCATTGGCTCCATAGGCCTCTAGAGAGGCTCCCACGGGCTCTATAGACGCTCCCATTGGCTCCATAGGCCTCTAGAGAGGCTCCTACGGGCTCTATAGACGCTCCCATTGGCTCCATAGGCCCTAGAGAGGCTCCCACGGGCTCTATAGACGCTCCCATTGGCTCCATAGGCCTCTAGAGAGGCTCCTACGGGCTCTATAGACGCTCCCATTGGCTCCATAGGCTCTAGAGAGGCTCCTACGGGCTCTATAGACGCTCCCATTGGCTCCATAGGCCTCTAGAGAGGCTCCCACGGGCTCTATAGACGCTCCCATTGGCTCCATAGGCCTCTAGAGAGGCTCCCACGGGCTCTATAGACGCTCCCATTGGCTCCATAGGCCTCTAGAGAGGCTCCCACGGGCTCTATAGACGCTCCCATTGGCTCCATAGGCCACTAGAGAGGCTCCTACGGGCTCTATAGACGCTCCCATTGGCTCCATAGGCCACTAGAGAGGCTCCCACGGGCTCTATAGACGCTCCCATTGGCTCCATAGGCCTCTAGAGAGGCTCCCACGGGCTCTATAGACGCTCCCATTGGCTCCATAGGCCTCTAGAGAGGCTCCCACCGGGCTCTATAGACGCTCCCATTGGCTCCATAGGCCACTAGAGAGGCACCCACGGGCTCTATAGACGCTCCCATTGGCTCCATAGGCCTCTAGAGAGGCTCCCACGGGCTCTATAGACGCTCCCATTGGCTCCATAGGCCACTAGAGAGGCACCCACGGGCTCTATAGACGCTCCCATTGGCTCCATAGGCCTCTAGAGAGGCTCCCACGGGCTCTATAGACGCTCCCATTGGCTCCATAGGCCTCTAGAGAGGCTCCCACGGGCTCTATAGACGCTCCCATTGGCTCCATAGGCCTCTAGAGAGGCTCCCACGGGCTCTATAGACGCTCCCATTGGCTCCATAGGCCTCTAGAGAGGCTCCACGGGCTCTATAGACGCTCCCATTGGCTCCATAGGCCTAGAGAGGCCCACGGGCTCTATAGACGCTCCCATTGGAGGCTCTAGAGAGGCTCCTAGGAGGCTCTATAGACGCTCCCATTGGCTCCATAGGCCTCTAGAGAGGCTCCCACGGGCTCTATAGACGCTCCCATTGGCTCCATAGGCCTCTAGAGAGGCTCCACGGGCTCTATAGACGCTCCCATTGGCTCCATAGGCCTCTAGAGAGGCTCCCACGGGCTCTATAGACGCTCCCATTGGCTCCATAGGCCTCTAGAGAGGCTCCCACGGGCTCTATAGACGCTCCCATTGGCTCCATAGGCCTCTAGAGAGGCTCCCACGGGCTCTATAGACGCTCCCATTGGCTCCATAGGCCTCTAGAGAGGCTCCCACGGGCTCTATAGACGCTCCCATTGGCTCCATAGGCCTCTAGAGAGGCCCACGGGCTCTATAGACGCTCCCATTGGCTCCATAGGCCTCTAGAGAGGCTCCTACGGGCTCTATAGACGCTCCCATTGGCTCCATAGGCCTCTAGAGAGGCTCCTACGGGCTCTATAGACGCTCCCATTGGCTCCATAGGCCTCTAGAGAGGCTCCCACGGGCTCTATAGACGCTCCCATTGGCTCCATAGGCCTCTAGAGAGGCTCCCACGGGCTCTATAGACGCTCCCATTGGCTCCATAGGCCTCTAGAGAGGCTCCCACGGGCTCTATAGACGCTCCCATTGGCTCCATAGGCCTCTAGAGAGGCTCCCACGGGCTCTATAGACGCTCCCATTGGCTCCATAGGCCTCTAGAGAGGCTCCTACGGGCTCTATAGACGCTCCCATTGGCTCCATAGGCCTCTAGAGAGGCTCCCCTGGGCTCTATAGACGCTCCCATTGGCTCCATAGGCCTCTAGAGAGGCTCCCACGGGCTCTATAGACGCTCCCATTGGCTCCATAGGCCTCTAGAGAGGCTCCACGGGCTCTATAGACGCTCCCATTGGCTCCATAGGCCTCTAGAGAGGCTCCCACGGGCTCTATAGACGCTCCCATTGGCTCCATAGGCCTCTAGAGAGGCTCCTACGGGCTCTATAGACGCTCCCATTGGCTCCATAGGCCTCTAGAGAGGCTCCCACGGGCTCTATAGACGCTCCCATTGGCTCCATAGGCCTCTAGAGAGGCTCCACGGGCTCTATAGACGCTCCCATTGGCTCCATAGGCCTCTAGAGAGGCTCCCACGGGCTCTATAGACGCTCCCATTGGCTCCATAGGCCTCTAGAGAGGCTCCCACGGGCTCTATAGACGCTCCCATTGGCTCCATAGGCCTCTAGAGAGGCTCCACGGGCTCTATAGACGCTCCCATTGGCTCCATAGGCCTCTAGAGAGGCTCCCACGGGCTCTATAGACGCTCCCATTGGCTCCATAGGCCTCTAGAGAGGCTCCCACGGGCTCTATAGACGCTCCCATTGGCTCCATAGGCCTCTAGAGAGGCTCCCTACGGGCTCTATAGACGCTCCCATTGGCTCCATAGGCCTCTAGAGAGGCTCCCACGGGCTCTATAGACGCTCCCATTGGCTCCATAGGCCTCTAGAGAGGACGGGCTCTCCATAGGCCTCTAGAGAGGCTCCGGGCTCTACATTGGCTCCATAGGCTCTAGAGAGGACCTAGACCCATTGGCTCCATAGGCCTCTAGAGAGGCTCCACGGGCTCTATAGACGCTCCCATTGGCTCCATAGGCCTCTAGAGAGGCTCCTACGGGCTCTATAGACGCTCCCATTGGCTCCATAGGCCTCTAGAGAGGCTCCCACGGGCTCTATAGACGCTCCCATTGGCTCCATAGGCCTCTAGAGAGGCTCCTACGGGCTCTATAGACGCTCCCATTGGCTCCATAGGCCTCTAGAGAGGCTCCTACGGGCTCTATAGACGCTCCCATTGGCTCCATAGGCCTCTAGAGAGGCTCCCACGGGCTCTATAGACGCTCCCATTGGCTCCATAGGCCTCTAGAGAGGCTCCCACGGGCTCTATAGACGCTCCCATTGGCTCCATAGGCCTCTAGAGAGGCTCCCACGGGCTCTATAGACGCTCCCATTGGCTCCATAGGCCTCTAGAGAGGCTCCCACGGGCTCTATAGACGCTCCCATTGGCTCCATAGGCCTCTAGAGAGGCTCCCACGGGCTCTATAGACGCTCCCATTGGCTCCATAGGCCTCTAGAGAGGCTCCCACGGGCTCTATAGACGCTCCCATTGGCTCCATAGGCCTCTAGAGAGGCTCCCACGGGCTCTATAGACGCTCCCATTGGCTCCATAGGCCTCTAGAGAGGCTCCCACGGGCTCTATAGACGCTCCCATTGGCTCCATAGGCCTCTAGAGAGGCTCCCACGGGCTCTATAGACGCTCCCATTGGCTCCATAGGCCTCTAGAGAGGCTCCCACGGGCTCTATAGACGCTCCCATTGGCTCCATAGAGGCACGGGCTCTAGAGAGGCTCCATTGGCTCCATAGGCCTCTAGACGGGCTCTATAGACGCTCCCATTGGCTCCATAGGCCTCTAGAGAGGCTCCCACGGGCTCTATAGACGCTCCCATTGGCTCCATAGGCCTCTAGAGAGGCTCCCACGGGCTCTATAGACGCTCCCATTGGCTCCATAGGCCACTAGAGAGGCTCCCACGGGCTCTATAGACGCTCCCATTGGCTCCAGAGGCCTCTATAGAGAGGCTCATTGGCTCCATAGGGCTCTATAGACGCTCCCATTGGCTCCATAGGCCTCCATAGAGAGGCTCCCACGGGCTCTATAGACGCTCCCATTGGCTCCATAGGCCTCTAGAGAGGCTCCTACGGGCTCTATAGACGCTCCCATTGGCTCCATAGGCCTCTAGAGAGGCTCCCACGGGCTCTATAGACGCTCCCATTGGCTCCATAGGCCTCTAGAGAGGCTCCCACGGGCTCTATAGACGCTCCCATTGGCTCCATAGGCCTCTAGAGAGGCCCACGGGCTCTATAGACGCTCCCATTGGCTCCATAGGCCTCTAGAGAGGCTCCCACGGGCTCTATAGACGCTCCCATTGGCTCCATAGGCCTCTAGAGAGGCTCCTACGGGCTCTATAGACGCTCCCATTGGCTCCATAGGCCTCTAGAGAGGCTCCTACGGGCTCTATAGACGCTCCCATTGGCTCCATAGGCCTCTAGAGAGGCTCCATAGGCCCTAGAGAGGCTCCCACGGGCTCTATAGACGCTCCCATTGGCTCCATAGGCCTCTAGAGAGGCTCCTACGGGCTCTATAGACGCTCCCATTGGCTCCATAGGCCTCTAGAGAGGCTCCCACGGGCTCTATAGACGCTCCCATTGGCTCCATAGGCCTCTAGAGAGGCTCCCACGGGCTCTATAGACGCTCCCATTGGCTCCATAGGCCTCTAGAGAGGCTCCCACGGGCTCTATAGACGCTCCCATTGGCTCCATAGGCCTCTAGAGAGGCTCCCACGGGCTCTATAGACGCTCCCATTGGCTCCATAGGCCTCTAGAGAGGCTCCCACGGGCTCTATAGACGCTCCCATTGGCTCCATAGGCCTCTAGAGAGGCTCCTACGGGCTCTATAGACGCTCCCATTGGCTCCATAGGCCTCTAGAGAGGCTCCCACGGGCTCTATAGACGCTCCCATTGGCTCCATAGGCCTCTAGAGAGGCTCCCACGGGCTCTATAGACGCTCCCATTGGCTCCATAGGCCTCTAGAGAGGCCCACATAGGCTCTATAGACGCTCCCATTGGCTCCATAGGCCTCTAGAGAGGCCCCCACGGGCTCTATAGACGCTCCCATTGGCTCCATAGGCCTCTAGAGAGGCTCCCACGGGCTCTATAGACGCTCCCATTGGCTCCATAGGCCTCTAGAGAGGCTCCACGGGCTCTATAGACGCTCCCATTGGCTCCATAGGCCTCTAGAGAGGCTCCCACGGGCTCTATAGACGCTCCCATTGGCTCCATAGGCCTCTAGAGAGGCTCCCACGGGCTCTATAGACGCTCCCATTGGCTCCATAGGCCTCTAGAGAGGCTCCCACGGGCTCTATAGACGCTCCCATTGGCTCCATAGGCCACTAGAGAGGCTCCCACGGGCTCTATAGACGCTCCCATTGGCTCCATAGGCCTCTAGAGAGGCTCCCACGGGCTCTATAGACGCTCCCATTGGCTCCATAGGCCTCTAGAGAGGCTCCCACGGGCTCTATAGACGCTCCCATTGGCTCCATAGGCCTCTAGAGAGGCTCCCACGGGCTCTATAGACGCTCCCATTGGCTCCATAGGCCTCTAGAGAGGCTCCCACGGGCTCTATAGACGCTCCCATTGGCTCCATAGGCCTCTAGAGAGGCTCCCACGGGCTCTATAGACGCTCCCATTGGCTCCATAGGCCTCTAGAGAGGCTCCCACGGGCTCTATAGACGCTCCCATTGGCTCCATAGGCCCTAGAGAGGCTCCCACGGGCTCTATAGAGATTGGCTCCATAGGCCTAGAGAGGCTCTATAGACGCTCCCATTGGCTCCATAGGCCTCTAGAGAGGCTCCCACGGGCTCTATAGACGCTCCCATTGGCTCCATAGGCCTCTAGAGAGGCTCCCACGGGCTCTATAGACGCTCCCATTGGCTCCATAGGCCTCTAGAGAGGCTCCACGGGCTCTATAGACGCTCCCATTGGCTCCATAGGCCTCTAGAGATTGGCTCCATATTGGCTCCATAGGCCTAGAGAGGCTCCCACGGGCTCTATAGACGCTCCCATTGGCTCCATAGGCCTCTAGAGAGGCTCCCACGGGCTCTATAGACGCTCCCATTGGCTCCATAGGCCTCTAGAGAGGCTCCCACGGGCTCTATAGACGCTCCCATTGGCTCCATAGGCCTCTAGAGAGGCTCCCACGGGCTCTATAGACGCTCCCATTGGCTCCATAGGCCTCTAGAGAGGCTCCCACGGGCTCTATAGACGCTCCCATTGGCTCCATAGGCCTCTAGAGAGGCTCCCACGGGCTCTATAGACGCTCCCATTGGCTCCATAGGCCTCTAGAGAGGCTCCCACGGGCTCTATAGACGCTCCCATTGGCTCCATAGGCCTCTAGAGAGGCTCCCACGGGCTCTATAGACGCTCCCATTGGCTCCATAGGCCTCTAGAGAGGCTCCCACGGGCTCTATAGACGCTCCCATTGGCTCCATAGGCCTCTAGAGAGGCTCCCACGGGCTCTATAGACGCTCCCATTGGCTCCATAGGCCTCTAGAGAGGCTCCTACGGCTCTATAGACGCTCCCATTGGCTCCATAGGCCTAGAGAGGCTCCTACGGGCTCTATAGACGCTCCCATTGGCTCCATAGGCCTCTAGAGAGGCTCCCACGGGCTCTATAGACGCTCCCATTGGCTCCATAGGCCTCTAGAGAGGCTCCTACGGGCTCTATAGACGCTCCCATTGGCTCCATAGGCCTCTAGAGAGGCTCCCACGGGCTCTATAGACGCTCCCATTGGCTCCATAGGCCTCTAGAGAGGCTCCCACGGGCTCTATAGACGCTCCCATTGGCTCCATAGGCCTCTAGAGAGGCTCCACGGGCTCTATAGACGCTCCCATTGGCTCCATAGGCCTCTAGAGAGGCTCCCACGGGCTCTATAGACGCTCCCATTGGCTCCATAGGCCTCTAGAGAGGCTCCTACGGGCTCTATAGACGCTCCCATTGGCTCCATAGGCCTCTAGAGAGGCTCCACGGGCTCTATAGACGCTCCCATTGGCTCCATAGGCCTCTAGAGAGGCTCCTACGGGCTCTATAGACGCTCCCATTGGCTCCATAGGCCTCTAGAGAGGCTCCTACGGGCTCTATAGACGCTCCCATTGGCTCCATAGGCCTCTAGAGAGGCTCCCACGGGCTCTATAGACGCTCCCATTGGCTCCATAGGCCTCTAGAGAGGCTCCCACGGGCTCTATAGACGCTCCCATTGGCTCCATAGGCCTCTAGAGAGGCTCCCACGGGCTCTATAGACGCTCCCATTGGCTCCATAGGCCTCTAGAGAGGCTCCCACGGGCTCTATAGACGCTCCCATTGGCTCCATAGGCCTCTAGAGAGGCTCCCTACGGGCTCTATAGACGCTCCCATTGGCTCCATAGGCCTCTAGAGAGGCGGGCCTACGGGCTCTATAGAGAGACGGGCTCCCATTGGCTCCATAGGCCTCTAGAGAGGCTCCCACGGGCTCTATAGACGCTCCCATTGGCTCCATAGGCCTCTAGAGAGGCTCCCACGGGCTCTATAGACGCTCCCATTGGCTCCATAGGCCATCTAGAGAGGCTCCTACGGGCTCTATAGACGCTCCCATTGGCTCCATAGGCCTCTAGAGAGGCTCCCACGGGCTCTATAGACGCTCCCATTGGCTCCATAGGCCTCTAGAGAGGCTCCCACGGGCTCTATAGACGCTCCCATTGGCTCCATAGGCCTCTAGAGAGGCTCCCACGGGCTCTATAGACGCTCCCATTGGCTCCATAGGCCTCTAGAGAGGCTCCCACGGGCTCTATAGACGCTCCCATTGGCTCCATAGGCCTCTAGAGAGGCTCCCACGGGCTCTATAGACGCTCCCATTGGCTCCATAGGCCTCTAGAGAGGCTCCTACGGGCTCTATAGACGCTCCCATTGGCTCCATAGGCCTCTAGAGAGGCTCACGGGCTCTATAGACGCTCCCATTGGCTCCATAGGCCTCTAGAGAGGCTCCTACGGGCTCTATAGACGCTCCCATTGGCTCCATAGGCCTCTAG
This sequence comes from Melanerpes aurifrons, assembly GCA_011125475.1. Lineage (NCBI taxonomy): Eukaryota > Metazoa > Chordata > Aves > Piciformes > Picidae > Melanerpes > Melanerpes aurifrons. Next base: position 119,533 of record WWNC01000259.1, read on the forward strand.
AGAGGCTCCCACGGGCTCTATAGACGCTCCCATTGGCTCCATAGGCCTCTAGAGAGGCTCCCACGGGCTCTATAGACGCTCCCATTGGCTCCATAGGCCTCTAGAGAGGCTCCCACGGGCTCTATAGACGCTCCCATTGGCTCCATAGGCCTCTAGAGAGGCTCCCACGGGCTCTATAGACGCTCCCATTGGCTCCATAGGCCTCTAGAGAGGCTCCCACGGGCTCTATAGACGCTCCCATTGGCTCCATAGGCCTCTAGAGAGGCTCCCACGGGCTCTATAGACGCTCCCATTGGCTCCATAGGCCTCTAGAGAGGCTCCTACGGGCTCTATAGACGCTCCCATTGGCTCCATAGGCCTCTAGAGAGGCTCCCACGGGCTCTATAGACGCTCCCATTGGCTCCATAGGCCTCTAGAGAGGCTCCCACGGGCTCTATAGACGCTCCCATTGGCTCCATAGGCCTCTAGAGAGGCTCCACGGGCTCTATAGACGCTCCCATTGGCTCCATAGGCCTCTAGAGAGGCTCCCACGGGCTCTATAGACGCATTGGCTCCATAGGCCACTAGAGAGGCTCCCACGGGCTCTATAGACGCTCCCATTGGCTCCATAGGCCTCTAGAGAGGCTCCCACGGGCTCTATAGACGCTCCCATTGGCTCCATAGGCCTCTAGAGAGGCTCCCACGGGCTCTATAGACGCTCCCATTGGCTCCATAGGCCTCTAGAGAGGCTCCCACGGGCTCTATAGACGCTCCCATTGGCTCCATAGGCCTCTAGAGAGGCTCCTACGGGCTCTATAGACGCTCCCATTGGCTCCATAGGCCCTAGAGAGGACGGGCTCTATAGACGCTCCCATTGGCTCCATAGGCCTCTAGAGAGGCTCCCACTAGAGAGGGCTCTATAGACGCTCCCATTGGCTCCATAGGCCTCTAGAGAGGCTCCACGGGCTCTATAGACGCTCCCATTGGCTCCATAGGCCCTAGAGAGGCTCCTACGGGCTCTATAGACGCTCCCATTGGCTCCATAGGCCTCTAGAGAGGCTCCACGGGCTCTATAGACGCTCCCATTGGCTCCATAGGCCACTAGAGAGGCTCCCACGGGCTCTATAGACGCTCCCATTGGCTCCATAGGCCTCTAGAGAGGCTCCTACGGGCTCTATAGACGCTCCCATTGGCTCCATAGGCCTCTAGAGAGGCTCCCACGGGCTCTATAGACGCTCCCATTGGCTCCATAGGCCACTAGAGAGGCTCCCACGGGCTCTATAGACGCTCCCATTGGCTCCATAGGCCTCTAGAGAGGCTCCCACGGGCTCTATAGACGCTCCCATTGGCTCCATAGGCCTCTAGAGAGGCTCCCACGGGCTCTATAGACGCTCCCATTGGCTCCATAGGCCTCTAGAGAGGCTCCCACGGGCTCTATAGACGCTCCCATTGGCTCCATAGGCCTCTAGAGAGGCTCCCACGGGCTCTATAGACGCTCCCATTGGCTCCATAGGCCTCTAGAGAGGCTCCCACGGGCTCTATAGACGCTCCCATTGGCTCCATAGGCCTCTAGAGAGGCTCCCACGGGCTCTATAGACGCTCCCATTGGCTCCATAGGCCTCTAGAGAGGCTCCTACGGGCTCTATAGACGCTCCCATTGGCTCCATAGGCCTCTAGAGAGGCTCCACGGGCTCTATAGACGCTCCCATTGGCTCCATAGGCCTCTAGAGAGGCTCCCACGGGCTCTATAGACGCTCCCATTGGCTCCATAGGCCTCTAGAGAGGCTCCACGGGCTCTATAGACGCTCCCATTGGCTCCATAGGCCTCTAGAGAGGCTCCCACGGGCTCTATAGACGCTCCCATTGGCTCCATAGGCCTCTAGAGAGGCTCCCACGGGCTCTATAGACGCTCAGATTGGCTCCATAGGCCTCTAGAGAGGCTCCCACGGGCTCTATAGACGCTCCCATTGGCTCCATAGGCCTCTAGAGAGGCTCCCACGGGCTCTATAGACGCTCCCATTGGCTCCATAGGCCTCTAGAGAGGCTCCTACGGGCTCTATAGACGCTCCCATTGGCTCCATAGGCCTCTAGAGAGGCTCCACGGGCTCTATAGACGCTCCCATTGGCTCCATAGGCCTCTAGAGAGGCTCCCACGGGCTCTATAGACGCTCCCATTGGCTCCATAGGCCTCTAGAGAGGCTCCCACGGGCTCTATAGACGCTCCCATTGGCTCCATAGGCCTCTAGAGAGGCTCCCACGGGCTCTATAGACGCTCCCATTGGCTCCATAGGCCTCTAGAGAGGCTCCCCACGGGCTCTATAGACGCTCCCATTGGCTCCATAGGCCTCTAGAGAGGCTCCCACGGGCTCTATAGACGCTCCCATTGGCTCCATAGGCCTCTAGAGAGGCTCCTACGGGCTCTATAGACGCTCCCATTGGCTCCATAGGCCTCTAGAGAGGCTCCCACGGGCTCTATAGACGCTCCCATTGGCTCCATAGGCCTCTAGAGAGGCTCCCACGGGCTCTATAGACGCTCCCATTGGCTCCATAGGCCTCTAGAGAGGCTCCTACGGGCTCTATAGACGCTCCCATTGGCTCCATAGGCCTCTAGAGAGGCTCCTACGGGCTCTATAGACGCTCCCATTGGCTCCATAGGCCTCTAGAGAGGCTCCCACGGGCTCTATAGACGCTCCCATTGGCTCCATAGGCCTCTAGAGAGGCTCCACGGGCTCTATAGACGCTCCCATTGGCTCCATAGGCCTCTAGAGAGGCTCCACGGGCTCTATAGACGCTCCCATTGGCTCCATAGGCCTCTAGAGAGGCTCCCCACGGGCTCTATAGACGCTCCCATTGGCTCCATAGGCCTCTAGAGAGGCTCCCACGGGGCTCTATAGACGCTCCCATTGGCTCCATAGGCCTCTAGAGAGGCTCCCACGGGCTCTATAGACGCTCCCATTGGCTCCATAGGCCTCTAGAGAGGCTCCTACGGGCTCTATAGACGCTCCCATTGGCTCCATAGGCCTCTAGAGAGGCTCCCACGGGGCTCTATAGACGCTCCCATTGGCTCCATAGGCCTCTAGAGAGGCTCCCACGGGCTCTATAGACGCTCCCATTGGCTCCATAGGCCACTAGAGAGGCTCCCACGGGCTCTCTAGACGCTCCCATTGGCTCCATAGGCCACTAGAGAGGCTCCCACGGGCTCTATAGACGCTCCCATTGGCTCCATAGGCCTCTAGAGAGGCTCCCACGGGCTCTATAGACGCTCCCATTGGCTCCATAGGCCTCTAGAGAGGCTCCCACGGGCTCTATAGACGCTCCCATTGGCTCCATAGGCCTCTAGAGAGGCTCCTACGGGCTCTATAGACGCTCCCATTGGCTCCATAGGCCTCTAGAGAGGCTCCCACGGGCTCTATAGACGCTCCCATTGGCTCCATAGGCCTCTAGAGAGGCTCCCACGGGCTCTATAGACGCTCCCATTGGCTCCATAGGCCTCTAGAGAGGCTCCCACGGGCTCTATAGACGCTCCCATTGGCTCCATAGGCCTCTAGAGAGGCTCCCACGGGCTCTATAGACGCTCCCATTGGCTCCATAGGCCTCTAGAGAGGCTCCCACGGGCTCTATAGACGCTCCCATTGGCTCCATAGGCCTCTAGAGAGGCTCCCACGGGCTCTATAGACGCTCCCATTGGCTCCATAGGCCTCTAGAGAGGCTCCCACGGGCTCTATAGACGCTCCCATTGGCTCCATAGGCCTCTAGAGAGGCTCCCACGGGCTCTATAGACGCTCCCATTGGCTCCATAGGCCTCTAGAGAGGCTCCACGGGCTCTATAGACGCTCCCATTGGCTCCATAGGCCTCTAGAGAGGCTCCACGGGCTCTATAGACGCTCCCATTGGCTCCATAGGCCTCTAGAGAGGCTCCACGGGCTCTATAGACGCTCCCATTGGCTCCATAGGCCTCTAGAGAGGCTCCCACGGGCTCTATAGACGCTCCCATTGGCTCCATAGGCCTCTAGAGAGGCTCCCACGGGCTCTATAGACGCTCCCATTGGCTCCATAGGCCTCTAGAGAGGCTCCCACTGGCTCTATAGACGCTCCCATTGGCTCCATAGGCCTCTAGAGAGGCTCCCACGGGCTCTATAGACGCTCCCATTGGCTCCATAGGCCTCTAGAGAGGCTCCCACGGGCTCTATAGACGCTCCCATTGGCTCCATAGGCCTCTAGAGAGGCTCCTACGGGCTCTATAGACGCTCCCATTGGCTCCATAGGCCTCTAGAGAGGCTCCCTCGGGCTCTATAGACGCTCCCATTGGCTCCATAGGCCTCTAGAGAGGCTCCCACGGGCTCTATAGACGCTCCCATTGGCTCCATAGGCCTCTAGAGAGGCTCCCACGGGCTCTATAGACGCTCCCATTGGCTCCATAGGCCTCTAGAGAGGCTCCTACGGGCTCTATAGACGCTCCCATTGGCTCCATAGGCCACTAGAGAGGCTCCCACGGGCTCTATAGACGCTCCCATTGGCTCCATAGGCCTCTAGAGAGGCTCCTACGGGCTCTATAGACGCTCCCATTGGCTCCATAGGCCACTAGAGAGGCTCCCACGGGCTCTATAGACGCTCCCATTGGCTCCATAGGCCTCTAGAGAGGCTCCTACGGGCTCTATAGACGCTCCCATTGGCTCCATAGGCCTCTAGAGAGGCTCCACGGGCTCTATAGACGCTCCCATTGGCTCCATAGGCCTCTAGAGAGGCTCCCACGGGCTCTATAGACGCTCCCATTGGCTCCATAGGCCTCTAGAGAGGCTCCCACGGGCTCTATAGACGCTCCCATTGGCTCCATAGGCCTCTAGAGAGGCTCCCACGGGCTCTATAGACGCTCCCATTGGCTCCATAGGCCTCTAGAGAGGCTCCCACGGGCTCTATAGACGCTCCCATTGGCTCCATAGGCCTCTAGAGAGGCTCCCACGGGCTCTATAGACGCTCCCATTGGCTCCATAGGCCTCTAGAGAGGCCCCCACGGGCTCTATAGACGCTCCCATTGGCTCCATAGGCCTCTAGAGAGGCTCCCACGGGCTCTATAGACGCTCCCATTGGCTCCATAGGCCTCTAGAGAGGCTCACACGGGCTCTATAGACGCTCCCATTGGCTCCATAGGCCTCTAGAGAGGCTCCTACGGGCTCTATAGACGCTCCCATTGGCTCCATAGGCCTCTAGAGAGGCTCCCACGGGCTCTATAGACGCTCCCATTGGCTCCATAGGCCTCTAGAGAGGCTCCTACGGGCTCTATAGACGCTCCCATTGGCTCCATAGGCCTCTAGAGAGGCTCCCACGGGCTCTATAGACGCTCCCATTGGCTCCATAGGCCTCTAGAGAGGCTCCTACGGGCTCTATAGACGCTCCCATTGGCTCCATAGGCCTCTAGAGAGGCTCCCACGGGCTCTATAGACGCTCCCATTGGCTCCATAGGCCTCTAGAGAGGCTCCCACGGGCTCTATAGACGCTCCCATTGGCTCCATAGGCCTCTAGAGAGGCTCACACGGGCTCTATAGACGCTCCCATTGGCTCCATAGGCCTCTAGAGAGGCTCCCACGGGCTCTATAGACGCTCCCATTGGCTCCATAGGCCTCTAGAGAGGCTCCCACGGGCTCTATAGACGCTCCCATTGGCTCCATAGGCCTCTAGAGAGGCTCTCACGGGCTCTATAGACGCTCCCATTGGCTCCATAGGCCACTAGAGAGGCTCCCACGGGCTCTATAGACGCTCCCATTGGCTCCATAGGCCTCTAGAGAGGCTCCACGGGCTCTATAGACGCTCCCATTGGCTCCATAGGCCTCTAGAGAGGCTCACACGGGCTCTATAGACGCTCCCATTGGCTCCATAGGCCTCTAGAGAGGCTCCCACGGGCTCTATAGACGCTCCCATTGGCTCCATAGGCCTCTAGAGAGGCTCCCACGGGCTCTATAGACGCTCCCATTGGCTCCATAGGCCTCTAGAGAGGCCCACGGGCTCTATAGACGCTCCCATTGGCTCCATAGGCCACTAGAGAGGCTCCCACGGGCTCTATAGACGCTCCCATTGGCTCCATAGGCCTCTAGAGAGGCTCCCACGGGCTCTATAGACGCTCCCATTGGCTCCATAGGCCACTAGAGAGGCTCCCACGGGCTCTATAGACGCTCCCATTGGCTCCATAGGCCTCTAGAGAGGCTCCTACGGGCTCTATAGACGCTCCCATTGGCTCCATAGGCCTCAGAGAGGCTCCCACGGGCTCTATAGACGCTCCCATTGGCTCCATAGGCCTCTAGAGAGGCTCCCACGGGCTCTATAGACGCTCCCATTGGCTCCATAGGCCACTAGAGAGGCTCCCACGGGCTCTATAGACGCTCCCATTGGCTCCATAGGCCTCTAGAGAGGCTCCCACGGGCTCTATAGACGCTCCCATTGGCTCCATAGGCCTCTAGAGAGGCTCCCACGGGCTCTATAGACGCTCCCATTGGCTCCATAGGCCACTAGAGAGGCTCCCACGGGCTCTATAGACGCTCCCATTGGCTCCATAGGCCACTAGAGAGGCTCCCACGGGCTCTATAGACGCTCCCATTGGCTCCATAGGCTCTAGAGAGGCTCCCACGGGCTCTATAGACGCTCCCATTGGCTCCATAGGCCTCTAGAGAGGCTCCCACGGGCTCTATAGACGCTCCCATTGGCTCCATAGGCTCTAGAGAGGCTCCCACGGGCTCTATAGACGCTCCCATTGGCTCCATAGGCCACTAGAGAGGCTCCCACGGGCTCTATAGACGCTCCCATTGGCTCCATAGGCCTCTAGAGAGGCTCCCACGGGCTCTATAGACGCTCCCATTGGCTCCATAGGCCACTAGAGAGGCTCCCACGGGCTCTATAGACGCTCCCATTGGCTCCATAGGCCTCTAGAGAGGCTCCCACGGGCTCTATAGACGCTCCCATTGGCTCCATAGGCCTCTAGAGAGGCTCCTACGGGCTCTATAGACGCTCCCATTGGCTCCATAGGCCTCTAGAGAGGCTCCCACGGGCTCTATAGACGCTCCCATTGGCTCCATAGGCCTCTAGAGAGGCTCCCACGGGCTCTATAGACGCTCCCATTGGCTCCATAGGCCTCTAGAGAGGCTCCCACGGGCTCTATAGACGCTCCCATTGGCTCCATAGGCCTCTAGAGAGGCTCCTACGGGCTCTATAGACGCTCCCATTGGCTCCATAGGCCTCTAGAGAGGCTCCCACGGGCTCTATAGACGCTCCCATTGGCTCCATAGGCCTCTAGAGAGGCTCCCACGGGCTCTATAGACGCTCCCATTGGCTCCATAGGCCTCTAGAGAGGCTCCCACGGGCTCTATAGACGCTCCCATTGGCTCCATAGGCCTCTAGAGAGGCTCCCACGGGCTCTCTAGACGCTCCCATTGGCTCCATAGGCCTCTAGAGAGGCTCCCACGGGCTCTATAGACGCTCCCATTGGCTCCATAGGCCTCTAGAGAGGCTCCCACGGGCTCTATAGACGCTCCCATTGGCTCCATAGGCCTCTAGAGAGGCTCCTACGGGCTCTATAGACGCTCCCATTGGCTCCATAGGCCTCTAGAGAGGCTCCCACGGGCTCTATAGACGCTCCCATTGGCTCCATAGGCCTCTAGAGAGGCTCCCACGGGCTCTATAGACGCTCCCATTGGCTCCATAGGCCACTAGAGAGGCTCCCACGGGCTCTATAGACGCTCCCATTGGCTCCATATTAGAGAGGCTCCTACGGGCTCTATAGACGCTCCCATTGGCTCCATAGGCCTCTAGAGAGGCTCCCACGGGCTCTATAGACGCTCCCATTGGCTCCATAGGCCTCTAGAGAGGCTCCCACGGAGACGCTCCCATTGGCTCCATAGGCCTCTAGAGAGGCTCCCACGGGCTCTATAGACGCTCCCATTGGCTCCATAGGCCTCTAGAGAGGCTCCTACGGGCTCTATAGACGCTCCCATTGGCTCCATAGGCCTCTAGAGAGGCTCCCACGGGCTCTATAGACGCTCCCATTGGCTCCATAGGCCTCTAGAGAGGCTCCCACGGGCTCTATAGACGCTCCCATTGGCTCCATAGGCCTCTAGAGAGGCTCCTACGGGCTCTATAGACGCTCCATTGGCTCCATAGGCCTCTAGAGAGGCTCCCACGGGCTCTATAGACGCTCCCATTGGCTCCATAGGCCACTAGAGAGGCTCCTACGGGCTCTATAGACGCTCCCATTGGCTCCATAGGCCTCTAGAGAGGCTCCCACGGGCTCTATAGACGCTCCCATTGGCTCCATAGGCCTCTAGAGAGGCTCCTACGGGCTCTATAGACGCTCCCATTGGCTCCATAGGCCTCTAGAGAGGCTCCCACGGGCTCTATAGACGCTCCCATTGGCTCCATAGGCCACTAGAGAGGCTCCCACGGGCTCTATAGACGCTCCCATTGGCTCCATAGGCCTCTAGAGAGGCTCCCACGGGCTCTATAGACGCTCCCATTGGCTCCATAGGCCTCTAGAGAGGCTCCCACGGGCTCTATAGACGCTCCCATTGGCTCCATAGGCCTCTAGAGAGGCTCCCACGGGCTCTATAGACGCTCCCATTGGCTCCATAGGCCTCTAGAGAGGCTCCACGGGCTCTATAGACGCTCCCATTGGCTCCATAGGCCCTAGAGAGGCTCCCACGGGCTCTATAGACGCTCCCATTGGCTCCATAGGCCACTAGAGAGGCCCACGGGGCTCTATAGACGCTCCCATTGGCTCCATAGGCCTCTAGAGAGGCTCCCACGGGCTCTATAGACGCTCCCATTGGCTCCATAGGCCTCTAGAGAGGCTCCCACGGGCTCTATAGACGCTCCCATTGGCTCCATAGGCCTCTAGAGAGGCTCCCTACGGGCTCTATAGACGCTCCCATTGGCTCCATAGGCCTCTAGAGAGGCTCCACGGGCTCTATAGACGCTCCCATTGGCTCCATAGGCCACTAGAGAGGCTCCCACGGGCTCTATAGACGCTCCCATTGGCTCCATAGGCCTCTAGAGAGGCTCCCACGGGCTCTATAGACGCTCCCATTGGCTCCATAGGCCTCTAGAGAGGCTCCCACGGGCTCTATAGACGCTCCCATTGGCTCCATAGGCCACTAGAGAGGCTCCCACGGGCTCTATAGACGCTCCCATTGGCTCCATAGGCCTCTAGAGAGGCTCCCACGGGCTCTATAGACGCTCCCATTGGCTCCATAGGCCTCTAGAGAGGCTCCTACGGGCTCTATAGACGCTCCCATTGGCTCCATAGGCCTCTAGAGAGGCTCCCACGGGCTCTATAGACGCTCCCATTGGCTCCATAGGCCTCTAGAGAGGCTCCCACGGGCTCTATAGACGCTCCCATTGGCTCCATAGGCCTCTAGAGAGGCTCCCACGGGCTCTATAGACGCTCCCATTGGCTCCATAGGCCACTAGAGAGGCTCCCACGGGCTCTATAGACGCTCCCATTGGCTCCATAGGCCACTAGAGAGGCTCCTACGGGCTCTATAGACGCTCCCATTGGCTCCATAGGCCTCTAGAGAGGCTCCCACGGGCTCTATAGACGCTCCCATTGGCTCCATAGGCCACTAGAGAGGCTCCCAGAGGCTCTATAGACGCTCCCATTGGCTCCATAGGCCTCTAGAGAGGCTCCTACGGGCTCTATAGACGCTCCCATTGGCTCCATAGGCCTCTAGAGAGGCTCCTACGGGCTCTATAGACGCTCCCATTGGCTCCATAGGCCTCTAGAGAGGCTCCTACGGGCTCTATAGACGCTCCCATTGGCTCCATAGGCCACTAGAGAGGCTCCCACGGGCTCTATAGACGCTCCCATTGGCTCCATAGGCCTCTAGAGAGGCTCACGGGGCTCTATAGACGCTCCCATTGGCTCCATAGACGCTCCCATTGGCTCCATAGGCCACTAGAGAGGCTCCCACGGGCTCTATAGACGCTCCCATTGGCTCCATAGGCCTCTAGAGAGGCTCCCACGGGCTCTATAGACGCTCCCATTGGCTCCATAGGCCTCTAGAGAGGCTCCCACGGGCTCTATAGACGCTCCCATTGGCTCCATAGGCCTCTAGAGAGGCTCTCACGGGCTCTATAGACGCTCCCATTGGCTCCATAGGCCACTAGAGAGGCTCCCACGGGCTCTATAGACGCTCCCATTGGCTCCATAGGCCACTAGAGAGGCTCCCACGGGCTCTATAGACGCTCCCATTGGCTCCATAGGCCACTAGAGAGGCTCCTACGGGCTCTATAGACGCTCCCATTGGCTCCATAGGCCACTAGAGAGGCTCCCACGGGCTCTATAGACGCTCCCATTGGCTCCATAGGCCTCTAGAGAGGCTCCTACGGGGCTCTATAGACGCTCCCATTGGCTCCATAGGCCTCTAGAGAGGCTCCACGGGCTCTATAGACGCTCCCATTGGCTCCATAGGCCTCTAGAGAGGCTCCTACGGGCTCTATAGACGCTCCCATTGGCTCCATAGGCCTCTAGAGAGGCTCCTACGGGCTCTATAGACGCTCCCATTGGCTCCATAGGCCTCTAGAGAGGCTCCCACGGGCTCTATAGACGCTCCCATTGGCTCCATAGGCCTCTAGAGAGGCCTACGGGCTCTATAGACGCTCCCATTGGCTCCATAGGCCTCTAGAGAGGCTCCCACGGGCTCTATAGACGCTCCCATTGGCTCCATAGGCCTCTAGAGAGGCTCCTACGGGCTCTATAGACGCTCCCATTGGCTCCATAGGCTAGAGAGGCTCCCACGGGGCTAGAGAGGCTCCCATTGGCTCTAGAGAGGCTCCCATTGGCTCCATAGGCATTGGCTCCATCTAGAGAGGCTCCCACGGGCTCTATAGACGCTCCCATTGGCTCCATAGGCCACTAGAGAGGCTCCTACGGGCTCTATAGACGCTCCCATTGGCTCCATAGGCCTCTAGAGAGGCTCCCACGGGCTCTATAGACGCTCCCATTGGCTCCATAGGCCTCTAGAGAGGCTCCACGGGCTCTATAGACGCTCCCATTGGCTCCATAGGCCTCTAGAGAGGCTCCCACGGGCTCTATAGACGCTCCCATTGGCTCCATAGGCCTCTAGAGAGGCTCCCACGGGCTCTATAGACGCTCCCATTGGCTCCATAGGCCACTAGAGAGGCTCCCACGGGCTCTATAGACGCTCCCATTGGCTCCATAGGCCTCTAGAGAGGCTCCCACGGGCTCTATAGACGCTCCCATTGGCTCCATAGGCCTCTAGAGAGGCTCCCACGGGCTCTATAGACGCTCCCATTGGCTCCATAGGCCTCTAGAGAGGCTCCCACGGGCTCTATAGACGCTCCCATTGGCTCCATAGGCCTCTAGAGAGGCTCCCACGGGCTCTATAGACGCTCCCATTGGCTCCATAGGCCTCTAGAGAGGCTCCTACGGGCTCTATAGACGCTCCCATTGGCTCCATAGGCCTCTAGAGAGGCTCCTACGGGCTCTATAGACGCTCCCATTGGCTCCATAGGCCTCTAGAGAGGCTCCCACGGGCTCTATAGACGCTCCCATTGGCTCCATAGGCCTCTAGAGAGGCTCCTACGGGCTCTATAGACGCTCCCATTGGCTCCATAGGCCTCTAGAGAGGCTCCCACGGGCTCTATAGACGCTCCCATTGGCTCCATAGGCCACTAGAGAGGCTCCCACGGGCTCTATAGACGCTCTATAGACGCTCCCATTGGCTCCATAGGCCTCTAGAGAGGCTCCCACGGGCTCTATAGACGCTCCCATTGGCTCCATAGGCCGGGCTCTAGAGAGGCTCCCCTAGAGAGGGGCTCTATAGACGCTCCCATTGGCTCCATAGGCCACTAGAGAGGCTCCCACGGGCTCTATAGACGCTCCCATTGGCTCCATAGGCCTCTAGAGAGGCTCCTACGGGCTCTATAGACGCTCCCATTGGCTCCATAGGCCTCTAGAGAGGCTCCCACGGGCTCTATAGACGCTCCCATTGGCTCCATAGGCCACTAGAGAGGCTCCCTCGGGCTCTATAGACGCTCCCATTGGCTCCATAGGCCTCTAGAGAGGCTCCCACGGGCTCTATAGACGCTCCCATTGGCTCCATAGGCCTCTAGAGAGGCTCCCACGGGCTCTATAGACGCTCCCATTGGCTCCATAGGCCTCTAGAGAGGGCCCTACGGGCTCTATAGACGCTCCCATTGGCTCCATAGGCCTCTAGAGAGGCTCCCTACGGGCTCTATAGACGCTCCCATTGGCTCCATAGGCCTCAGAGAGGCTCCCACGGGCTCTATAGACGCTCCCATTGGCTCCATAGGCCTCTAGAGAGGCTCCCACGGGCTCTATAGACGCTCCCATTGGCTCCATAGGCCTCTAGAGAGGCTCCTACGGGCTCTATAGACGCTCCCATTGGCTCCATAGGCCTCTAGAGAGGCTCCCACGGGCTCTATAGACGCTCCCATTGGCTCCATAGGCCTCTAGAGAGGCTCCCACGGGCTCTATAGACGCTCCCATTGGCTCCATAGGCCTCTAGAGAGGCTCCCTACGGGCTCTATAGACGCTCCCATTGGCTCCATAGGCCTCTAGAGAGGCTCCCCACGGGCTCTATAGACGCTCCCATTGGCTCCATAGGCCTAGAGAGGCTCCCACGGGCTCTATAGACGCTCCCATTGGCTCCATAGGCCTCTAGAGAGGCTCCCACGGGCTCTATAGACGCTCCCATTGGCTCCATAGGCCTCTAGAGAGGCTCCCACGGGCTCTATAGACGCTCCCATTGGCTCCATAGGCCTCTAGAGAGGCTCCCACGGGCTCTATAGACGCTCCCATTGGCTCCATAGGCCACTAGAGAGGCTCCCACGGGCTCTATAGACGCTCCCATTGGCTCCATAGGCCTCTAGAGAGGCTCCCACGGGCTCTATAGACGCTCCCATTGGCTCCATAGGCCTCTAGAGAGGCTCCCACGGGCTCTATAGACGCTCCCATTGGCTCCATAGGCCTCTAGAGAGGCTCCAACGGGCTCTATAGACGCTCCCATTGGCTCCATAGGCCTCTAGAGAGGCTCCCACGGGCTCTATAGACGCTCCCATTGGCTCCATAGGCCTCTAGAGAGGCTCCTACGGGCTCTATAGACGCTCCCATTGGCTCCATAGGCCACTAGAGAGGCTCCACAGGCTCTATAGACGCTCCCATTGGCTCCATAGGCCTCTAGAGAGGCTCCTACGGGCTCTATAGACGCTCCCATTGGCTCCATAGGCCTCTAGAGAGGCTCCCACGGGCTCTATAGACGCTCCCATTGGCTCCATAGGCCACTAGAGAGGCTCCTACGGGCTCTATAGACGCTCCCATTGGCTCCATAGGCCTCTAGAGAGGCTCCCACGGGCTCTATAGACGCTCCCATTGGCTCCATAGGCCTCTAGAGAGGCTCCTACGGGCTCTATAGACGCTCCCATTGGCTCCATAGGCCACTAGAGAGGCTCCCACGGGCTCTATAGACGCTCCCATTGGCTCCATAGGCCTCTAGAGAGGCTCCCACGGGCTCTATAGACGCTCCCATTGGCTCCATAGGCCTCTAGAGAGGCTCCATACTAGAGGGCTCTATAGACGCTCCCATTGGCTCCATAGGCCTCTAGAGAGGCTCCTACGGGCTCTATAGACGCTCCCATTGGCTCCATAGGCCTCTAGAGAGGCTCCTACGGGCTCTATAGACGCTCCCATTGGCTCCATAGGCCTCTAGAGAGGCTCCCACGGGCTCTATAGACGCTCCCATTGGCTCCATAGGCCACTAGAGAGGCTCCCACGGGCTCTATAGACGCTCCCATTGGCTCCATAGGCCTCTAGAGAGGCTCCCACGGGCTCTATAGACGCTCCCATTGGCTCCATAGGCCACTAGAGAGGCTCCCACGGGCTCTATAGACGCTCCCATTGGCTCCATAGGCTCTAGAGAGGCCACGGGCTCTATAGACGCTCCCATTGGCTCCATAGGCTCCTAGAGAGGCCCCAGAGGGCTCTATAGACGCTCCCATTGGCTCCATAGGCCTCTAGAGAGGCTCCCACGGGCTCTATAGACGCTCCCATTGGCTCCATAGGCCTCTAGAGAGGCTCCCACGGGCTCTATAGACGCTCCCATTGGCTCCATAGGCCTCTAGAGAGGCTCCCACGGGCTCTATAGACGCTCCCATTGGCTCCATAGGCCTCTAGAGAGGCTCCCACGGGCTCTATAGACGCTCCCATTGGCTCCATAGGCCTCTAGAGAGGCTCCCACGGGCTCTATAGACGCTCCCATTGGCTCCATAGGCCTCTAGAGAGGCTCCTACGGGCTCTATAGACGCTCCCATTGGCTCCATAGGCCACTAGAGAGGCTCCCACGGGCTCTATAGACGCTCCCATTGGCTCCATAGGCCTCTAGAGAGGCTCCCACGGGCTCTATAGACGCTCCCATTGGCTCCATAGGCCTCTAGAGAGGCTCCACGGGCTCTATAGACGCTCCCATTGGCTCCATAGGCTACTAGAGAGGCTCCCACGGGCTCTATAGACGCTCCCATTGGCTCCATAGGCCTCTAGAGAGGCTCCCACGGGCTCTATAGACGCTCCCATTGGCTCCATAGGCCACTAGAGAGGCTCCTACGGGCTCTATAGACGCTCCCATTGGCTCCATAGGCCACTAGAGAGGCTCCCCTAGAGGGCTCTATAGACGCTCCCATTGGCTCCATAGGCCTCTAGAGAGGCTCCCTACGGGCTCTATAGACGCTCCCATTGGCTCCATAGGCCACTAGAGAGGCTCCCACGGGCTCTATAGACGCTCCCATTGGCTCCATAGGCCTCTAGAGAGGCTCCTACGGGCTCTATAGACGCTCCCATTGGCTCCATAGGCCTCTAGAGAGGCTCCTACGGGCTCTATAGACGCTCCCATTGGCTCCATAGGCCTCTAGAGAGGCTCCTACGGGCTCTATAGACGCTCCCATTGGCTCCATAGGCCTCTAGAGAGGCTCCCACGGGCTCTATAGACGCTCCCATTGGCTCCATAGGCCACTAGAGAGGCTCCCACGGGCTCTATAGACGCTCCCATTGGCTCCATAGGCCACTAGAGAGGCTCCCACGGGCTCTATAGACGCTCCCATTGGCTCCATAGGCCTCTAGAGAGGCTCCCACGGGCTCTATAGACGCTCCCATTGGCTCCATAGGCCTCTAGAGAGGCTCCCACGGGCTCTATAGACGCTCCCATTGGCTCCATAGGCCACTAGAGAGGCTCCCACGGGCTCTATAGACGCTCCCATTGGCTCCATAGGCCACTAGAGAGGCTCCCACGGGCTCTATAGACGCTCCCATTGGCTCCATAGGCCACTAGAGAGGCTCCCACGGGCTCTATAGACGCTCCCATTGGCTCCATAGGCCACTAGAGAGGCTCCCTCGGGCTCTATAGACGCTCCCATTGGCTCCATAGGCCTCTAGAGAGGCTCCCACGGGCTCTATAGACGCTCCCATTGGCTCCATAGGCCTCTAGAGAGGCTCCCACGGGCTCTATAGACGCTCCCATTGGCTCCATAGGCCTCTAGAGAGGCTCCCACGGGCTCTATAGACGCTCCCATTGGCTCCATAGGCCTCTAGAGAGGCTCCACGGGCTCTATAGACGCTCCCATTGGCTCCATAGGCCTCTAGAGAGGCTCCCACGGGCTCTATAGACGCTCCCATTGGCTCCATAGGCCTCTAGAGAGGCTCCCACGGGCTCTATAGACGCTCCCATTGGCTCCATAGGCCTCTAGAGAGGCTCCACGGGCTCTATAGACGCTCCCATTGGCTCCATAGGCCACTAGAGAGGCTCCCACGGGCTCTATAGACGCTCCCATTGGCTCCATAGGCCTCTAGAGAGGCTCCTACGGGCTCTATAGACGCTCCCATTGGCTCCATAGGCCTCTAGAGAGGCTCCTACGGGCTCTATAGACGCTCCCATTGGCTCCATAGGCCTCTAGAGAGGCTCCCACGGGCTCTATAGACGCTCCCATTGGCTCCATAGGCCTCTAGAGAGGCTCCTACGGGCTCTATAGACGCTCCCATTGGCTCCATAGGCCTCTAGAGAGGCTCCCACGGGCTCTATAGACGCTCCCATTGGCTCCATAGGCCACTAGAGAGGCTCCTACGGGCTCTATAGACGCTCCCATTGGCTCCATAGGCCTCTAGAGAGGCTCCCACGGGCTCTATAGACGCTCCCATTGGCTCCATAGGCCACTAGAGAGGCTCCCACGGGCTCTATAGACGCTCCCATTGGCTCCATAGGCCTCTAGAGAGGCTCCCACGGGCTCTATAGACGCTCCCATTGGCTCCATAGGCCACTAGAGAGGCTCCCACGGGCTCTATAGACGCTCCCATTGGCTCCATAGGCCTCTAGAGAGGCTCCCACGGGCTCTATAGACGCTCCCATTGGCTCCATAGGCCACTAGAGAGGCTCCCACGGGCTCTATAGACGCTCCCATTGGCTCCATAGGCCACTAGAGAGGCTCCCACGGGCTCTATAGACGCTCCCATTGGCTCCATAGGCCTCTAGAGAGGCTCCCACGGGCTCTATAGACGCTCCCATTGGCTCCATAGGCCTCTAGAGAGGCTCCACGGGCTCTATAGACGCTCCCATTGGCTCCATAGGCCACTAGAGAGGCTCCCACGGGCTCTATAGACGCTCCCATTGGCTCCATAGGCCTCTAGAGAGGCTCCCACGGGCTCTATAGACGCTCCCATTGGCTCCATAGGCCACTAGAGAGGCTCTACGGGCTCTATAGACGCTCCCATTGGCTCCATAGGCCCACTAGAGAGGCTCCCACGGGCTCTATAGACGCTCCCATTGGCTCCATAGGCCTAACTAGAGAGGCTCCTACGGGCTCTATAGACGCTCCCATTGGCTCCATAGGCCACTAGAGAGGCTCCCACGGGCTCTATAGACGCTCCCATTGGCTCCATAGGCCACTAGAGAGGCTCCCCACGGGCTCTATAGACGCTCCCATTGGCTCCATAGGCCTCTAGAGAGGCTCCCTACGGGCTCTATAGACGCTCCCATTGGCTCCATAGGCCTCTAGAGAGGCTCCACGGGCTCTATAGACGCTCCCATTGGCTCCATAGGCCACTAGAGAGGCTCCTACGGGCTCTATAGACGCTCCCATTGGCTCCATAGGCCTCTAGAGAGGCTCCCACGGGCTCTATAGACGCTCCCATTGGCTCCATAGGCCACTAGAGAGGCTCCCACGGGCTCTATAGACGCTCCCATTGGCTCCATAGGCCACCTAGAGAGGCTCCCACGGGCTCTATAGACGCTCCCATTGGCTCCATAGGCCACTAGAGAGGCTCCCACGGGCTCTATAGACGCTCCCATTGGCTCCATAGGCCTCTAGAGAGGCTAGGGCATTGGCTCCATAGACGCTCCTCTATAGATTGGCTCCATAGGCCTCTAGAGAGGCTCCCACGGGCTCTATAGACGCTCCCATTGGCTCCATAGGCCTCTAGAGAGGCTCCTACGGGCTCTATAGACGCTCCCATTGGCTCCATAGGCCACTAGAGAGGCTCCCACGGGCTCTATAGACGCTCCCATTGGCTCCATAGGCCTCTAGAGAGGCTCCCACGGGCTCTATAGACGCTCCCATTGGCTCCATAGGCCACTAGAGAGGCTCCCACGGGCTCTATAGACGCTCCCATTGGCTCCATAGGCCTCTAGAGAGGCTCCCACGGGCTCTATAGACGCTCCCATTGGCTCCATAGGCCTCTAGAGAGGCTCCCACGGGCTCTATAGACGCTCCCATTGGCTCCATAGGCCTCTAGAGAGGCTCCCACGGGCTCTATAGACGCTCCCATTGGCTCCATAGGCCACTAGAGAGGCTCCCACGGGCTCTATAGACGCTCCCATTGGCTCCATAGGCCTCTAGAGAGGCTCCTAGGCCTCTAGAGAGGCCACGGGCTCTATAGACGCTCCCATTGGCTCCATAGGCCACTAGAGAGGCTCCCACGGGCTCTATAGACGCTCCCATTGGCTCCATAGGCCACTAGAGAGGCTCCCACGGGCTCTATAGACGCTCCCATTGGCTCCATAGGCCTCTAGAGAGGCTCCCACGGGCTCTATAGACGCTCCCATTGGCTCCATAGGCCTCTAGAGAGGCTCACACGGGCTCTATAGACGCTCCCATTGGCTCCATAGGCCACTAGAGAGGCTCCCACGGCTCTATAGACGCTCCCATTGGCTCCATAGGCCTCTAGAGAGGCTCCCACGGGCTCTATAGACGCTCCCATTGGCTCCATAGGCCTCTAGAGAGGCTCCCACGGGCTCTATAGACGCTCCCATTGGCTCCATAGGCCTCTAGAGAGGCTCCCATTGGGGCTCTATAGACGGCTCCCATTGGCTCCATAGGCCTCTAGAGAGGCTCTACGGGCTCTATAGACGCTCCCATTGGCTCCATAGGCCACTAGAGAGGCTCCCACGGGCTCTATAGACGCTCCCATTGGCTCCATAGGCCTCTAGAGAGGCTCCCACGGGCTCTATAGACGCTCCCATTGGCTCCATAGGCCTCTAGAGAGGCTCCCACGGGCTCTATAGACGCTCCCATTGGCTCCATAGGCCTCTAGAGAGGCTCCCACGGGCTCTATAGACGCTCCCATTGGCTCCATAGGCCACTAGAGAGGCTCCCACGGGCTCTATAGACGCTCCCATTGGCTCCATAGGGCCCTAGAGAGGCTCCCACGGGCTCTATAGACGCTCCCATTGGCTCCATAGGCCACTAGAGAGGCTCCTACGGGCTCTATAGACGCTCCCATTGGCTCCATAGGCCTCTAGAGAGGCTCCCACGGGCTCTATAGACGCTCCCATTGGCTCCATAGGCCACTAGAGAGGCTCCACGGGCTCTATAGACGCTCCCATTGGCTCCATAGGCCTCTAGAGAGGCTCCTACGGGCTCTATAGACGCTCCCATTGGCTCCATAGGCCACTAGAGAGGCTCCTACGGGCTCTATAGACGCTCCCATTGGCTCCATAGGCCTCTAGAGAGGCTCCCACGGGCTCTATAGACGCTCCCATTGGCTCCATAGGCCTCTAGAGAGGCTCCCACGGGCTCTATAGACGCTCCCATTGGCTCCATAGGCCTCTAGAGAGGCTCCTACGGGCTCTATAGACGCTCCCATTGGCTCCATAGGCCACTAGAGAGGCTCCACGGGCTCTATAGACGCTCCCATTGGCTCCATAGGCCTCTAGAGAGGCTCCCACGGGCTCTATAGACGCTCCCATTGGCTCCATAGGCCACTAGAGAGGCTCCCACGGGCTCTATAGACGCTCCCATTGGCTCCATAGGCCTCTAGAGAGGCTCCAACGGGCTCTATAGACGCTCCCATTGGCTCCATAGGCCTCTAGAGAGGCTCCCACGGGCTCTATAGACGCTCCCATTGGCTCCATAGGCCTCTAGAGAGGCTCCTACGGGCTCTATAGACGCTCCCATTGGCTCCATAGGCCTCTAGAGAGGCTCCCACGGGCTCTATAGACGCTCCCATTGGCTCCATAGGCCTCTAGAGAGGCTCCCACGGGCTCTATAGACGCTCCCATTGGCTCCATAGGCCTCTAGAGAGGCTCCCACGGGCTCTATAGACGCTCCCATTGGCTCCATAGGCCACTAGAGAGGCTCCCACGGGCTCTATAGACGCTCCCATTGGCTCCATAGGCCACTAGAGAGGCTCCCACGGGCTCTATAGACGCTCCCATTGGCTCCATAGGCCTCTAGAGAGGCTCCCACGGGCTCTATAGACGCTCCCATTGGCTCCATAGGCCACTAGAGAGGCTCCCACGGGCTCTATAGACGCTCCCATTGGCTCCATAGGCCTCAGAGAGGCTCCCACGGGCTCTATAGACGCTCCCATTGGCTCCATAGGCCACTAGAGAGGCTCCCACGGGCTCTATAGACGCTCCCATTGGCTCCATAGGCCACTAGAGAGGCTCCACGGGCTCTATAGACGCTCCCATTGGCTCCATAGGCCCACTAGAGAGGCTCCACGGCTCTATAGACGCTCCCATTGGCTCCATAGGCCACTAGAGAGGCTCCCACGGGCTCTATAGACGCTCCCATTGGCTCCATAGGCCACTAGAGAGGCTCCCCACGGGCTCTATAGACGCTCCCATTGGCTCCATAGGCCACTAGAGAGGCTCCATAGGCCACGGGCTCTATAGACGCTCCCATTGGCTCCATAGGCCTCTAGAGAGGCTCCACGGGCTCTATAGACGCTCCCATTGGCTCCATAGGCCACTAGAGAGGCTCCTACGGGCTCTATAGACGCTCCCATTGGCTCCATAGGCCACTAGAGAGGCTCCCACGGGCTCTATAGACGCTCCCATTGGCTCCATAGGCCACTAGAGATACGGGCTCTATAGACGCTCCCATTGGCTCCATAGGCCTCTAGAGAGGCTCCTACGGGCTCTATAGACGCTCCCATTGGCTCCATAGGCCTCTAGAGAGGCTCCCACGGGCTCTATAGACGCTCCCATTGGCTCCATAGGCCTCTAGAGAGGCTCCCACGGGCTCTATAGACGCTCCCATTGGCTCCATAGGCCACTAGAGAGGCTCCCACGGGCTCTATAGACGCTCCCATTGGCTCCATAGGCCTCTAGAGAGGCTCCCTACGGGCTCTATAGACGCTCCCATTGGCTCCATAGGCCACTAGAGAGGCTCCTACGGGCTCTATAGACGCTCCCATTGGCTCCATAGGCCTCTAGAGAGGCTCCCACGGGCTCTATAGACGCTCCCATTGGCTCCATAGGCCTAGAGACTAGAGAGGCTCCCATTGGCTCCGGGCTCTATAGACGCTCCCATTGGCTCCATAGGCCACTAGAGAGGCTCCCACGGGCTCTATAGACGCTCCCATTGGCTCCATAGGCCTCTAGAGAGGCTCCCTACGGGCTCTATAGACGCTCCCATTGGCTCCATAGGCCACTAGAGAGGCTCCCACGGGCTCTATAGACGCTCCCATTGGCTCCATAGGCCACTAGAGAGGCTCCTACGGGGCTCTATAGACGCTCCCATTGGCTCCATAGGCCACTAGAGAGGCTCCCACGGGCTCTATAGACGCTCCCATTGGCTCCATAGGCCACTAGAGAGGCTCCCACGGGCTCTATAGACGCTCCCATTGGCTCCATAGGCCACTAGAGAGGCTCCCACGGGCTCTATAGACGCTCCCATTGGCTCCATAGGCCACTAGAGAGGCTCCTACGGGCTCTATAGACGCTCCCATTGGCTCCATAGGCCTCTAGAGAGGCTCCCACGGGCTCTATAGACGCTCCCATTGGCTCCATAGGCCACTAGAGAGGCTCCCACGGGCTCTATAGACGCTCCCATTGGCTCCATAGGCCACTAGAGAGGCTCCTACGGGCTCTATAGACGCTCCCATTGGCTCCATAGGCCTCTAGAGAGGCTCCCACGGGCTCTATAGACGCTCCCATTGGCTCCATAGGCCACTAGAGAGGCTCCCACGGGCTCTATAGACGCTCCCATTGGCTCCATAGGCCACTAGAGAGGCTCCCACGGGCTCTATAGACGCTCCCATTGGCTCCATAGGCCACTAGAGAGGCTCCCACGGGCTCTATAGACGCTCCCATTGGCTCCATAGGCCTCTAGAGAGGCTCCCACGGGCTCTATAGACGCTCCCATTGGCTCCATAGGCCTCTAGAGAGGCTCCCACGGGCTCTATAGACGCTCCCATTGGCTCCATAGGCCTCTAGAGAGGCTCCCACGGGCTCTATAGACGCTCCCATTGGCTCCATAGGCCACTAGAGAGGCTCCACGGCTCTATAGACGCTCCCATTGGCTCCATAGGCCACTAGAGAGGCTCCCACGGGCTCTATAGACGCTCCCATTGGCTCCATAGGCCACTAGAGAGGCTCCCACGGGCTCTATAGACGCTCCCATTGGCTCCATAGGCCACTAGAGAGGCTCCCACGGGCTCTATAGACGCTCCCATTGGCTCCATAGGCCACTAGAGAGGCTCCTACGGGCTCTATAGACGCTCCCATTGGCTCCATAGGCCACTAGAGAGGCTCCCACGGGCTCTATAGACGCTCCCATTGGCTCCATAGGCCACTAGAGAGGCTCCCACGGGCTCTATAGACGCTCCCATTGGCTCCATAGGCCACTAGAGAGGCTCCTACGGGCTCTATAGACGCTCCCATTGGCTCCATAGGCCACTAGAGAGGCTCCCACGGGCTCTATAGACGCTCCCATTGGCTCCATAGGCCTCTAGAGAGGCTCCCACGGGCTCTATAGACGCTCCCATTGGCTCCATAGGCCTCTAGAGAGGCTCCCACGGGCTCTATAGACGCTCCCATTGGCTCCATAGGCCACTAGAGAGGCTCCCACGGGCTCTATAGACGCTCCCATTGGCTCCATAGGCCACAGAGAGGCTCCTACGGGCTCTATAGACGCTCCCATTGGCTCCATAGGCCTCTAGAGAGGCTCCCACGGGCTCTATAGACGCTCCCATTGGCTCCATAGGCCACTAGAGAGGCTCCCCGGGGCTCTATAGACGCTCCCATTGGCTCCATAGGCCACTAGAGAGGCTCCTACGGGCTCTATAGACGCTCCATTGGCTCCATAGGCCACTAGAGAGGCTCCCACGGGCTCTATAGACGCTCCCATTGGCTCCATAGGCCACTAGAGAGGCTCCCACGGGCTCTATAGACGCTCCCATTGGCTCCATAGGCCTCTAGAGAGGCTCCCACGGGCTCTATAGACGCTCCCATTGGCTCCATAGGCCACTAGAGAGGCTCCTACGGGCTCTATAGACGCTCCCATTGGCTCCATAGGCCTCTAGAGAGGCTCCCACGGGCTCTATAGACGCTCCCATTGGCTCCATAGGCCACTAGAGAGGCTCCCTGGGCTCTATAGACGCTCCCATTGGCTCCATAGGCCACTAGAGAGGCTCCTACGGGCTCTATAGACGCTCCCATTGGCTCCATAGGCCACTAGAGAGGCTCCCCGGGCTCTATAGACGCTCCCATTGGCTCCATAGGCCTATAGAGACGGCTATAGACGCTCCCATTGGCTCCATAGGCCTCTAGAGAGGCTCCTACGGGCTCTATAGACGCTCCCATTGGCTCCATAGGCCTCAGAGAGGCTCCTACGGGCTCTATAGACGCTCCCATTGGCTCCATAGGCCTCTAGAGAGGCTCCCACGGGGCTCTATAGACGCTCCCATTGGCTCCATAGGCCACTAGAGAGGCTCCCACGGGCTCTATAGACGCTCCCATTGGCTCCATAGGCCACTAGAGAGGAGGCTCTATAGAGATTGGCTCCATAGGCTCTAGAGAGGCTCACGGGCTCTATAGACGCTCCCATTGGCTCCATAGGCCTCTAGAGAGGCTCCCACGGGCTCTATAGACGCTCCCATTGGCTCCATAGGCCTCTAGAGAGGCTCCCTACGGGCTCTATAGACGCTCCCATTGGCTCCATAGGCCTCTAGAGAGGCTCCCACGGCTCTATAGACGCTCCCATTGGCTCCATAGGCCACTAGAGAGGCTCCCACGGGCTCTATAGACGCTCCCATTGGCTCCATAGGCCACTAGAGAGGCTCCTACGGGCTCTATAGACGCTCCCATTGGCTCCATAGGCCACTAGAGAGGCTCCCTACGGGCTCTATAGACGCTCCCATTGGCTCCATAGGCCTCTAGAGAGGCTCCCACGGGGCTCTATAGACGCTCCCATTGGCTCCATAGGCCACTCTAGAGAGGCTCCACGGGCTCTATAGACGCTCCCATTGGCTCCATAGGCCCTAGAGAGGCTCTCACGGGCTCTATAGACGCTCCCATTGGCTCCATAGGCTACTAGAGAGGCTCCCACGGGCTCTATAGACGCTCCCATTGGCTCCATAGGCCTACTAGAGAGGCTCCACGGGCTCTATAGACGCTCCCATTGGCTCCATAGGCCACTAGAGAGGCTCCCACGGGCTCTATAGACGCTCCCATTGGCTCCATAGGCCACTAGAGAGGCTCCCACGGGCTCTATAGACGCTCCCATTGGCTCCATAGGCCACTAGAGAGGCTCCTACGGGCTCTATAGACGCTCCCATTGGCTCCATAGGCCTCTAGAGAGGCTCCACGGGCTCTATAGACGCTCCCATTGGCTCCACGGGCTCTATAGACGCTCCCATTGGCTCCATAGGCCACTAGAGAGGCTCCTACGGGCTCTATAGACGCTCCCATTGGCTCCATAGGCCACTAGAGAGGCTCCCACGGGCTCTATAGACGCTCCCATTGGCTCCATAGGCCACTAGAGAGGCTCCCACGGGCTCTATAGACGCTCCCATTGGCTCCATAGGCCACTAGAGAGGCTCCTACGGGCTCTATAGACGCTCCCATTGGCTCCATAGGCCACTAGAGAGGCTCCCACGGGCTCTATAGACGCTCCCATTGGCTCCATAGGCCACTAGAGAGGCCTACGGGCTCTATAGACGCTCCCATTGGCTCCATAGGCTCTAGAGAGGCTCCCACGGGCTCTATAGACGCTCCCATTGGCTCCATAGGCCTCTAGAGAGGCTCCACGGGCTCTATAGACGCTCCCATTGGCTCCATAGGCCACTAGAGAGGCTCCTACGGGCTCTATAGACGCTCCCATTGGCTCCATAGGCTACTAGAGAGGCTCCTACGGGCTCTATAGACGCTCCCATTGGCTCCATAGGCCTCTAGAGAGGCTCCTACGGGCTCTATAGACGCTCCCATTGGCTCCATAGGCCACTAGAGAGGCTCCCACGGGGCTCTATAGACGCTCCCATTGGCTCCATAGGCCTCTAGAGAGGCTCCCGGGCTCTATAGACGCTCCCATTGGCTCCATAGGCCACTAGAGAGGCTCCTACGGGCTCTATAGACGCTCCCATTGGCTCCATAGGCCACTAGAGAGGCCCTACGGCTCTATAGACGCTCCCATTGGCTCCATAGGCCACTAGAGAGGCTCCCACGGGCTCTATAGACGCTCCCATTGGCTCCATAGGCCTCTAGAGAGGCTCCTACGGGCTCTATAGACGCTCCCATTGGCTCCATAGGCCTCTAGAGAGGCTCCTACGGGCTCTATAGACGCTCCCATTGGCTCCATAGGCCACTAGAGAGGCTCCCACGGGCTCTATAGACGCTCCCATTGGCTCCATAGGCCACTAGAGAGGCTCCCACGGGCTCTATAGACGCTCCCATTGGCTCCATAGGCCTCTAGAGAGGCTCTCACGGGCTCTATAGACGCTCCCATTGGCTCCATAGGCCACTAGAGAGGCTCCCACGGGCTCTATAGACGCTCCCATTGGCTCCATAGGCCACTAGAGAGGCTCCCACGGGCTCTATAGACGCTCCCATTGGCTCCATAGGCCTCTAGAGAGGCTCCCACGGGCTCTATAGACGCTCCCATTGGCTCCATAGGCCACTAGAGAGGCTCCTACGGGCTCTATAGACGCTCCCATTGGCTCCATAGGCCTCTAGAGAGGCTCCCACGGGCTCTATAGACGCTCCCATTGGCTCCATAGGCCACTAGAGAGGCTCCCACGGGCTCTATAGACGCTCCCATTGGCTCCATAGGCCTCTAGAGAGGCTCTCACGGGCTCTATAGACGCTCCCATTGGCTCCATAGGCCACTAGAGAGGCTCCCACGGGCTCTATAGACGCTCCCATTGGCTCCATAGGCCACTAGAGAGGCTCCCACGGGCTCTATAGACGCTCCCATTGGCTCCATAGGCACTAGAGAGGCTCACGGGCTCTATAGACGCTCCCATTGGCTCCATAGGCCACTAGAGAGGCTCCCACGGGCTCTATAGACGCTCCCATTGGCTCCATAGGCTCTAGAGAGGCTCCACTAGAGAGGGCTCTATAGACGCTCCCATTGGCTCCATAGGCCACTAGAGAGGCTCCCACGGGCTCTATAGACGCTCCCATTGGCTCCATAGGCCACTAGAGAGGCTCCTACGGGCTCTATAGACGCTCCCATTGGCTCCATAGGCCACTAGAGAGGCTCCCACGGGCTCTATAGACGCTCCCATTGGCTCCATAGGCCACTAGAGAGGCTCCCACGGGCTCTATAGACGCTCCCATTGGCTCCATAGGCCACTAGAGAGGCTCCCACGGGCTCTATAGACGCTCCCATTGGCTCCATAGGCCTCTAGAGAGGCTCCCACGGGCTCTATAGACGCTCCCATTGGCTCCATAGGCCTCTAGAGAGGCTCCTACGGGCTCTATAGACGCTCCCATTGGCTCCATAGGCCTCTAGAGAGGCTCCCACGGGCTCTATAGACGCTCCCATTGGCTCCATAGGCCACTAGAGAGGCTCCTACGGGCTCTATAGACGCTCCCATTGGCTCCATAGGCCACTAGAGAGGCTCCTACGGGCTCTATAGACGCTCCCATTGGCTCCATAGGCCTCTAGAGAGGCTCCCACGGGCTCTATAGACGCTCCCATTGGCTCCATAGGCCACTAGAGAGGCTCCTACGGGCTCTATAGACGCTCCCATTGGCTCCATAGGCCTCTAGAGAGGCTCCTACGGGCTCTATAGACGCTCCCATTGGCTCCATAGGCCACTAGAGAGGCTCCCACGGGCTCTATAGACGCTCCCATTGGCTCCATAGGCCTCTAGAGAGGCTCCCTACGGGCTCTATAGACGCTCCCATTGGCTCCATAGGCCACTAGAGAGGCTCCCACGGCTCTATAGACGCTCCCATTGGCTCCATAGGCCTCTAGAGAGGCTCCTACGGGCTCTATAGACGCTCCCATTGGCTCCATAGGCCTCTAGAGAGGCTCCCTACGGGCTCTATAGACGCTCCCATTGGCTCCATAGGCCACTAGAGAGGCTCCCACGGGCTCTATAGACGCTCCCATTGGCTCCATAGGCCTCTAGAGAGGCTCCCACGGGCTCTATAGACGCTCCCATTGGCTCCATAGGCCACTAGAGAGGCTCCTACGGGCTCTATAGACGCTCCCATTGGCTCCATAGGCCACTAGAGAGGCTCCCACGGGCTCTATAGACGCTCCCATTGGCTCCATAGGCCTCTAGAGAGGCTCCCACGGGCTCTATAGACGCTCCCATTGGCTCCATAGGCCACTAGAGAGGCTCCCACGGGCTCTATAGACGCTCCCATTGGCTCCATAGGCCACTAGAGAGGCTCCTACGGGCTCTATAGACGCTCCCATTGGCTCCATAGGCCACTAGAGAGGCTCCCACGGGCTCTATAGACGCTCCCATTGGCTCCATAGGCCTCTAGAGAGGCTCCCCGGGCTCTATAGACGCTCCCATTGGCTCCATAGGCCACTAGAGAGGCTCCCATGGGCTCTATAGACGCTCCCATTGGCTCCATAGGCCACTAGAGAGGCTCCTACGGGCTCTATAGACGCTCCCATTGGCTCCATAGGCCACTAGAGAGGCTCCCACGGGCTCTATAGACGCTCCCATTGGCTCCATAGGCCACTAGAGAGGCTCCCACGGGCTCTATAGACGCTCCCATTGGCTCCATAGGCCACTAGAGAGGCTCCCTCGGGCTCTATAGACGCTCCCATTGGCTCCATAGGCCACTAGAGAGGCTCCTACGGCTCTATAGACGCTCCCATTGGCTCCATAGGCCACTAGAGAGGCTCCCGGGCTCTATAGACGCTCCCATTGGCTCCATAGGCCACTAGAGAGGCTCCTACGGGCTCTATAGACGCTCCCATTGGCTCCATAGGCCACTAGAGAGGCTCCCACGGGCTCTATAGACGCTCCCATTGGCTCCATAGGCCACTAGAGAGGCTCCCACGGGCTCTATAGACGCTCCCATTGGCTCCATAGGCCACTAGAGAGGCTCCCCGGGCTCTATAGACGCTCCCATTGGCTCCATAGGCCTCTAGAGAGGCTCCTACGGGCTCTATAGACGCTCCCATTGGCTCCATAGGCCTCTAGAGAGGCTCCCACGGGCTCTATAGACGCTCCCATTGGCTCCATAGGCCACTAGAGAGGCTCCACGGGCTCTATAGACGCTCCCATTGGCTCCATAGGCCACTAGAGAGGCTCCCACGGGCTCTATAGACGCTCCCATTGGCTCCATAGGCCACTAGAGAGGCTCCCCGGCTCTATAGACGCTCCCATTGGCTCCATAGGCCACTAGAGAGGCTCCCACGGGCTCTATAGACGCTCCCATTGGCTCCATAGGCCACTAGAGAGGCTCCCACGGGCTCTATAGACGCTCCCATTGGCTCCATAGGCCACTAGAGAGGCTCCCACGGGCTCTATAGACGCTCCCATTGGCTCCATAGGCCTCTAGAGAGGCTCCCACGGGCTCTATAGACGCTCCCATTGGCTCCATAGGCCACTAGAGAGGCTCCCACGGGCTCTATAGACGCTCCCATTGGCTCCATAGGCCACTAGAGAGGCTCCCACGGGCTCTATAGACGCTCCCATTGGCTCCATAGGCCACTAGAGAGGCTCCCACGGCTCTATAGACGCTCCCATTGGCTCCATAGGCCACTAGAGAGGCTCCTACGGGCTCTATAGACGCTCCCATTGGCTCCATAGAGGCCCGGCCTCTAGAGAGGCTCCATAGGCCCTAGAGACGGGCTCTATAGACGCTCCCATTGGCTCCATAGGCCACTAGAGAGGCTCCCACGGGCTCTATAGACGCTCCCATTGGCTCCATAGGCCACTAGAGAGGCTCCACGGGCTCTATAGACGCTCCCATTGGCTCCATAGGCCACTAGAGAGGCTCCCACGGGCTCTATAGACGCTCCCATTGGCTCCATAGGCCTCTAGAGAGGCTCCTACGGGCTCTATAGACGCTCCCATTGGCTCCATAGGCCACTAGAGAGGCTCCCACGGGCTCTATAGACGCTCCCATTGGCTCCATAGGCCTCTAGAGAGGCCCCTACGGGCTCTATAGACGCTCCCATTGGCTCCATAGGCCACTAGAGAGGCTCCCACGGGCTCTATAGACGCTCCCATTGGCTCCATAGGCCACTAGAGAGGCTCCCACGGGCTCTATAGACGCTCCCATTGGCTCCATAGGCCACTAGAGAGGCTCCCACGGGCTCTATAGACGCTCCCATTGGCTCCATAGGCCTCTAGAGAGGCTCCCACGGGCTCTATAGACGCTCCCATTGGCTCCATAGGCCACTAGAGAGGCTCCCACGGGCTCTATAGACGCTCCCATTGGCTCCATAGGCCACTAGAGAGGCTCCCACGGGCTCTATAGACGCTCCCATTGGCTCCATAGGCCTCTAGAGAGGCTCCTACGGGCTCTATAGACGCTCCCATTGGCTCCATAGGCCTCTAGAGAGGCTCCCACGGGCTCTATAGACGCTCCCATTGGCTCCATAGGCCACTAGAGAGGCTCCCACGGGCTCTATAGACGCTCCCATTGGCTCCATAGGCCACTAGAGAGGCTCCCACGGGGCTCTATAGACGCTCCCATTGGCTCCATAGGCCTCCCAGAGAGGCTAGAGGAGGCTCTATAGACGCTCCCATTGGCTCCATAGGCCTCTAGAGAGGCTCCCGGGCTCTATAGACGCTCCCATTGGCTCCATAGGCCACTAGAGAGGCTCCCACGGGCTCTATAGACGCTCCTATTGGCTCCATAGGCCCTCTAGAGAGGCTCCCACGGGCTCTATAGACGCTCCCATTGGCTCCATAGGCCACTAGAGAGGCTCCACGGGCTCTATAGACGCTCCCATTGGCTCCATAGGCCACTAGAGAGGCTCCCCCGGGCTCTATAGACGCTCCCATTGGCTCCATAGGCCTCTAGAGAGGCTCCCACGGGCTCTATAGACGCTCCCATTGGCTCCATAGGCCTCTAGAGAGGCTCCCACGGGCTCTATAGACGCTCCCATTGGCTCCATAGGCCACTAGAGAGGCTCCACGGGCTCTATAGACGCTCCCATTGGCTCCATAGGCCACTAGAGAGGCTCCCACGGGCTCTATAGACGCTCCCATTGGCTCCATAGGCCACTAGAGAGGCTCCTACGGGCTCTATAGACGCTCCCATTGGCTCCATAGGCCACTAGAGAGGCTCCTACGGGCTCTATAGACGCTCCCATTGGCTCCATAGGCCTCTAGAGAGGCTCCTACGGGCTCTATAGACGCTCCCATTGGCTCCATAGGCACTAGAGAGGCTCCCACGGGCTCTATAGACGCTCCCATTGGCTCCATAGGCCTCTAGAGAGGCTCCCACGGGCTCTATAGACGCTCCCATTGGCTCCATAGGCCACTAGAGAGGAGGCCCCGGGCTCTATAGACGCTCCCATTGGCTCCATAGGCTCTAGAGAGGCTCCTACGGGCTCTATAGACGCTCCCATTGGCTCCATAGGCCACTAGAGAGGCTCCCCCGGGCTCTATAGACGCTCCCATTGGCTCCATAGGCCTCTAGAGAGGCTCCTACGGGCTCTATAGACGCTCCCATTGGCTCCATAGGCCACTAGAGAGGCTCCCACGGGCTCTATAGACGCTCCCATTGGCTCCATAGGCCACTAGAGAGGCTCTACGGGCTCTATAGACGCTCCCATTGGCTCCATAGGCCACTAGAGAGGCTCCACGGGCTCTATAGACGCTCCCATTGGCTCCATAGGCCACTAGAGAGGCTCCTACGGGCTCTATAGACGCTCCCATTGGCTCCATAGGCCACTAGAGAGGCTCCCTGGGCTCTATAGACGCTCCCATTGGCTCCATAGGCCACTAGAGAGGCTCCCACGGGCTCTATAGACGCTCCCATTGGCTCCATAGGCCACTAGAGAGGCTCCCACGGGCTCTATAGACGCTCCCATTGGCTCCATAGGCCCAGAGAGGCTCCCACGGGCTCTATAGACGCTCCCATTGGCTCCATAGGCCTCAGAGAGGCTCTACGGGGCTCTATAGACGCTCCCATTGGCTCCATAGGCCACTAGAGAGGCTCCCACGGGCTCTATAGACGCTCCCATTGGCTCCATAGGCCACTAGAGAGGCTCCCACGGGCTCTATAGACGCTCCCATTGGCTCCATAGGCCACTAGAGAGGCTCCCACGGGCTCTATAGACGCTCCCATTGGCTCCATAGGCCACTAGAGAGGCTCCCACGGGCTCTATAGACGCTCCCATTGGCTCCATAGGCCACTAGAGAGGCTCCCACGGGCTCTATAGACGCTCCCATTGGCTCCATAGGCCTCTAGAGAGGCTCCCACGGGCTCTATAGACGCTCCCATTGGCTCCATAGGCCACTAGAGAGGCTCCACGGGCTCTATAGACGCTCCCATTGGCTCCATAGGCCACTAGAGAGGCTCCACGGGCTCTATAGACGCTCCCATTGGCTCCATAGGCCTCTAGAGAGGCTCCCACGGGCTCTATAGACGCTCCCATTGGCTCCATAGGCCACTAGAGAGGCTCCACGGGCTCTATAGACGCTCCCATTGGCTCCATAGGCCTCTAGAGAGGCTCCTACGGGCTCTATAGACGCTCCCATTGGCTCCATAGGCCACTAGAGAGGCTCCCACGGGCTCTATAGACGCTCCCATTGGCTCCATAGGCCACTAGAGAGGCTCCCACGGGCTCTATAGACGCTCCCATTGGCTCCATAGGCCACTAGAGAGGCTCCCCACGGGCTCTATAGACGCTCCCATTGGCTCCATAGGCCACTAGAGAGGCTCCCTACGGGCTCTATAGACGCTCCCATTGGCTCCATAGGCTCTAGAGAGGCTCCCGGGGCTCTATAGACGCTCCCATTGGCTCCATAGGCCACTAGAGAGGCTCCCACGGCTCTATAGACGCTCCCATTGGCTCCATAGGCCTCTAGAGAGGCTCCCACGGGCTCTATAGACGCTCCCATTGGCTCCATAGGCCACTAGAGAGGCTCCCACGGGCTCTATAGACGCTCCCATTGGCTCCATAGGCCTCTAGAGAGGCTCCCACGGGCTCTATAGACGCTCCCATTGGCTCCATAGGCCACTAGAGAGGCTCCCACGGGCTCTATAGACGCTCCCATTGGCTCCATAGGCCTCTAGAGAGGCTCCCACGGGCTCTATAGACGCTCCCATTGGCTCCATAGGCCACTAGAGAGGCTCCCACGGGCTCTATAGACGCTCCCATTGGCTCCATAGGCCTCTAGAGAGGCTCCTACGGGCTCTATAGACGCTCCCATTGGCTCCATAGGCCACTAGAGAGGCTCCCACGGGCTCTATAGACGCTCCCATTGGCTCCATAGGCCACTAGAGAGGCTCCCACGGGCTCTATAGACGCTCCCATTGGCTCCATAGGCACCTAGAGAGGCTCCCACGGGCTCTATAGACGCTCCCATTGGCTCCATAGGCCACTAGAGAGGCTCCCACGGGCTCTATAGACGCTCCCATTGGCTCCATAGGCCACTAGAGAGGCTCCCCTGGGCTCTGTAGACGCTCCCATTGGCTCCATAGGCCACTAGAGAGGCTCCCCCGGGCTCTATAGTCGCTCCCATTGGCTCCATAGGCCTCTAGAGAGGCTCCCACGGGCTCTATAGACGCTCCCATTGGCTCCATAGGCCACTAG
Source organism: Melanerpes aurifrons (assembly GCA_011125475.1). NCBI lineage: Eukaryota > Metazoa > Chordata > Aves > Piciformes > Picidae > Melanerpes > Melanerpes aurifrons. Next base: position 151,987 of record WWNC01000259.1, read on the forward strand.
AGAGGCTCCCACGGGCTCTATAGACGCTCCCATTGGCTCCATAGGCCACTAGAGAGGCTCCCACGGGCTCTATAGACGCTCCCATTGGCTCCATAGGCCTCTAGAGAGGCTCCACGGGCTCTATAGACGCTCCCATTGGCTCCATAGGCCACTAGAGAGGCTCCCACGGGCTCTATAGACGCTCCCATTGGCTCCATAGGCCACTAGAGAGGCTCCTACGGGCTCTATAGACGCTCCCATTGGCTCCATAGGCCTCTAGAGAGGCTCCCACCGGGCTCTATAGACGCTCCCATTGGCTCCATAGGCCACTAGAGAGGCTCCCACGGGCTCTATAGACGCTCCCATTGGCTCCATAGGCCACTAGAGAGGCTCCTACGGGCTCTATAGACGCTCCCATTGGCTCCATAGGCCACTAGAGAGGCTCCCCCGGGCTCTATAGACGCTCCCATTGGCTCCATAGGCCTCTAGAGAGGCTCCCACGGGCTCTATAGACGCTCCCATTGGCTCCATAGGCCTCTAGAGAGGCCCACGGGCTCTATAGACGCTCCCATTGGCTCCATAGGCCACTAGAGAGGCTCCACGGGCTCTATAGACGCTCCCATTGGCTCCATAGGCCTCTAGAGAGGCTCCCACGGGCTCTATAGACGCTCCCATTGGCTCCATAGGCCACTAGAGAGGCTCTACGGGCTCTATAGACGCTCCCATTGGCTCCATAGGCCACTAGAGAGGCTCCTACGGGCTCTATAGACGCTCCCATTGGCTCCATAGGCCACTAGAGAGGCTCCCACGGGCTCTATAGACGCTCCCATTGGCTCCATAGGCCACTAGAGAGGCTCCCCGGGCTCTATAGACGCTCCCATTGGCTCCATAGGCCACTAGAGAGGCTCCCACGGGCTCTATAGACGCTCCCATTGGCTCCATAGGCCACTAGAGAGGCTCCTACGGGCTCTATAGACGCTCCCATTGGCTCCATAGGCCACTAGAGAGGCTCCCACGGCTCTATAGACGCTCCCATTGGCTCCATAGGCCACTAGAGAGGCTCCCACGGCTCTATAGACGCTCCCATTGGCTAGACGCCTCCCATTGGCTCCATAGGCCTCTAGAGAGGCTCCCGGGCTCTATAGACGCTCCCATTGGCTCCATAGGCCACTAGAGAGGCTCCCACGGGCTCTATAGACGCTCCCATTGGCTCCATAGGCCACTAGAGAGGCTCCCGGGAGGCATTGGCTCCTAGGCCACAGAGAGGGCCGGGCTCTATAGACGCTCCCATTGGCTCCATAGGCCACTAGAGAGGCTCCCACGGGCTCTATAGACGCTCCCATTGGCTCCATAGGCCACTAGAGAGGCTCCCGGGCTCTATAGACGCTCCCATTGGCTCCATAGGCCACTAGAGAGGCTCCCACGGGCTCTATAGACGCTCCCATTGGCTCCATAGGCCACTAGAGAGGCTCCTCGGGCTCTATAGACGCTCCCATTGGCTCCATAGGCCACTAGAGAGGCTCCCACGGGCTCTATAGACGCTCCCATTGGCTCCATAGGCCACTAGAGAGGCTCCCACGGGCTCTATAGACGCTCCCATTGGCTCCATAGGCCACTAGAGAGGCTCCTACGGGCTCTATAGACGCTCCCATTGGCTCCATAGGCCACTAGAGAGGCTCCCACGGGCTCTATAGACGCTCCCATTGGCTCCATAGGCCACTAGAGAGGCTCCCACGGGCTCTATAGACGCTCCCATTGGCTCCATAGGCCACTAGAGAGGCTCCCACGGGCTCTATAGACGCTCCCATTGGCTCCATAGGCCACTAGAGAGGCTCCCACGGGCTCTATAGACGCTCCCATTGGCTCCATAGGCCACTAGAGAGGCTCCCACGGGCTCTATAGACGCTCCCATTGGCTCCATAGGCCACTAGAGAGGCTCCCACGGGCTCTATAGACGCTCCCATTGGCTCCATAGGCCACTAGAGAGGCTCCCACGGGCTCTATAGACGCTCCCATTGGCTCCATAGGCCACTAGAGAGGCTCCCCCGGGCTCTATAGACGCTCCCATTGGCTCCATAGGCCACTAGAGAGGCTCCCACGGGCTCTATAGACGCTCCCATTGGCTCCATAGGCCACTAGAGAGGCTCCCACGGGCTCTATAGACGCTCCCATTGGCTCCATAGGCCACTAGAGAGGCTCCCTCGGGCTCTATAGACGCTCCCATTGGCTCCATAGGCCTCTAGAGAGGCTCCCACGGGCTCTATAGACGCTCCCATTGGCTCCATAGGCCTCTAGAGAGGCTCCCACGGGCTCTATAGACGCTCCCATTGGCTCCATAGGCCACTAGAGAGGCTCCCGGGCTCTATAGACGCTCCCATTGGCTCCATAGGCCTCTAGAGAGGCTCCCACGGGCTCTATAGACGCTCCCATTGGCTCCATAGGCCACTAGAGAGGCTCCCCGGGCTCTATAGACGCTCCCATTGGCTCCATAGGCCACTAGAGAGGCTCCCACGGGCTCTATAGACGCTCCCATTGGCTCCATAGGCCACTAGAGAGGCTCCCGGGCTCTATAGACGCTCCCATTGGCTCCATAGGCCACTAGAGAGGCTCCTACGGGCTCTATAGACGCTCCCATTGGCTCCATAGGCCACTAGAGAGGCTCCCACGGGCTCTATAGACGCTCCCATTGGCTCCATAGGCCACTAGAGAGGCTCCCACGGGCTCTATAGACGCTCCCATTGGCTCCATAGGCCACTAGAGAGGCTCCCCCGGGCTCTATAGACGCTCCCATTGGCTCCATAGGCCACTAGAGAGGCTCTACGGGCTCTATAGACGCTCCCATTGGCTCCATAGGCCACTAGAGAGGCTCCTACGGGCTCTATAGACGCTCCCATTGGCTCCATAGGCCTCTAGAGAGGCTCCCACGGGCTCTATAGACGCTCCCATTGGCTCCATAGGCCTCTAGAGAGGCTCCCACGGGCTCTATAGACGCTCCCATTGGCTCCTAGGCCCTAGAGAGGCCACGGGCTCTATAGACGCTCCCATTGGCTCCATAGGCCACTAGAGAGGCTCCCACGGGCTCTATAGACGCTCCCATTGGCTCCATAGGCCACTAGAGAGGCTCCCACGGGCTCTATAGACGCTCCCATTGGCTCCATAGGCCTCTAGAGAGGCTCCACGGGCTCTATAGACGCTCCCATTGGCTCCATAGGCCACTAGAGAGGCTCCCTACGGGCTCTATAGACGCTCCCATTGGCTCCATAGGCCACTAGAGAGGCTCCCACGGGCTCTATAGACGCTCCCATTGGCTCCATAGGCCTCTAGAGAGGCTCCACGGGCTCTATAGACGCTCCCATTGGCTCCATAGGCCACTAGAGAGGCTCCCACGGGCTCTATAGACGCTCCCATTGGCTCCATAGGCCACTAGAGAGGCTCCTACGGGCTCTATAGACGCTCCCATTGGCTCCATAGGCCACTAGAGAGGCTCCTACGGGCTCTATAGACGCTCCCATTGGCTCCATAGGCCACTAGAGAGGCTCCTACGGGCTCTATAGACGCTCCCATTGGCTCCATAGGCCACTAGAGAGGCTCCCCGGGCTCTATAGACGCTCCCATTGGCTCCATAGGCCACTAGAGAGGCTCCCCGGGCTCTATAGACGCTCCCATTGGCTCCATAGGCCACTAGAGAGGCTCCCACGGGCTCTATAGACGCTCCCATTGGCTCCATAGGCCACTAGAGAGGCTCCCACGGGCTCTATAGACGCTCCCATTGGCTCCATAGGCCACTAGAGAGGCTCCCCCGGGCTCTATAGACGCTCCCATTGGCTCCATAGGCCACTAGAGAGGCTCCACGGGCTCTATAGACGCTCCCATTGGCTCCATAGGCCACTAGAGAGGCTCCCACGGGCTCTATAGACGCTCCCATTGGCTCCATAGGCCACTAGAGAGGCTCCCACGGGCTCTATAGACGCTCCCATTGGCTCCATAGGCCACTAGAGAGGCTCCTACGGGCTCTATAGACGCTCCCATTGGCTCCATAGGCCACTAGAGAGGCTCCCACGGGCTCTATAGACGCTCCCATTGGCTCCATAGGCCTCTAGAGAGGCTCCCACGGGCTCTATAGACGCTCCCATTGGCTCCATAGGCCACTAGAGAGGCTCCCACGGGCTCTATAGACGCTCCCATTGGCTCCATAGGCCACTAGAGAGGCTCCCACGGGCTCTATAGACGCTCCCATTGGCTCCATAGGCCACTAGAGAGGCTCCCACGGGCTCTATAGACGCTCCCATTGGCTCCATAGGCCACTAGAGAGGCTCCCCGGGCTCTATAGACGCTCCCATTGGCTCCATAGGCCACTAGAGAGGCTCCCCGGGCTCTATAGACGCTCCCATTGGCTCCATAGGCCACTAGAGAGGCTCTACGGGCTCTATAGACGCTCCCATTGGCTCCATAGGCCACTAGAGAGGCTCCCACGGGCTCTATAGACGCTCCCATTGGCTCCATAGGCCACTAGAGAGGCTCCCACGGCTCTATAGACGCTCCCATTGGCTCCATAGGCCACTAGAGAGGCTCCCACGGGCTCTATAGACGCTCCCATTGGCTCCATAGGCCACTAGAGAGGCTCCCAGAGACGGGCTCTATAGACGCTCCTATTGGCTCCATAGGCCACTAGAGAGGCTCCCACGGGCTCTATAGACGCTCCCATTGGCTCCATAGGCCACTAGAGAGGCTCCCACGGGCTCTATAGACGCTCCCATTGGCTCCATAGGCCACTAGAGAGGCTCCCACGGGCTCTATAGACGCTCCCATTGGCTCCATAGGCCACTAGAGAGGCTCTACGGGCTCTATAGACGCTCCCATTGGCTCCATAGGCCACTAGAGAGGCTCCCCCGGGCTCTATAGACGCTCCCATTGGCTCCATAGGCCACTAGAGAGGCTCCACGGGCTCTATAGACGCTCCCATTGGCTCCATAGGCCACTAGAGAGGCTCCCCCGGGCTCTATAGACGCTCCCATTGGCTCCATAGGCCACTAGAGAGGCTCCACGGGCTCTATAGACGCTCCCATTGGCTCCATAGGCCACTAGAGAGGCTCCCCGGGCTCTATAGACGCTCCCATTGGCTCCATAGGCCACTAGAGAGGCTCCTACGGGCTCTATAGACGCTCCCATTGGCTCCATAGGCCACTAGAGAGGCTCCCCGGGCTCTATAGACGCTCCCATTGGCTCCATAGGCCACTAGAGAGGCTCCCACGGGCTCTATAGACGCTCCCATTGGCTCCATAGGCCACTAGAGAGGCTCCCGGGCTCTATAGACGCTCCCATTGGCTCCATAGGCCACTAGAGAGGCTCCCACGGGCTCTATAGACGCTCCCATTGGCTCCATAGGCCACTAGAGAGGCTCCCACAGGCTCTATAGACGCTCCCATTGGCTCCATAGGCCACTAGAGAGGCTCCCCCGGGCTCTATAGACGCTCCCATTGGCTCCATAGGCCACTAGAGAGGCTCCCACGGGCTCTATAGACGCTCCCATTGGCTCCATAGGCCATTGGCTCCTACTAGAGAGGCTCCCACGGGCTCTATAGACGCTCCCATTGGCTCCATAGGCCACTAGAGAGGCTCCCACGGGCTCTATAGACGCTCCCATTGGCTCCATAGGCCACTAGAGAGGCTCCCGGGCTCTATAGACGCTCCCATTGGCTCCATAGGCCACTAGAGAGGCTCCCCGGGCTCTATAGACGCTCCCATTGGCTCCATAGGCCACTAGAGAGGCTCCCCGGGCTCTATAGACGCTCCCATTGGCTCCATAGGCCTCTAGAGAGGCTCCCGGGCTCTATAGACGCTCCCATTGGCTCCATAGGCCACTAGAGAGGCTCCCACGGGCTCTATAGACGCTCCCATTGGCTCCATAGGCCACTAGAGAGGCTCCACGGGCTCTATAGACGCTCCCATTGGCTCCATAGGCCACTAGAGAGGCCCCTATGGGCTCTATAGACGCTCCCATTGGCTCCATAGGCCTCAGAGAGGCTCCACGGGCTCTATAGACGCTCCCATTGGCTCCATAGGCCACTAGAGAGGCTCCACGGGCTCTATAGACGCTCCCATTGGCTCCATAGGCCACTAGAGAGGCTCCCACGGGCTCTATAGACGCTCCCATTGGCTCCATAGGCCACTAGAGAGGCTCCCCGGGCTCTATAGACGCTCCCATTGGCTCCATAGGCCACTAGAGAGGCTCCACGGGCTCTATAGACGCTCCCATTGGCTCCATAGGCCACTAGAGAGGCTCCACGGGCTCTATAGACGCTCCCATTGGCTCCATAGGCCACTAGAGAGGCTCCCCGGGCTCTATAGACGCTCCCATTGGCTCCATAGGCCACTAGAGAGGCTCCCACGGGCTCTATAGACGCTCCCATTGGCTCCATAGGCCACTAGAGAGGCTCCCACGGGCTCTATAGACGCTCCCATTGGCTCCATAGGCCACTAGAGAGGCTCCACGGGCTCTATAGACGCTCCCATTGGCTCCATAGGCCACTAGAGAGGCTCCCCCGGGCTCTATAGACGCTCCCATTGGCTCCATAGGCCTCTAGAGAGGCTCCCACGGGCTCTATAGACGCTCCCCATTGGCTCCATAGGCCACTAGAGAGGCTCCCCGGGCTCTATAGACGCTCCCATTGGCTCCATAGGCCACTAGAGAGGCTCCCACGGGCTCTATAGACGCTCCCATTGGCTCCATAGGCCACTAGAGAGGCTCCCACGGGCTCTATAGACGCTCCCATTGGCTCCATAGGCCTCTAGAGAGGCTCCCACGGGCTCTATAGACGCTCCCATTGGCTCCATAGGCCACTAGAGAGGCTCCCCCGGGCTCTATAGACGCTCCCATTGGCTCCATAGGCCACTAGAGAGGCTCCCCCGGGCTCTATAGACGCTCCCATTGGCTCCATAGGCCACTAGAGAGGCTCCCCGGGCTCTATAGACGCTCCCATTGGCTCCATAGGCCTCTAGAGAGGCTCCCCGGGCTCTATAGACGCTCCCATTGGCTCCATAGGCCACTAGAGAGGCTCCCCGGGCTCTATAGACGCTCCCATTGGCTCCATAGGCCACTAGAGAGGCTCCCTCGGGCTCTATAGACGCTCCCATTGGCTCCATAGGCCACTAGAGAGGCTCCCACGGGCTCTATAGACGCTCCCATTGGCTCCATAGGCCACTAGAGAGGCTCCCACGGGCTCTATAGACGCTCCCATTGGCTCCATAGGCCAGTAGAGAGGCTCCCACGGGCTCTATAGACGCTCCCATTGGCTCCATAGGCCTCTAGAGAGGCTCCCGGGCTCTATAGACGCTCCCATTGGCTCCATAGGCCACTAGAGAGGCTCCCCCGGGCTCTATAGACGCTCCCATTGGCTCCATAGGCCACTAGAGAGGCTCCCCCGGGCTCTATAGACGCTCCCATTGGCTCCATAGGCCACTAGAGAGGCTCCCCGGGCTCTATAGACGCTCCCATTGGCTCCATAGGCCATAGAGAGGCTCCCCCGGGCTCTATAGACGCTCCCATTGGCTCCATAGGCCACTAGAGAGGCTCCCCCGGGCTCTATAGACGCTCCCATTGGCTCCATAGGCCACTAGAGAGGCTCCCCGGGCTCTATAGACGCTCCCATTGGCTCCATAGGCCACTAGAGAGGCTCCACGGGCTCTATAGACGCTCCCATTGGCTCCATAGGCCACTAGAGAGGCTCCCACGGGCTCTATAGACGCTCCCATTGGCTCCATAGGCCACTAGAGAGGCTCCCACGGGCTCTATAGACGCTCCCATTGGCTCCATAGGCCACTAGAGAGGCTCCCCCGGGCTCTATAGACGCTCCCATTGGCTCCATAGGCCACTAGAGAGGCTCCCCGGGCTCTATAGACGCTCCCATTGGCTCCATAGGCCACTAGAGAGGCTCCCCGGGCTCTATAGACGCTCCCATTGGCTCCATAGGCCACTAGAGAGGCTCCCGGGCTCTATAGACGCTCCCATTGGCTCCATAGGCCACTAGAGAGGCTCCCGGGCTCTATAGACGCTCCCATTGGCTCCATAGGCCTCTAGAGAGGCTCCCCCGGCTCTATAGACGCTCCCATTGGCTCCATAGGCCACTAGAGAGGCTCCCCGGGCTCTATAGACGCTCCCATTGGCTCCATAGGCCACTAGAGAGGCTCCCCGGGCTCTATAGACGCTCCCATTGGCTCCATAGGCCACTAGAGAGGCTCCCACGGGCTCTATAGACGCTCCCATTGGCTCCATAGGCCACTAGAGAGGCTCCCACGGGCTCTATAGACGCTCCCATTGGCTCCATAGGCCACTAGAGAGGCTCCCACGGGCTCTATAGACGCTCCCATTGGCTCCATAGGCCACTAGAGAGGCTCCCACGGGCTCTATAGACGCTCCCATTGGCTCCATAGGCCACTAGAGAGGCTCCCGGGCTCTATAGACGCTCCCATTGGCTCCATAGGCCACTAGAGAGGCTCCCCGGGCTCTATAGACGCTCCCATTGGCTCCATAGGCCACTAGAGAGGCTCCCCGGGCTCTATAGACGCTCCCATTGGCTCCATAGGCCACTAGAGAGGCTCCCACGGGCTCTATAGACGCTCCCATTGGCTCCATAGGCCTCTAGAGAGGCTCCCACGGGCTCTATAGACGCTCCCATTGGCTCCATAGGCCACTAGAGAGGCTCCCCGGGCTCTATAGACGCTCCCATTGGCTCCATAGGCCACTAGAGAGGCTCCCCGGGCTCTATAGACGCTCCCATTGGCTCCATAGGCCACTAGAGAGGCTCCCACGGGCTCTATAGACGCTCCCATTGGCTCCATAGGCCACTAGAGAGGCTCCCCGGGCTCTATAGACGCTCCCATTGGCTCCATAGGCCACTAGAGAGGCTCCCCGGGCTCTATAGACGCTCCCATTGGCTCCATAGGCCTCTAGAGAGGCTCCCGGGCTCTATAGACGCTCCCATTGGCTCCATAGGCCTCTAGAGAGGCTCCCCCGGGCTCTATAGACGCTCCCATTGGCTCCATAGGCCACTAGAGAGGCTCCCCGGGCTCTATAGACGCTCCCATTGGCTCCATAGGCCACTAGAGAGGCTCCCACGGGCTCTATAGACGCTCCCATTGGCTCCATAGGCCACTAGAGAGGCTCCCACGGGCTCTATAGACGCTCCCATTGGCTCCATAGGCCACTAGAGAGGCTCCCACGGGCTCTATAGACGCTCCCATTGGCTCCATAGGCCACTAGAGAGGCTCCCCCGGGCTCTATAGACGCTCCCATTGGCTCCATAGGCCACTAGAGAGGCATAGACGCCCCATTGGCTCCCCCCGGGCTCTATAGACGCTCCCATTGGCTCCATAGGCCACTAGAGAGGCTCCCACGGGCTCTATAGACGCTCCCATTGGCTCCATAGGCCACTAGAGAGGCCCCGGGCTCTATAGACGCTCCCATTGGCTCCATAGGCCACTAGAGAGGCTCCCCCGGGCTCTATAGACGCTCCCATTGGCTCCATAGGCCACTAGAGAGGCTCCCCGGGCTCTATAGACGCTCCCATTGGCTCCATAGGCCACTAGAGAGGCTCCCCCGGGCTCTATAGACGCTCCCATTGGCTCCATAGGCCACTAGAGAGGCTCCACGGGCTCTATAGACGCTCCCATTGGCTCCATAGGCCACTAGAGAGGCTCCCCGGGCTCTATAGACGCTCCCATTGGCTCCATAGGCCACTAGAGAGGCTCCCCCGGGCTCTGTAGACGCTCCCATTGGCTCCATAGGCCTCTAGAGAGGCTCCCACGGGCTCTATAGAATAGAATAGAATAGAATAGAATAGAATAGAATAGAATACACCAGGTTGGAAGAGACCTTCAAGATCATCACGTCCAACCTATCACCCAACACCACCTAATCAACTAACCCATGTAACCAAGCACCCTGTCAAGTCTCCTCCTGAACACCTCCAGTGACGGCGACTCCACCACCTCCCCAGGCAGCCCGTTCCAATGGGCAATCACTCTCTCTGTGTAAAACTTCCTCCTGACCTCCAGCCTGAACTTCCCCTGGCGCAGCCTGAGACTGTGTCCTCTTGTTCTGGTGCTGGCTGCCTGGGAGAAGAGACCAACCTCTGCCTGTTTACAACCCCCTTCAGGTAGTTGTAGAGAGTAATGAGGTCACCCCTGAGTCTCCTCCTCCAGGCTAAGCAGCCCCAGCTCCCTCAGTCTCTCCTCATAGGGCTTGTGTTCCAAGCCCTCACTAACTTCGTTGCCCTTCTCTGGACTCGTTCCAGCAAGTCAACATCCTTCCTAAACTGAGGGGCCCAGAACTGGACACAGTACTCGAGGTGTGGCCTAACCAGTGCAGTGTACAGGGGCAGAATGACCTCCCTGCTCCTGCTGGCCACACTGTTCTTAATGCAGGCCAGGATACCATTGGCCCTCTTGGCTGCCTGGGCACACTGCAGGCTCATGTTCATCCTACCATCAATCAGCACTCCCAGGTCCCTTTCTGCTTGGCTGCTCTCCAGCCACTCTGACCCCAGCCTGTAGCACTGCATGGGGTTGTTGTGGCCAATGTGCAGAACCCGGCACTTGGATGCATTAAATTTCATGCCGTTGGACTCTGCCCATCTGTCCAGCCTGTCGAGGTCTCTCTGCAAAGCCTCTCTATCCTCTAGCAGATCAACTCCTGTCCCCAGCTTGGTGTCGTCAGCAAATTTACTGATGATAGACTCAATGCCCTCATCCAGATCATCAATAAAGATGTTAAAGAGGATGGGGCCCAGCACTGATCCCTGGGGGACTCCACTACTGACTGGCCGCCAGCCGGATGTGACACCATTCACCACCACTCTCTGGGTTCGGCCATCCAGCCAGTTCCTAACCCAGTTCAGAGTGCTGCTGTCCAAGCCATGGGCTGACAGCTTGGCCAGGAGTTTGCTATGGGGGACGGTGTCAAAGGCCTTGCTGAGGTCCAGGTAAACTACATCCACAGGCCTCCCCACATCCACCAGGCGGGTCACCTGATCATAGAAGGAGATCAGGTTGGTCAGGCAGGACCTGCCCTTCCTAAATCCATGCTGGCTGAGCCTGATCCCTTGGCCATCCTCTAAGTGCTGTGTTAATGCACTCAAGATGACCTGTTCCATGATCTTGCCTGGCACTGAGGTCAGGCTGACAGGCCTGTAATTCCCTGGCTCATCCAACCGGCCCTTCTTGTGGATGGGCACCACGTTGGCCAGCTTCCAGTCCTCTGGGACCTCGCCAGTGAGCCAGGACTGCTGAAAATGATGGAGAGCGGCTTGGCCAGCTCCTCTGACAGTTCCTCAGAACCCTAGGATGGATCCCATCTGGTCCCATGGACTTGTGGGGATCCAGGCGGCTGAGCAGATCACCAACTACCCCATTTTCAAACAGTGGAAAACTATGCTGCTCCCTGGCTCCTTCTACCAGCTCTGGAGGCCAGCTGTCTGGAAGACATTCTGTCCTGCTAGTAAAAATTGAGGCAAAGAAGGTGTTAAGTATCTCTGCCTTTTCCTCATCCCTTATCACAACTTTCCCTTCCATGTCCACCAAGGAGTGGAGGTTATCTCTGCCCTTCCTCTTACTATTAATGTATTTATAGAAGGACTTTTGTTGTCCTTCACAACAGAGGCCAGTTTAAGCTCCAAATGCGCTTTTGCCTCCCTAATTTTCTTCCTGCAAGACCTAGCAACATCCTTAAATTTTTCACGGGTTGCCTCTCCTCTCTTCCAAAGATGATACACCCTCTTTTTTTCCCTTAGTTCCATTAAAAGTTCTTTAACCATCCAGGCTGGCCGTCTGCCCCGGCGGCTCATCTTCCGGCACATTGGCACAGCCTGTCCCTGAGCCTTCAACAGTTCTTCCTTGAAGTAGGACCAGCTCTCCTGGACCCCTTTGTTTTTAAGGGTTTTATCCCAAGGAACCTCTGAATTAGTTCCTTGAGTAGCCTGAAGTCCGCCCTCCGGAAATCCAGAGTGGAGGTCTTCTTGCTGCCCCTCTTAGCTTGACCAAATAATGAGAATTCAATTATCTCGTGGTCACTGGCCCCTAAGCACCCTCCGACCACCACATCACCCACCAACCCTTCCCTATTGGTGAAGAGGAGGTCAAGCATAGCCTTGCCCCTGGTAGGCTCTCGCAGCACCTGGGATAAGAAGCTGTCCTCCATGCATTCTAAGAACCTCCTAGATTGCCACTTCTCTGCTATGTTAAGATCCCAGCAGATATCAGGCAGGTTGAAGTCGCCCATGAGAACAAGGTCAGACGATCTTAAGACAGCCTTAAGCTGCCTATAGAATGACTCATCAACATCCTCCTCCTGGTTGGGTGGTCTATAACAGACTCCAGCCAGGATGTCAGCCCTGTTGGCCTTCCCTCTAATTCTTACCCACAGGCACTCAACCCGATCGTCCCTAATCTCCGTCTCAATGGCATCTAGTGTCTCCCTGACGTACAGGGCCACCCCTCCACCCCTTCTTCCTTGCCTGTCTCTCCTGAAGAGCCTGTAGACATCAATTGCAGCGCTCCAGTCATGTGAGTCATCCCACCACGTCTCTGTGATGGCAACTACATCATAACTTTCCTGCTGCAGCAAGGCTTCCAGCTCCTCTTGTTTGTTACCCATGCTTCGTGCATTAGTGTACATGCACTTCAGCCGGGCTGCTGGTTTCACCTCTTGCTCTGGCTTATCACCCCAGACCCCAGCCTGGTGGGACTGGTTTCAACCCTTCCCCTTCGAAACTAGTTTAAAGCCCTATCTATGAGACCTGCCAATTCCCTCCCCAGAATCTTTTTCCCTTTGAGGGATAGGCCATTCTCGTACACTCTGATCTTACCCCACCTCTGGGACAGATGTGCTCCATCTGTTGCCAGCTGGCCTGGTGCAGCAGAAAGTTTTTCAAGATCAAAAACCCAAAAGTCTTTTGCCTGCACCAGCCTCTAAGCCACTTGTTGACTTCAGCTGCTGACCTGTTCCTTATGGTATTCCCACCTGCAACTAAGGGTATAGACGAAAAATTATTTGTGCCCCGATCCCTCAACCAGATCTCCCAGGGCCCTGAAGTCATCTTTGATAGCCCTGGGAGTTCTGCTTGCAACATCATCATTACCTAACTGCATAACTATCAAGGGATAATAGTCAGAGGGCTGCACCATACCAGGCAGTCTTCTGGTAACATCTCCAACCATGGCTCCGGGAAGGGAACAAACCTCCCTGTGAGTAGGGTCTGGCCGACATATGGGGCCCTCTGTTCCCCTCAGGAGGGAATCGCCAATAACAATTACCCTCTCTTTTTTTTAAGGGAGCAAGTCCTGATGCCGGGGAAGGCTGTTTAAGCTTAGGCTGTTTCACCTTAGGCTGTTTCACCTTAGGTCGTTTCACCTTAGGCTGTTTTGCCACAGGAAAACCCCAGATGGCGTGCCCTCCGATATCAGAATCACTCACCCTCAACCTCCAATGCCCCGTACTTGTTTTCCAAGGGCAGTGGGGGGTGAGGGGGCAAGGAGGTTTAACCTTGCATCTTTGATAGGAACCTGCATCCATTCCCTCTTCTTTTTGGATGACTGGCCTCTGCTGGATGGGCCTGCAGAGCCTGGTTACTCAGGTTCGTCACCCTTCTGCAATTGCATACATCTCTAAATCTAGCAACCTTATCCTTCAGTCCAGCCACCAGGCTAAGCAGACAGTCAATCTGCTCACACCTAAAGCAGGAGCCGTCCTCTCTACCCTGCATCTCAAGTGCCAGGTTCCAGCACTGTCTGCAGCTAGATGCCTGGACACCTACCTCTTGCTTATGACACCTACCTATCTGCTTATATTCCCCCTCAGTCTGGGTCGAGACCGACTTTTTAAAGGAGTTATTGCGGCGCGTTACCACCATGGCCAGCCCTGCCCTGCCCTGCCCTGCCCACGGGACCTACTGGAGAATGTTTGTTTTTTTTAAAAAGTGTGGCGGCGCGCGCGTCCGAGCGAGAAACCGGGCTGAAATGGAAACTGCCGCAAGCTGCCGCGGGCTTTGAAACTGCCGCGGCACGCCGGGACCCGAACGACCCCGAGCACGTGGAGAAGAGGTGAAAGCCGATTCCTGCCGAGCGCAGAGACGCTGTGTGCGGGTCCTTCTGGTCAAAAACAGCAGCAGTCCGTGCTTTTCCGAGGCCCTATAGACGCTCCCATTGGCTCCATAGGCCACTAGAGAGGCTCCCACGGGCTCTATAGACGCTCCCATTGGCTCCATAGGCCACTAGAGAGGCTCCCACGGGCTCTATAGACGCTCCCATTGGCTCCATAGGCCACTAGAGAGGCTCCCACGGGCTCTATAGATGCTCCCATTGGCTCCATAGGCCACTAGAGAGGCTCCCACAGGCTCTATAGACGCTCCCATTGGCTCCATAGGCCACTAGAGAGGCTCCCACGGGCTCTATAGACGCTCCCATTGGCTCCATAGGCCACTAGAGAGGCTCCCCCGGGCTCTATAGACGCTCCCATTGGCTCCATAGGCCACTAGAGAGGCTCCCACGGGCTCTATAGACGCTCCCATTGGCTCCATAGGCCACTAGAGAGGCTCCCACGGGCTCTATAGACGCTCCCATTGGCTCCATAGGCCACTAGAGAGGCTCCCACGGGCTCTATAGACGCTCCCATTGGCTCCATAGGCCACTAGAGAGGCTCCCACGGGCTCTATAGACGCTCCCATTGGCTCCATAGGCCACTAGAGAGGCTCCCACGGGCTCTATAGACGCTCCCATTGGCTCCATAGGCCACTAGAGAGGTTCCCCGGGCTCTATAGACGCTCCCATTGGCTCCATAGGCCACTAGAGAGGCTCCCACGGGCTCTATAGACGCTCCCATTGGCTCCATAGGCCTCTAGAGAGGCTCCCCCGGGCTCTATAGACGCTCCCATTGGCTCCATAGGCCACTAGAGAGGCTCCACGGGCTCTATAGACGCTCCCATTGGCTCCATAGGCCTCTAGAGAGGCTCCCACGGGCTCTATAGACGCTCCCATTGGCTCCATAGGCCACTAGAGAGGCTCCCCGGGCTCTATAGACGCTCCCATTGGCTCCATAGGCCACTAGAGAGGCTCCACGGGCTCTATAGACGCTCCCATTGGCTCCATAGGCCACTAGAGAGGCTCCCCGGGCTCTATAGACGCTCCCATTGGCTCCATAGGCCACTAGAGAGGCTCCCACGGGCTCTATAGACGCTCCCATTGGCTCCATAGGCCTCTAGAGAGGCTCCCACGGGCTCTATAGACGCTCCCATTGGCTCCATAGGCCTCTAGAGAGGCTCCCACGGGCTCTATAGACGCTCCCATTGGCTCCATAGGCCACTAGAGAGGCTCCCACGGGCTCTATAGACGCTCCCATTGGCTCCATAGGCCACTAGAGAGGCTCCCACGGGCTCTATAGACGCTCCCATTGGCTCCATAGGCCACTAGAGAGGCTCCCACGGGCTCTATAGACGCTCCCATTGGCTCCATAGGCCACTAGAGAGGCTCCACGGGCTCTATAGACGCTCCCATTGGCTCCATAGGCCACTAGAGAGGCTCCCACGGGCTCTATAGACGCTCCCATTGGCTCCATAGGCCACTAGAGAGGCTCCCACGGGCTCTATAGACGCTCCCATTGGCTCCATAGGCCACTAGAGAGGCTCCCTCTATAGACGGGCTCTAGAGAGGCTCCCACGGGCTCTATAGATGCTCCCATTGGCTCCATAGGCCACTAGAGAGGCTCCAACGGGCTCTATAGATGCTCCCATTGGCTCCATAGGCCACTAGAGAGGCTCCACGGGCTCTATAGACGCTCCCATTGGCTCCATAGGCCACTAGAGAGGCTCCCACGGGCTCTATAGACGCTCCCATTGGCTCCATAGGCCACTAGAGAGGCTCCACGGGCTCTATAGACGCTCCCATTGGCTCCATAGGCCACTAGAGAGGCTCCCCGGGCTCTATAGACGCTCCCATTGGCTCCATAGGCCACTAGAGAGGCTCCCCGGGCTCTATAGACGCTCCCATTGGCTCCATAGGCCACTAGAGAGGCTCCCACGGGCTCTATAGACGCTCCCATTGGCTCCATAGGCCACTAGAGAGGCTCCCGGGCTCTATAGACGCTCCCATTGGCTCCATAGGCCACTAGAGAGAGGCTCTAGAATAGATAGAATAGAATAGAATAAACCAGGTTGGAAGAGACCTTCAAGGTCCAACCTATCACCCAACACCACCTAATCAACTAACCCATCTATCCAAGCACCCTGTCAAGTCTCCTCCTGAACACCTCCAGTGACGGCGACTCCACCACCTCCCCAGGCAGCCCGTTCCAATGGGCAATCACTCTCTCTGTGTAAAACTTCCTCCTGACCTCCAGCCTGAACTTCCCCTGGCGCAGCCTGAGACTGTGTCCTCTTGTTCTGGTGCTGGCTGCCTGGGAGAAGAGACCAACCTCTGCCTGTTTACAACCCCCCTTCAGGTAGTTGTAGAGAGTAATGAGGTCACCCCTCAGTCTCCTCCCCTCCAGGCTAAGCAGCCCCAGCTCCCTCAGTCTCTCCTCATAGGGCTTGTGTTCCAAGCCCCTCACTAACTTCGTTGCCCTTCTCTGGACTCGTTCCAGCAAGTCAACATCCTTCCTAAACTGAGGGGCCCAGAACTGGACACAGTACTCGAGGTGTGGCCTAACCAGTGCAGTGTACAGGGGCAGAATGACCTCCCTGCTCCTGCTGGCCACACTGTTCTTAATGCAGGCCAGGATACCATTGGCCCTCTTGGCTGCCTGGGCACACTGCAGGCTCATGTTCATCCTACCATCAACCAGCACTCCCAGGTCCCTTTCTGCTTGGCTGCTCTCCAGCCACTCTGACCCCAGCCTGTAGCACTGCATGGGGTTGTTGTGGCCAATGTGCAGAACCCGGCACTTGGATGCATTAAATTTCATGCCGTTGGACTCTGCCCATCTGTCCAGCCTGTCAAGGTCTCCCTGCAAAGCCTCTCTATCCTCCAGCAGATCAACTCCTGTCCCCAGCTTGGTGTCGTCAGCAAACCTACTGATGATAGACTCAATGCCCTCATCCAGATCATCAACAAAGATGTTAAAGAGGATGGGGCCCAGCACTGATCCCTGGGGGACTCCACTACTGACTGGCCGCCAGCCGGATGTGGCACCATTCACCACCACTCTCTGGGTTCGGCCATCCAGCCAGTTCCTAACCCAGTTCAGAGTGCTGCTGTCCAAGCCATGGGCTGACAGCTTGGCCAGGAGTTTGCTATGGGGGACGGTGTCAAAGGCCTTGCTGAGGTCCAGGTAAACTACATCCACAGGCCTCCCCACATCCACCAGGCGGGTCACCTGATCATAGAAGGAGATCAGGTTGGTCAGGCAGGACCTGCCCTTCCTAAATCCATGCTGGCTGAGCCTGATCCCTTGGCCATCCTCTAAGTGCTGTGTTAATGCACTCAAGATGACCTGTTCCATGATCTTGCCTGGCACTGAGGTCAGGCTGACAGGCCTGTAATTCCCTGGCTCATCCAACCGGCCCTTCTTGTGGATGGGCACCACGTTGGCCAGCTTCCAGTCCTCTGGGACCTCGCCAGTGAGCCAGGACTGCTGAAAAATGATGGAGAGCGGCTTGGCCAGCTCCTCTGACAGTTCCCTCAGAACCCTAGGATGGATCCCATCTGGTCCCATGGACTTGTGGGGATCCAGGCGGCTGAGCAGATCACCAACTACCCCATTTTCAAACAGTGGAAAACTATGCTGCTCCTGGCTCCTTCTGCCAGCTCTGGAGGCCAGCTGTCTGGAAGACATTCTGTCCTGCTAGTAAAAATTGAGGCAAAGAAGGTGTTAAGTATCTCTGCCTTTTCCTCATCCCTTATCACAACTTTCCCTTCCATGTCCACCAAGGAGTGGAGGTTATCTCTGCCCTTCCTCTTACTATTAATGTATTTATAGAAGGACTTTTGTTGTCCTTCACAGCAGAGGCCAGGCTAAGCTCCAAATGCGCTTTTGCCTCCTAATTTTCTTCCTGCAAGACCTAGCAACATCCTTAAATTTTTCACGGGTTGCCTCTCCTCTCTTCCAAAGATGATACACCCTCTTTTTGCCCTTAGTTCCATTAAAAGTTCTTTAACCATCCAGGCTGGCCGTCTGCCCCGGCGGCTCATCTTCCGGCACATTGGCACAGCCTGTCCCTGAGCCTTCAACAGTTCTTCCTTGAAGTAGGACCAGCTCTCCTGGACCCCTTTGTTTTTAAGGGTTTTATCCCAAGGAACCCTCTGAATTAGTTCCTTGAGTAGCCTGAAGTCCGCCCTCCGGAAATCCAGAGTGGAGGTCTTCTTGCTGCCCCTCTTAGCTTGACCAAATAATGAGAATTCAATTATCTCGTGGTCACTGGCCCTAAGCACCCTCCGACCACCACATCACCCACCAACCCTTCCCTATTAGTGAAGAGGAGGTCAAGCATAGCCTTGCCCCTGGTAGGCTCTCGCAGCACCTGGGATAAGAAGCTGTCCTCCATGCATTCTAAGAACCTCCTAGATTGCCACTTCTCTGCTATGTTAAGATCCCAGCAGATATCAGGCAGGTTGAAGTCGCCCATGAGAACAAGGTCAGACGATCTTAAGACAGCCTTAAGCTGCCTATAGAATGACTCATCAACATCCTCCTCCTGGTTGGGTGGTCTATAACAGACTCCAGCCAGGATGTCAGCCCTGTTGGCCTTCCCTCTAATTCTTACCCACAGGCACTCAACCCGATCGTCCCTAATCTCCGTCTCAATGGCATCTAGTGTCTCCCTGACGTACAGGGCCACCCCTCCACCCCTTCTTCCTTGCCTGTCTCTCCTGAAGAGCCTGTAGACATCAATTGCAGCGCTCCAGTCATGTGAGTCATCCCACCACGTCTCTGTGATGGCAACTACATCATAACTTTCCTGCTGCAGCAAGGCTTCCAGCTCCTCTTGCTTGTTACCCATGCTTCGTGCATTAGTGTACATGCACTTCAGCCGGGCTGCTGGTTTCACCTCTTGCTCTGGCTTATCACCCCCAGACCCCAGCCTGGGGGGACTGGTTTCAACCCCTTCCCCCTTCGAAACTAGTTTAAAGCCCTATCTATGAGACCTGCCAATTCCCTCCCCAGAATCTTTTTCCCTTTGAGGGATAGGCCATTCTCGTACACTCTGATCTTACCCCACCTCTGGGACAGATGTGCTCCATCTGTTGCCAGCTGGCCTGGTGCAGCAGAAAGTTTTTCAAGATCAAAAAACCCAAAATTCTTTTGCCTGCACCAGCCTCTAAGACACTTGTTGACTTCAGCTGCTGACCTGTTCCTTATGGTATTCCCACCTGCAACTAAGGGTATAGACGAAAAAAATTATTTGTGCCCCGATCCCTCAACCAGATCTCCCAGGGCCCTGAAGTCATCTTTGATAGCCCTGGGAGTTCTGCTTGCAACATCATCATTACCTAACTGCATAACTATCAAGGGATAATAGTCAGAGGGCTGCACCATACCAGGCAGTCTTCTGGTAACATCTCCAACCATGGCTCGGGAAGGGAACAAACCTCCCTGTGAGTAGGGTCTGGCCGACATATGGGGCCCTCTGTTCCCCTCAGGAGGAATCGCCAATAACAATTACCTCTTTTTTTTTAAGGGAGCAAGTCCTGATGCCGGGGGAAGGCTGGAAGGCTGTTTAAGGCTGTTTTAGGTCGTTTCACCTTAGGCTGTTTTGCCACAGGAAAACCCCAGATGGCGTGCCCTCCGATATCAGAATCACCTCACCCTCAACCTCCAATGCCCCGTACTTGTTTTCCAAGGGCAGTGGGGGTGAGGGGGCAAGGAGGTTTAACCTTGCATCTTTTGATAGGAACCTGCATCCATTCCCCTCTTCTTTTTGGATGACTGGCCTCTGCTGGATGGGCCTGCAGAGCCTGGTTACTCAGGTTCGTCACCCTTCTGCAATTGCATACATCTCTAAATCTAGCAACCTTATCCTTCAGTCCAGCCACCAGGCTAAGCAGACAGTCAATCTGCTCACACCTAAAGCAGGAGCCGTCCTCTCTACCCTGCATCTCAAGTGCCAGGTTCCAGCACTGTCTGCAGCTAGATGCCTGGACACCTACCTCTTGCTTATGACACCTACCTATCTGCTTATATTCCCCCTCAGTCTGGGTCGAGACTGACTTTTTAAAGGAGTTATTGCGGCGCGTTACCACCATGGCCAGCCCTGCCCTGCCCTGCCCTGCCCACGGGACCTACTGGAGAATGTTTGTTTTTTTTTTTTAAAAAGAGTGGCGGCGCGCGCGTCCGAGCGAGAAACCGGGCTGAAATGGAAGCTGCCGCAAGCTACCGCAAGCTCCCTTTGGTTCCATAGGCCACTAGAGAGGCTCCCACGGGCTCTATACACGCTCCCATTGGCTCCATAGGCCACTAGAGAGGCTCCCCCGTCCTCTATAGACGCTCCCTTTGGCTCCATAGGCCTCTCGCGAGGCTCCCACGGGCTCCATAGACGCTCCCTTAGGCTCCATTGGTCACTATAGAGGCTCCCACAGGCTCTATAGATGCTGCCATGAGCTCCATAGGCCTCTAGAGAGGCTCCCACAGGCTCTATAGACGCTCCCTTTGGCTCCATAGGCCTCTAGAGAGGCTCCCACGGGCTCTATAGATGCTCCCTTTAGCTCCATAGGTCACTATAGAGGCTCTCACGGGCTCTATAGACGCTCCCATTGGCTCCATAGGTTACTCGAGAGGCTCCCACGGGCTCTATAGACGCTCTCATTGGCTCCATAGACACTATAGAATGTCCCACGGGCTCTATAGACGCTCCCATTGGCTCCGTAGGCCTGTAGAGAGGCTCCCACAGGCTCTATAGACGGTCCCATTGGCTCCATAGGCCACTATAGAGTCTCCCACGGGCTCTATAGATGCTCCCATTGGCGCTAAAGGCCCTTAGAGAAGCTTCCCCGGGCTCTATAGACGCTCAAATTGGCTCCATAGGCCACTAGAGAGGTTTCCACGGGCTCTATAGACGCTCCCATTGGCTCCATAGGCCTCTAGAGAGGCTCCCACAGGCTCAATAGACGCTCCCATTGGCTCCATAGGCCTCTTGAGAGGCTCCCACGGGCTGTATAGACGCTCCCATTGGCTCCATAGGCCTCTAGAGAGGCTCCCACGGGCTCTATAGACGCTCCCATTGGCTCCATAGGCCTCTAGAGAGGCTCCCATGGGCTCTATAGACGCTCCCATTGGCTCCATAGGCCGCTAGAGAGGCTACCACGGGCTCTATAGACGCTCCCATTGGCTCCATAGGCCACTAGAGAGGCTCCCACGGCCTCTATAGACGCTCCCATTGGCTCCATAGGCCACTAGAGAGGTTCCCCGGGCTCTATAGACGCTCCCATTGGCTCCATAGGCCACTAGAGAGGCTCCCACGGGCTCTATAGACGCTCCCTTAGGCTCCATAGGTCACTATAGAGGCTCCCACAGGCTCTATAGATGCTGCCATGAGCTCCATAGGCCTCTAGAGAGGCTCCCCACGGGCACTATAGACGCTCCCATTGGCTCCATAGGCCACTATAGAGGCTCCCACGGGCTCTATAGACGCTCCCATTGGCTCCATAGGCCTCTAGAGAGGCTCCCATGGGCTCTATAGACGCTCCCATTGGCTCCATAGGCCGCTAGAGAGGCTCCCACGGGCTCTATAGACGCTCCCATTGGCTCCATAGGCCACTAGAGAGGCTCCCCGGCTCTATAGACGCTCCCATTGGCTCCATAGGCCACTAGAGAGGCTCCCACGGGCTCTATAGACGCTCCCATTGGCTCCATAAGCCACTATAGAGAGGCTCCCGGGCTCTATAGACGCTCCCATTGGCTCCATAGGCCAGTAGAGAGGCTCCCACGGGCTCTATAGACGCTCCCATTGGCTCCATAGGTCACTATAGAGGCTCCAACGGTCACTATAGATGCTCCCTTTGGCTCCATAGGCCACTATAGAGGTTCCAACGGGCTCTATAGACGCTCCCATTGGCTCCATAGGCCTCTAGAGAGGCTCCCACGGGCTCTATAGGCGCTCCCATTGGCTCCGTAGGCCACTAGAGAGGCTCCCACGGGCTCTATAGACGATCCCATTGGCTCCATAGGCCACTAGAGAGGCTCCCCCGGGCTCTATAGACGCTCCCATTGGCTCCATAGGCCACTAGAGAGGCTCCCCGGGCTCTATAGACGCTCCCATTGGCTCCATAGGCCTCTAGAGAGGCACCCCGGGCTCTATAGACGCTCCCATTGGCTCCATAGGCCTCTAGAGAGGCTCCCCCGGGCTCTAAAGATGCTCCCATTGGCTCCATAGGCCTCTAGAGGGGCTCCCCCGGGCTCTATAGACGCTCCCATTGGCTCCATAGGCCTCTAGAGAGGCTCCCCTGGCTCTATAGACCCTCCCGTGGGCTCCATAGGCCTCTAGAAAGGCTCCCCCGGGCTCTATAGACGCTCCCATTGGCTCCATAGGCCACTAGAGAGGCACCCACGGGCTCTATAGACGCTCCCATTGGCTCCATAGGCCTCTAGATAGGTTCCCACGGGCTCTATAGACGCTCCCATTGGCTCCTTAGGCCACTATAGAGGCTCCCACGGGCTCTACAGACGCTCCCATTGGCTCCATATGCCACTAGAGAGGCTCCCCCGGGCTCTACAGACGCTCCCATTGGCTCCATAGTCCTCTAGAGAGGCTACCACGGGCTCTATAGACGCTCCCTTTGCCTCCATAGGCCACTAGAGAGGCTCCCACGGGCTCTATAGACGCTCCCATTGGCTCCATAGGCCACTAGAGAGGCTCCCACGGGCTCTATAGACGCTCCCATTGGCTCCATAGGCCTCTAGTGAGGCTCCCACGGGCTCTATAGATGCTCCCTTTGGTTCCATAGGCCACTAGAGAGGCTCCCACGGTCTCTATAGACGCTCCCATTGGCTCCATAGGCCACTATAGAGGCTCCCCCGGGCTCTATAGACGCTCCCATTGGCTCCATAGGCCTCTACAGAGTCTACCACGGGCTCTATAGACGCTCCCATTGGCTCCATAGGCCACTACAGAGGCTCCCCCGGGCTCTATAGATGCTCCCTTTGGTTCCATAGGCCACTAGAGAGGCTCCCCCGGGCTCTATAGACGCTCCCATTGGCTCCATAGGCCTCTAGAGAGGCTCCCACGGGCTCTATAGATAGAATAGAATAGAATAAACCAGGTTGGAAGAGACCTTCAAGATCATCACGTCCAACCTATCACCCAACACC
Source organism: Melanerpes aurifrons (assembly GCA_011125475.1). NCBI lineage: Eukaryota > Metazoa > Chordata > Aves > Piciformes > Picidae > Melanerpes > Melanerpes aurifrons. Next base: position 175,253 of record WWNC01000259.1, read on the forward strand.
ACCTAATCAACTAACCCATCTATCCAAGCACCCTGTCAAGTCTCCTCCTGAACACCTCCAGTGACGGCGACTCCACCACCTCCCCAGGCAGCCCGTTCCAATGGGCAATCACTCTCTCTGTGTAAAACTTCCTCCTGACCTCCAGCCTGAACTTCCCCTGGCGCAGCCTGAGACTGTGTCCTCTTGTTCTGGTGCTGGCTGCCTGGGAGAAGAGACCAACCTCTGCCTGTTTACAACCCCCCTTCAGGTAGTTGTAGAGAGTAATGAGGTCACCCCTCAGTCTCCTCCCCTCCAGGCTAAGCAGCCCCAGCTCCCTCAGTCTCTCCTCATAGGGCTTGTGTTCCAAGCCCCTCACTAACTTCGTTGCCCTTCTCTGGACTCGTTCCAGCAAGTCAACATCCTTCCTAAACTGAGGGGCCCAGAACTGGACACAGTACTCGAGGTGTGGCCTAACCAGTGCAGTGTACAGGGGCAGAATGACCTCCCTGCTCCTGCTGGCCACACTGTTCTTAATGCAGGCCAGGATACCATTGGCCCGCTTGGCTGCCTGGGCACACTGCAGGCTCATGTTCATCCTACCATCAACCAGCACTCCCAGGTCCCTTTCTGCTTGGCTGCTCTCCAGCCACTCTGACCCCAGCCTGTAGCACTGCATGGGGTTGTTGTGGCCAATGTGCAGAACCCGGCACTTGGATGCATTAAATTTCATGCCGTTGGACTCTGCCCATCTGTCCAGCCTGTCAAGGTCTCCCTGCAAAGCCTCTCTATCCTCCAGCAGATCAACTCCTGTCCCCAGCTTGGTGTCGTCAGCAAACCTACTGATGATAGACTCAATGCCCTCATCCAGATCATCAACAAAGATGTTAAAGAGGATGGGGCCCAGCACTGATCCCTGGGGACTCCACTACTGACTGGCCGCCAGCCGGATGTGGCACCATTCACCACCACTCTCTGGGTTCGGCCATCCAGCCAGTTCCTAACCCAGTTCAGAGTGCTGCTGTCCAAGCCATGGGCTGACAGCTTGGCCAGGAGTTTGCTATGGGGACGGTGTCAAAGGCCTTGCTGAGGTCCAGGTAAACTACATCCACAGGCCTCCCCACATCCACCAGGCGGGTCACCTGATCATAGAAGGAGATCAGGTTGGTCAGGCAGGACCTGCCCTTCCTAAATCCATGCTGGCTGAGCCTGATCCCTTGGCCATCCTCTAAGTGCTGTGTTAATGCACTCAAGATGACCTGTTCCATGATCTTGCCTGGCACTGAGGTCAGGCTGACAGGCCTGTAATTCCCTGGCTCATCCAACCGGCCCTTCTTGTGGATGGGCACCACGTTGGCCAGCTTCCAGTCCTCTGGGACCTCGCCAGTGAGCCAGGACTGCTGAAAAATGATGGAGAGCGGCTTGGCCAGCTCCTCTGACAGTTCCCTCAGAACCCTAGGATGGATCCCATCTGGTCCCATGGACTTGTGGGGATCCAGGCGGCTGAGCAGATCACCAACTACCCCATTTTCAAACAGTGGAAAACTATGCTGCTCCCTGGCTCCTTCTGCCAGCTCTGGAGGCCAGCTGTCTGGAAGACATTCTGTCCTGCTAGTAAAAATTGAGGCAAAGAAGGTGTTAAGTATCTCCGCCTTTTCCTCATCCCTTATCACAACTTTCCCTTCCATGTCCACCAAGGAGTGGAGGTTATCTCTGCCCTTCCTCTTACTATTAATGTATTTATAGAAGGACTTTTTGTTGTCCTTCCCAGCAGAGGCCAGACTAAGCTCCAAATGCGCTTTTGCCTCCTAATTTTCTTCCTGCAAGACCTAGCAACATCCTTAAATTTTTCACGGGTTGCCTCTCCTCTCTTCCAAAGATGATACACCCTCTTTTTTGCCCTTAGTTCCATTAAAAGTTCTTTAACCATCCAGGCTGGCCGTCTGCCCCGGCGGCTCATCTTCCGGCACATTGGCACAGCCTGTCCCTGAGCCTTCAACAGTTCTTCCTTGAAGTAGGACCAGCTCTCCTGGACCCCTTTGTTTTTAAGGGTTTTATCCCAAGGAACCCTCTGAATTAGTTCCTTGAGTAGCCTGAAGTCCGCCCTCCGGAAATCCAGAGTGGAGGTCTTCTTGCTGCCCCTCTTAGCTTGACCAAATAATGAGAATTCAATTATCTCGTGGTCACTGGCCCCTAAGCACCCTCCGACCACCACATCACCCACCAACCCTTCCCTATTAGTGAAGAGGAGGTCAAGCATAGCCTTGCCCCTGGTAGGCTCTCGCAGCACCTGGGATAAGAAGCTGTCCTCCATGCATTCTAAGAACCTCCTAGATTGCCACTTCTCTGCTATGTTAAGATCCCAGCAGATATCAGGCAGGTTGAAGTCGCCCATGAGAACAAGGTCAGACGATCTTAAGACAGCCTTAAGCTGCCTATAGAATGACTCATCAACATCCTCCTCCTGGTTGGGTGGTCTATAACAGACTCCAGCCAGGATGTCAGCCCTGTTGGCCTTCCCTCTAATTCTTACCCACAGGCACTCAACCCGATCGTCCCTAATCTCCGTCTCAATGGCATCTAGTGTCTCCCTGACGTACAGGGCCACCCCTCCACCCCTTCTTCCTTGCCTGTCTCTCCTGAAGAGCCTGTAGACATCAATTGCAGCGCTCCAGTCATGTGAGTCATCCCACCACGTCTCTGTGATGGCAACTACATCATAACTTTCCTGCTGCAGCAAGGCTTCCAGCTCCTCTTGCTTGTTACCCATGCTTCGTGCATTAGTGTACATGCACTTCAGCCGGGCTGCTGGTTTCACCTCTTGCTCTGGCTTATCACCCCCAGACCCCAGCCTGGTGGGACTGGTTTCAACCCCTTCCCCCTTCGAAACTAGTTTAAAGCCCTATCTATGAGACCTGCCAATTCCCTCCCCAGAATCTTTTTCCCTTTGAGGGATAGGCCATTCTCGTACACTCTGATCTTACCCCACCTCTGGGACAGATGTGCTCCATCTGTTGCCAGCTGGCCTGGTGCAGCAGAAAGTTTTCAAGATCAAAAACCCAAAATTCTTTTGCCTGCACCAGCCTCTAAGACACTTGTTGACTTCAGCTGCTGACCTGTTCCTTATGGTATTCCCACCTGCAACTAAGGGTATAGACGAAAAAATTATTTGTGCCCCGATCCCTCAACCAGATCTCCCAGGGCCCTGAAGTCATCTTTGATAGCCCTGGGAGTTCTGCTTGCAACATCATCATTACCTAACTGCATAACTATCAAGGGATAATAGTCAGAGGGCTGCACCATACCAGGCAGTCTTCTGGTAACATCTCCAACCATGGCTCCGGGAAGGGAACAAACCTCCCTGTGAGTAGGGTCTGGCCGACATATGGGGCCCTCTGTTCCCCTCAGGAGGGAATCGCCAATAACAATTACCCTCCTCTTTTTTTTAAGGGAGCAAGTCCTGATGCCGGGGAAGGCTGTTTAAGCTTAGGCTGTTTCACCTTAGGCTGTTTCACCTTAGGTCGTTTCACCTTAGGCTGTTTTGCCACAGGGAAAACCCCAGATGGCGTGCCCTCCGATATCAGAATCACCTCACCCTCAACCTCCAATGCCCGTACTTGTTTTCCAAGGGCAGTGGGGGGTGAGGGGGGGCAAGGAGGCTTAACCTTGCATCTTTTGATAGGAACCTGCATCCATTCCCCTCTTCTTTTTGGATGACTGGCCTCTGCTGGATGGGCCTGCAGAGCCTGGTTACTCAGGTTCGTCACCCTTCTGCAATTGCATACATCTCTAAATCTAGCAACCTTATCCTTCAGTCCAGCCACCAGGCTAAGCAGACAGTCAATCTGCTCACACCTAAAGCAGGAGCCGTCCTCTCTACCCTGCATCTCAAGTGCCAGGTTCCAGCACTGTCTGCAGCTAGATGCCTGGACACCTACCTCTTGCTTATGACACCTACCTATCTGCTTATATTCCCCCTCAGTCTGGGTCGAGACTGACTTTTTAAAGGAGTTATTGCGGCGCGTTACCACCATGGCCAGCCCTGCCCTGCCCTGCCCTGCCCACGGGACCTACTGGAGAATGTTTGTTTGTTTTTTTTTTTTTTAAAAAGTGTGGCGCGCGCTGCATGGTCCGAGCGCGAAACCGGGCTGAAATGGAAGCTGCCGAGCTAGCTCCTTCTGGTCAAAAACAAGCTACCTTTGGTTCCATAGGCCACTAGAGAGGCTCCCACGGGCTCTATACACGCTCCCATTGGCTCCATAGGCCACTAGAGAGGCTCCCGGGCTCTATAGACGCTCCCTTTGGCTCCATAGGCCTCTCGCGAGGCTCCCACGGGCTCCATAGACGCTCCCTTAGGCTCCATTGGTCACTATAGAGGCTCCCACAGGCTCTATAGATGCTGCCATGAGCTCCATAGGCCTCTAGAGAGGCTCCCACAGGCTCTATAGACGCTCCCTTTGGCTCCATAGGCCTCTAGAGAGGCTCCCACGGGCTCTATAGATGCTCCCTTTAGCTCCATAGGTCACTATAGAGGCTCTCACGGGCTCTATAGACGCTCCCATTGGCTCCATAGGTTACTCGAGAGGCTCCCACGGGCTCTATAGACGCTCTCATTGGCTCCATAGACACTATAGAATGTCCCACGGGCTCTATAGACGCTCCCATTGGCTCCGTAGGCCTGTAGAGAGGCTCCCACAGGCTCTATAGACGGTCCCATTGGCTCCATAGGCCACTATAGAGTCTCCCACGGGCTCTATAGATGCTCCCATTGGCGCTAAAGGCCCTTAGAGAAGCTTCCCCGGGCTCTATAGACGCACAAATTGGCTCCATAGGCCACTAGACAGGTTTCCACGGGCTCTATAGACGCTCCCATTGGCTCCATAGGCCTCTAGAGAGGCTCCCACAGGCTCAATAGACGCTCCCATTGGCTCCATAGGCCTCTTGATAGGCTCCCACGGGCTGTATAGACGCTCCCATTGGCTCCATAGGCCTCTACAGAGGCTCCCACGGGCTCTATAGACGCTCCCATTGGCTCCATAGGCCTCTAGAGAGGCTCCCATGGGCTCTATAGACGCTCCCATTGGCTCCATAGGCCGCTAGAGAGGCTACCACGGGCTCTATAGACGCTCCCATTGGCTCCATAGGCCACTAGAGAGGCTCCCCCGGGCTCTATAGACGCTCCCATTGGCTCCATAGGCCACTAGAGAGGCTCCCACGGGCTCTATAGACGCTCCCTTAGGCTCCATAGGTCACTATAGAGGCTCCCACAGGCTCTATAGATGCTACCATGAGCTCCATAGGCCTCTAGAGAGGCTCCTACGGGCACTATAGACGCTCCCATTGGCTCCATAGGCCACTAGAGAGGCTCCCACGGGCTCTATAGACGCTCCCATTGGCTCCATAGGCCTCTAGAGAGGCTCCCCAGGCTCTATAGACGCTCCCATTGGCTCCATAGGCCGCTAGAGAGGCTACCACGGGCTCTATAGACGCTCCCATTGGCTCCATAGGCCACTAGAGAGGCTCCCACGGCCTCTATAGACGCTCCAATTGGCTCCATAAGCCACTATAGAGAGGTTCCCCCGGGCTCTATAGACGCTCCCATTGGCTCCATAGGCCAGTAGAGAGGCTCCCACGGGCTCTATAGACGCTCCCATTGGCTCCATAGGTCACTATAGAGGCTCCAACGGTCACTATAGACGCTCCCATTGGCTCCATAGGCCTCTAGAGAGGCTCCCACGGGCTCTATAGGCGCTCCCATTGGCTCCGTAGGCCACTAGAGAGGCTCCCACGGGCTCTATAGACGATCCCATTGGCTCCATAGGCCACTAGAGAGGCTCCCCCGGGCTCTATAGACGCTCCCATTGGCTCCATAGGCCACTAGAGAGGCTCCCCCGGGCTCTATAGACGCTCCCATTGGCTCCATAGGCCTCTAGAGAGGCACCCCGGGCTCTATAGACGCTCCCATTGGCTCCATAGGCCTCTAGAGAGGCTCCCCGGGCTCTAAAGACGCTCCCATTGGCTCCATAGGCCTCTAGAGGGGCTCCCCCGGGCTCTATAGACGCTCCCATTGGCTCCATAGGCCTCTAGAGAGGCTCCCCCTGGCTCTATAGACCCTCCCGTGGGCTCCATAGGCCTCTAGAAAGGCTCCCCCGGGCTCTATAGACGCTCCCATTGGCTCCATAGGCCACTAGAGAGGCACCCCGGGCTCTATAGACGCTCCCATTGGCTCCATAGGCCTCTAGATAGGTTCCCACGGGCTCTATAGACGCTCCCATTGGCTCCTTAGGCCACTATAGAGGCTCCCACGGGCTCTACAGACGCTCCCATTGGCTCCATATGCCACTAGAGAGGCTCCCCCGGGCTCTACAGACGCTCCCATTGGCTCCATAGTCCTCTAGAGAGGCTCCCACGGGCTCTATAGACGCTCCCTTTGCCTCCATAGGCCACTAGAGAGGCTCCCACGGGCTCTATAGACGCTCCCATTGGCTCCATAGGCCACTAGAGAGGCTCCCACGGGCTCTATAGACGCTCCCATTGGCTCCATAGGCCTCTAGTGAGGCTCCCACGGGCTCTATAGATGCTCCCTTTGGTTCCATAGGCCACTAGAGAGGCTCCCACAGGCTCTATAGACGCTCCCATTGGCTCCATAGGCCACTATAGAGGCTCCCACGGGCTCTATAGACGCTCCCATTGGCTCCATAGGCCTCTACAGAGGCTCCCCCGGGCTCTATGGACACTCCCATTGGCTCCATAGGCCTCTACAGAGGCTACCACGGGCTCTATAGACGCTCCCATTGGCTCCATGGGCCTCTAGAGAGGCTCCCCCGGGCTCTATAGATGCTCCCTTTGGTTCCATAGTCCACTAGAGAGGCTCCCACGGGCTCTATAGACGCTCCCATTGGCTCCATAGGCCACTAGAGAGGCTCCCACGGGCTCTATAGACGCTCCCATTGGCTCCATAGGCCTCTACAGAGGCTACCACGGGCTCTATAGACGCTCCCATTGGCTCCATAGGCCACTAGAGAGGCTCCCCCGGGCTCTATAGACGCTCCCATTGGCTCCATAGGCCAGTAGAGAGGCTCCCACGGGCTCTATAGACGCTCCCATTGGCTCCATAGGTCACTATAGAGGCTCCAACGGTCACTATAGACGCTCCCATTGGCTCCATAGGCC